>CM040998.1:10510273-10595936 GCA_022985145.1 Pangasius djambal
GCTAAAGACTTCAAGGAGTATCACCGCTCGATCTCTGGAAAGATCCAGAAGTTGTCCAAGGCTGTGGCCACATGGCATACCAACACAGAGAGAGAGCAGAAGAAAGAGACAGAAAGAATCGAGAAAGAGAGGATGAGAAGGCTAATGGTTTGTTGGTTTGGAACATTTATGCAGAACCATATTTCCAGGAACATCTGAAGAACATCCAAGAGACGTTTATCTTTAAATGTCTGTTTTACCTAGGCAGAGGATGAAGAGGGCTACAGGAAGCTGATTGACCAGAAGAAGGACAAGCGTCTAGCCTACCTGCTCCAGCAGACCGATGAGTATGTGGCCAACCTCACTACCTTGGTCTATGAACACAAGGCTGCCCAGGCTGCCAAGGAGAAAAAGAAGAGGAAGAAGAAGAAGAAGGTGGATGGCCACATGATTTAGCATTTATAAAAACAGATTAACTTGTGTGTTTTTTTTGTTTTTTTTACAGTTATGCTGTAATGCAGGGATGGATGAATGATAAATTTATTAGCTGCCCACTGGACAAGTCAATTCTCCACAGTGCTCCACTGCATATTCATGTTCCTTATTCTCTCATGATAAAGTTTATAACATAGCACATCATGTTTGTGCCCTCGACAAAAAGTCACCAAATCATTGGCAAATGTTTCAGGTATGAGTTGCAGTGTTTTCACATCACAAGTAAAAACATTTGTGTTACTGCACGTGGTGCTAGCAGGAGAGTTATAGTTTTGCACTGCAGTTTATTTTGCATTGTTCGGCCAGTGTTTCCACATACCTACGTATTCCTGATCCTGAGTGCACACTGTTTAATCCGGCTAGTATAAATTGTTCTTCTGTCAGCCAGATCATGCCTCTGCTGATGTGTGTAGTGTAGCGGGTGGTGGGATTCTAAGGTACAGTATATGCTATAGTTACAGCAGTAAAAAGTGCATTATGTTTCAACCTACCAAATGAAACTTTTATTTTTATTATTTTCTTTCTCAGACTGTTAAATGTACATGTTCTCTGGGCAACTAGGAATAAGAAACTAATAGCCCAGACACAAAATCTGCTTGTCTGGGCTAGTGATTTGTCCACCCCTGTATTATAGATAATGGCATTGCAAAAATTACACGCAAAAAAAAAAGGTGTTGTTTTTTTTGTTCCTCTGTTAAATGTATTTTTCTCCTGTCACTGAATCCCTTTAGAAGGAAGATGGGGATACTGAGGCACTTGGAGCAATTGGACCTGATGGGGAGGTGAGTGAAATCCATGCAGAGACAGGCTGCTAATCTATTACTATTGTACAGCTGCAGTTATCAGCATTGAGCAGTCAGATATCAACTGCAATTTCTGTTGTGTCTTGATTCCCACAGCCCATTGATGAGAGCAGTCAGATGAGTGAACTCCCAGTCAAAGTCATTCAGACTGAGACAGGGAAGGTACTACAGGGCACAGATGCTCCCAAGTCTAGCCAACTGGAGGCTTGGCTTGAGATGAATCCTGGGTAAGATTCTCCTTTCCCACCACTTTCCCACTTTTTTTTTTTTTTTTTTTTTTTGGACATGTTTTGGATTTGTTAAAATAACCTAGGATTCCGTGCAGTTCAGCGTATAGAATTATACATGTCTAATATCCATCCATTTCTGTATTATTTTTGTGTATGTGTTTGACTTTTATCTCCTCACCAGAGTTATTGCACAGAACTCAAACATTTGAACTGCAAAAAAGTAAAGAAAGTGGTTAATTTGTGGACAGAGAGATATTTACGTTTGTGGATATAACCAAAGAAGGCTCAGAGTACACAAGCCCAAGTACTTATCTGTCATATATACCCTTCTCAACACAGCTATGAAGTGGCCCCGAGGTCAGACAGTGAAGAGAGTGGTTCAGAGTTTGAAGAGGAGGTCAGCATTGTCTTTTTTTCTTCCCCTCATTAAGTCTTAACTTTCAAATGTGCGAGTGAGTCATCCACACACAGGCGCACACTACACTACACACACACACACACACACACACACACACACATCTTTTTGTCTGCTTAGCTTTTTCCTTTCTTGTGATGGTCATCAAGCTAATAGGATGCCCTGAGATTATTTCCTTTTCTTGACTCCTCAGGATGAAGAAGAATCGGTCTCCCGGGCAGAATCGGAAGAAAAGAAAGTGATTGATCCCAATAGTGATGAGGTGTCTGAAACAGCAGCAAAGCATATCATAGAGTATGCAACCTATTTTTACATTAAAGCTAAAAAAAAACCAGGACTTATTCTTTCATAATGGCTGTCTACTATGCTGTGTCTTTTTATTCTTTGTTCTGTTATACCCACCATTGATTACAATGATTTGTCTGTTCATTGTATGTTGAGATAAGTACAGTATAGGCAGAGCAATAAGCTATTTTTATTAATTAAATAGTACAGGATGTGAGATCACACTTCCTATTCTTGTCCTCTGTAGGTCTGCCAAGCAGGATGTGGATGATGAGTACAGTGTCCAGGCAGGACAGACCAGCTCACAGTCTTACTACGGAGTAGCCCATGCCGTCATTGAGAAGGTGGAGAAGCAGTCATCCTTACTGGTCAATGGCACACTCAAGCAATACCAGGTGAAATGCATGCACAGCATTTTAACAACCAATAACCGACCAAATACTCTGTTTGGCTCAAAACTGATTTTTAGTGATATGCAAAGATAAAGCATAGCAGAGAACTGATTGCAATGCAGAAAAGTCTTTGTTATATACATGGTGTTGATGGACGCTTATTTGAAGTTTCATTTTACAGATTAAAAGTCTTAAGTAGTCTAAATTTATGTTAAAGTTAAATACACCTGGTCTTCAGTTGTATGATACAAACATTCCAAATTAGTGCTTGTTATCAGCAGATTTTAAATCTCCTACATTTACTACATTTGCAATGTATGGGCAGTTACCATGGACAGGGATTTGTAACACAATATTAATAAGACAAATTTACACCAGATGCAGTAGGAGCACCGTGTGAACACCACAGCGGTGTTGCATCTGCCTTCATAACGAATATGGGTTTTTAAGTACATTTACACCACGAAGACAAGGTAGGCAGCCCACGCTGTAATCGCCCTCCAACATTTTTCAATTTACACTGGAAGCAATCACACACGCATCAGTGTAGGCAGAGCATAAACTGTAATTGTTTCTTGCAGTCCATTATTACGAACATACTACGTTGCCACTGTATATGAATACAGTTTGTAAAGCCAGGGACATTTTTACTCCTCGGCACAGTGGCAGTTAGAACCGCCACAAAGAATTTTAACCAACATGAGGGCGAGCGCTGCTGCAGTAGGACCACAGGCTGAAATGTATTGTTTATATCTTGGGTACAACTACACAATAGTGCATAATTTTGCTTTTGATTGCATATGGCATATAACATAAGCTAAATAATTCTTATACGAGTTTTTATTTTAGGAAGCATGTTATTGCCTTTCTAACATTTATAGAAAGTATCATATAGCTCCCTTTTTTTTCACCGCATGAACAAGTTAGTCTTGTATAGCAGAAAAATAGAAACAGGGCATTCTTTTCTAAATATCTGGAAATGTGAGTTATTATGTTTTGTATACATTTTTCTTAATTTACATTTGAAGTGGCATCAAAACCTATAGACAGCCTGTACCTAATCCTTTAATAATCTGTGTCACAGGATGAACTCCGGCGCTAAGACAGTATAGGCTGGACCAGGGTGTGGGAATATCTTAACTTATTTTGTTTTCTTTATTTGAGGTACGATAAGTAAAGAAAGAAGGAAAGCAAACATCAGATAACCCTTATTACAATACTTATTACTGTACATAGGCTGCTACTCGTATGTTTACACTTACGTTTACACTATTTCAGCTACTTGTATTGTACTCTTGTACTCTTTGCACTACTGTCACTAGGTTCACTTTTAAACAGAACTGTGTACTGGTCGGCGCTGCACTGGGACTTACTGTGCCCATTGTCTGTCCCAGTAGTCATTGTACTGTCTTGTGCTGTCTGCACATGTTTGCACTTGTGCACTTTATGTATAAATTATGTAGTCCATGTAGTTCTGTGTTGTTCTATGTCGTCTTATGTAGCACCTTGGTCCTGGAGAAATGTTGTTTCGTTCCACTGTGTACTTGTATATGACTGAAATGACAATAAACTCCACTTGAACTTGAAGTTGAACTTGAATAACCCAAGACTTTTTAGCAGTACTTTGCTGTTGGAACTGTCTCAGTAGGTATACACAGGCTTCTTCTGTGATTGCCAACAGCATGCTGAGCTGAAATAGGGAATAAATTGACAACATAGGAACCAGGAGCAGGTTTGCAAAATCAGCCAGTTACCTCTAACTGCCACATCCTGGATCTATCCTATATTTGATAACACAGCCTGGTTTGGGATTTATCTGTAGATTTAGAGAACATTATTTTCTTTTCTTATCATCTCTTCTCCTGATTGTTTAAGTACCTCCTTGATTGGAATGTAAGATTTATAGGGGCTTTAAGATTTAAAGAAGGCTTGGCAAGGCATATTGTAAAGATAACTACTTTGAACAAATTCAGTGATTTTAGTAAACAAATGCTTCAAGAGGTCATTTTTGTCATTAGTGGAGCTGAGATTTGAGCTTGAACTCTTTCGATAAACTGCCAAAAATGGATTGTGCTTGTTTTTGACTTTTTGTTACTGAAATTCAGTATCTGTAGTTTGATATCTGTATTCTCATAGCAGTTTTATGAAGACCGGGGGCGGAAAAAGCTAGGAATATTTTGCGAAAGTGATTTTTTTTTTTCATGTTCTGCAATTGAGCTCTTTAAAATATATGTACCTGAACAATTTAAAGAAACATACGTACGTATTAATTAGTATAACATTCTATGAGCTAACAATTATATTAGCAAAAAAAATAACACTTGTTTATTCTTCCTGGTTAGATCCAGGGCCTGGAGTGGATGGTGTCCCTGTACAACAATAACCTAAATGGCATTCTGGCAGATGAGATGGGGCTGGGGAAGACCATCCAAACCATTGCCCTCATCACATACCTAATGGAATACAAGAGACTTAATGGTCCTTATCTGATCATCGTGCCGTTGTCGTAAGTTACGTGCTGACAGACAGACCATGTTTGGTTAACACACAAAGGTACTACAAATGACATAAAAAGGGATATAATGAAGGTCAGAGGATTTTACTGGCCTATTAAATATTAACACAGTATTAAAGGGCAAAACAAATAACTAGCAATTCCTCTGTGGTAAACATTCCTGCTCACTTCTTCACTTACATGGTTTTCCCCAACCTATAATCTCCCAGATTAAGTACTAGAAGAATAAAGTCAATAGAGCACACGGTTTGTGTATGTAGCATTTAAATAAGCACTTATTTTTAATCGGCTTTTTACTATTGTCTATAGCAGGGGTCTTCAGTCTTATCTGAAAAGGGCCAGTCTGGCTGCAGTCTTTCTCACCAGCCAAATAGGAAGCACACTTGATAGTTGATTGGACACCGAGATGATCTGATTTAACAAGTGGAGTCAGGTGTGGCTCCTGCCTGGTGTCATAAGTTGGAGGCAAAGGTGGTTGCAAATGCACTTAGAAGTTTTATTAATGAGGCTGGCAAGCAAATCCAAAACAGTGTTCAAGAAACGTGGTAAGAAAAGAAACAGCAAAGGGTCAGGCGATTATCAAATATCAATATCAGGGCAAAATCCAAAATCACAAAGTGACTGTACTATATGTGAGTCAACAGCATGGCACCATTCACTCCCATTGTGTTTTTGAAGCCTTTTCGAGAGTCTCCAAAGCCAGAGTCTGCGCAATAGAGACCTAGCAGCCAAAGCATGCACAGTAGATACGGCAGGGCAGGCAGTGGGTCTACCTCTCACCTGCCCATATTAGTGTGGACACTACGTGAACATGCACAATATTTCCTGAAGTGCAGCTTGTATATGAGCCACTTTGAGTGGCGCATTGGCTAACTCAAAGTGGCCCATATAGCGTTATTAGTTAATAAATAAAATTCAATACAAAATGTAGTTGTATGATTTTCAAAGCTATATTGATTTTAAAGCTTTGAGTTATGACTGACTGAGCTACCATTTGCTAGATAGCTGACAGTATCCATCATTTTAATCAAATTAATGTACGTATAAGTAGCTAAGGTAACGTACCACCTGGAAATATAAACAGCAGTCAACATATACATACTCAGCAAAGCCTATTTTTGAGGAAAAATCGCTTCTCTCCATGATTTTCATCTCGCTCTGAATAGAGAAGTGCTGTATTGTATTCTCCGCTTGTTCTGTCCGTACAATTTATTAAAATTAAAATTCAGTAAATAAGTTTATTTATGTGGGAAAAGGTCTTTGCAAAGCCTAGCTGTATCAAGAATTAAACTAAAGCCTACTGTGAGAACAGCTTACTCTTACTCCCAAAAATGTACTTTTGTAATGAAATTACTTTAGTCGTTTATGGATCATTTCCAGTCTATTATAGGGCTGGAGACTTGCCATACAGCAAAAACTATGAGACAGGCAAGCTGTGAGCAGAAACTCAAAAATAAACTCTGTATAATGGATGACAGTAGAGAGCGATTCAAGCTGTTATATTCAGCTGTATAAACTCAGAGAAATAGAGATGTTCACAGCATGAGAATTTTCTACGTGACTAAATCTACATGCAGAAAATCCCACCCCTTAATAATCACACATTGTCCTTATCATTTGTATCTGAGCAGTTTTATAAACAAGCAGATCAAGTCTGAATCACTAATATCCAAAAAACTTTTGCTAAGAAAGAAAGCGTTTCTGCTTTAAGATGGCTGCTACCACACTTTTTGTCAGCTATGCAATGTACGTTTGTTCATTTTTATAGATCGCAATGCACCGGTCAGTGTCTGGAAAAAACTAAATTGCAATTATGCAATTATGTCTCTCACTTATTAGCCTCATAGTGCCAAAAAAAAAGAAAAACCTAGCAAAATAAGTGCAAAAACTAACAAATAAGTACATTTCAGACACCAAACATGCTGGTATGAATGGAAAACTGTGTAAATGTAATTTTTGTGAAAATTATTTTTTAAGTCTAAGAATTTTCAAGTGCATTAATTGATTATTTTTCTCTTCTTTTTTTTTTACAGGACTTTGTCCAACTGGGTTTATGAACTTGACAAGTGGGCCCCATCCATTGTGAAAATTGCTTACAAGGTCTGATTTTGCTGTAAATATAAGCAGTCAGGGCATAACAAATAACTGGTTCTCTTTCAAGTCTTTGTTTGGTATGCCATTGTGGGTAATGAGTAAAGTCATTGCTGTGCCGAGGATGGCCTCTGGTGCCCAAACGGAATTTGATTAAAGCTGAAGAGATTACATCTTGTTCTTGTCTAACTGCCTGTGGATTTATTATCTCAGGCAAGAATCCCCATACCATTGCCAAGCCCATAGCCAAGAGGGCTGTGAAGCCTTCTCAGTCACAGGCTTCACAGGTAATGGAGGTGAAATCTCCTGATTTCATGAAGAGCTGCTTGCTTGCGTGCTTTAAAGAAATCCCAAGAACGATGAATTGGATGCCATTTTTATCGCAGCGCCAGCATTCCCGGCTGACAAAGTGGGGAGCCTCCTTTCTTTAGAAAACGAAAGGCTGCCTGCATTACCCGTTTTCTCTAAATCTGTGAAGGGTTAATCCGGGATAGATGTAAGTGACACGGAGGAGCTTGGGTTCTCCAGAGCATCTACTTGATTTATTTTTCCTCATGTGTATCAGAAGATATATAAATCTTCAGTGCAGGCAGTTAGAGGGCCTAATTCCACTTCTCTCCTGACTGCCTGTCAAGCTGAGTTATTGCATTCAGTAGACAACTAGACAACTATCCTGAGAATGTCTGTCTGTTATCAGAGAACTGGGGTTATGCAAGTAAAGTAACTAGTTATTTATTTATTCATTTATTTATTGTTATGAAAGGGCATGCCATCCATGCGGAGGTCACTGGTGCCTCAACTTCGTAGCGGGAAGTTCAACGTCCTCATAACCACCTACGAGTACATCATCAAGGACAAACACATTCTCGCTAAAGTAAGAGCATGCCATCAGTTAACACACAAACGGGCCGGTTTATTTTTAATAAGATACGTTATTCTGGTAAAAAAAAAAAAAAAAAAAGTACGAAAAAGTACAGGATTCTCTATTTCTTTATGAATTTTTCTTTTATTTGTAAGATCCGCTGGAAGTACATGATTGTGGACGAGGGCCATCGTATGAAGAACCACCACTGCAAGCTTACACAGGTGTTGAACACGCATTACGTCGCCCCACGCAGGCTTTTGCTGACAGGAACCCCTCTGCAGAACAAACTGCCTGAGCTTTGGGCTCTGCTCAACTTTCTACTACCCACAATCTTTAAAAGTTGCAGCACCTTTGAGCAGTGGTTCAATGCTCCGTTCGCCATGACCGGGGAAAGGGTGAGATAACCTTTTGCCTGCTCAGGGATCCTACTGTTTACTCCTTACCCTGTCTGTATGCCTTTCCACTAGTAACTCCTTGGTTCGCTTTATCCTGGTGGTGACAAAGTTTTAAATAAGTATTGGTAGTACACAATTGGGTGATTAAAGCATTAATGACTTGATGAAAATGAAAACATGCATCAAAATTTTGATCAATAATGTATTTGCTTGGTGTTTTTTTTTTAACGTAGGTGGATCTGAATGAAGAGGAGACCATCCTGATCATCCGCCGTCTTCACAAAGTGCTGCGCCCTTTCTTGCTTCGTAGACTAAAGAAGGAAGTGGAGTCTCAGCTGCCTGAAAAGGTGATGGATAACTAGAATGTCACTAGGTTAATTTGATTCCAAAGCTACGTTTTCATACCAGGATCTCATCTTAATTTCTCCGTTTATTTTATTGATTGAAACGTTTCTTTAAATGCCCCCTTACTTTGCAGGTGGAGTATGTGATCAAATGTGACATGTCAGCCATTCAGAAAGTTCTCTACAGACACATGCAGGGCAAAGGCATCTTGCTCACAGATGGCTCAGAGAAAGACAAGAAGGTAAGTGAAAGAAAGCGCAGAAGAGTTTTCTCGTTTTTCTATTTGCAGTTGGGATCCTTATTTTGCTTAATCCTCCACAGGGTAAAGGAGGGGCAAAGACTCTGATGAACACCATCATGCAGCTGAAGAAGATCTGCAACCACCCTTATATGTTCCAGCACATTGAGGTAAGTGCCAGCTGACAAACAGTAGAGAAGCTGCTGTTCTACTTCTGGAATGCAAAGTGCATCCAAATGTCTCACTCTTGGTAGGCCTCATTGACTGTAGGCACTCCATTTTCTATCTCTGCTTTCAGGAATCTTTTGCTGAGCACTTAGGCTACCCAAATGGCATCATCAATGGGTGAGCAGTTTTTAAATTAAACTAAGTCTTCCGTAACATTGATAATGAGCCAAAGGGATTAGTTATAACCTGATTCGTATGTGGGTTACGAAAACTATCACTGCCTCCGTGTCTGCCAATCTGCAAGTGTTGTGCCATGGGTAAAGATTTATGAGATGTTCTCTTTTTGTCTGACAGTCCTGATCTGTACCGTGCTTCAGGAAAATTTGAGCTGCTGGACCGCATCCTGCCTAAGCTGCAGGCCACCAATCACAGAGTGTTGCTCTTCTGTCAGATGACTTCCCTAATGACCATCATGGAGGACTACTTCGCCTACCGCAACTTCCTCTACCTACGTCTAGATGGTGATCAGCACGTTATTTGATTTTTACCAAATAAGCAGGTTGGAAATTGTCAAATAACATTTGCAGTGAAAAACTGTTGACAATCATCAGCGTACATTAGAAATTTGTTTCCACTTTAATTCGTCAGTGTTTGAGTTTACTCATTATAATGAGGAAAGTGTAAGTCATATACAGTACATCAAACATAGCTGGGTTCCAGAGCCGTTTCAAGCCAGGAAACCTTGTTTTTGCCTCATTTTGCAGGAACAACCAAGTCTGAAGATCGTGCTACACTGCTGAAAAAGTTTAATGATGAGGGCTCACAGTATTTCATCTTCCTGCTGAGCACCAGGGCGGGGGGTCTGGGCCTCAACCTGCAGGCTGCTGACACTGTTGTCATCTTCGACAGTGACTGGAACCCCCACCAGGTCTGACTGGCATGTGGATGTTTAAGAGTTAGTGAAAACTTGGAGCCGAGCACCAGTCAGCATTTTAATATATTTTAATATCATAGTGATTGTTTTGGGTGGTTTAGGGTAAAGATTTGAATTATACAACAGTTAGTTCCGGTCCACTATTTTGATTGGATGAGAGGCGTTCCAAGAGTGCTGATGTTTAGTATAAGCTGCACTGGGGCGTTTCACTGTGTGTATCACTCCACTTGTCTGTGTCTGCCAGGTAAAATTCCAATTCTAGCAACAGTCACACTAAAACCATTACTACAGTAGTGTTGGCGACATCATCAGCAGAAATGGCAAACAGCATTTTGAATGAATATAACTTCTGACTTAAAATATGAAAGCTTGTCAAATGAAGATGAAAAGGAAGAAGGGTATCCAGTTTCACCAGAAACAGATTTGATATCAGTACAATTGTTTGTTTTGAACACTTAAAATATCTCAATTATTTACAATAATGCCCCTTCCCATGCTATGGGATCCTACTGATGGGAAGGTGTGTACAAGAAAAAGATGAAGATAATATGACAGGGACTTTCAAAGACCATTTAAAACACCCTCATGTCAAAATGACCTGAACTTAATCCCTTTGATAAAATAGTTGTAAATTTGACAATTTAAACTCGGTAAAAAATAAGTCATTTTGAAACAAACCAAATAGTTGCACTCACTCTCTGGAACGATCTTTCTGTCTTTAGGATTTGCAGGCTCAGGACCGCGCTCACCGAATCGGACAGCAGAATGAGGTGCGTGTGCTGCGTCTCTGCACCGTCAACAGCGTAGAAGAGAAGATCCTCGCTGCTGCCAAATATAAACTCAACGTTGATCAGAAGGTCATCCAGGCCGGCATGTTTGACCAGAAATCCTCTAGTCACGAGCGCAGGGCTTTCCTACAGGCCATCCTGGAGCATGAGGAGCAGAACGAGGTAAGCCACATCGCAGTGTGTAATAATGTACGTTCCATTCAAATTCAAATGCAGTGAAACCTGCTTTAAGTGCTTTAAGAAGATTCTTCCAAACGCGGAGATGACACCCAAAAACATTTCGATATGCCTCCACGGATACGGGTCACATCTCTGTCTGGTGGTGCTCAAGTTATTCAGAAGGCTTTCCCTGAGCACTCTGTGTGCACTGGTGTTGCTAAACTGAGGATATGTGGCTCAAGTATTTTGTTGATTAGCAGAAAATCAGCCTGGTAACTTGGAATGCTTTTGAAATAACTTTTGAAATGCAGGGCCCATAGCATATTTGGGATAGTGACCTTGTCCTGAGATTGCACAATGGAGCTCTTGATTTGAGCCTTGGTCTTAAATTATACAGACAAGATCACAGTTATTTTGAATGTAGTAAACATCTCCTTTCATCAACAGACTGTGGTCTGCCTTAAGCACCACATCTTTTTGAACTGGTCCTTCTTTATTTATTCAAATAAGAACAAATGAAGTCTGTGTTTAGATAATGTTATGTTTATAAAAAAAAACAAAACAAACAGAACTAGATTACTGTTAAAATTGAGCATAGTTTTGTACTCAATTTCATATGTGAAAAAACCACCAAGTGGTAAGTCTGACTGTTTATATATGTTGACTCTCAACAAGACGTAAACAATTTTTAATAAATGGGCTCTTTATTTGCTAGTTCGCAATAATAAGTACCTATCTGTACATACCTAGCTGAAAAACAAACTATACATTTAGCCAAAGAAGATATTCCTCATATGAACAGTCAGGTATTCTGATGCTCAGATGCTCAGCGATGCCTTTTGCAAGAGCTCCCTCTCTCTGTCCAACCTTTCAATGTACAGTAAATCCTCCCAGAGCATCTCGATCGGGTTCAGGTCGGTTGACTTCGATTGAGGTCAGGCAATTCTATTAAAGACAGTGTTGCTGTCTTCCTTTAATATGTTGTTGAAAATCAAACAGTACTCCTGGAATAAAAAAAAAGAAGGAGAAGAAGAAGAAGAAGACTTTTGCTTGTCTCTAAACTGACATTTAGTGTGGAAAAGTTTAACTAACTACCCTGGCTGCCACACTGATGACAAATTAGATTTGCCATTTAAATGAGTACAAATAAATTGTTAACTTATTAACCTCTTAAACTCCTAGTAATTCACAGTAGTTGAGGAGTATTAATTACTAAATAGTTACTACATAGTAGTTACTGGATAATATGGCTTGAGATGAGTAAAAGTATAGGACTTAAATGGGTTAAATACAACAAATGAGTGTTCAAATAAAATACATATTGCGTACCTGGACAGTTTGGCTTTGGGTAGTTTAGTTTAGAACAGTATTACCAAAAATAAATAAATAAATAAATAATTTGCATTCAGACTACTTTCTGGAGCGTGTTGTAGTGTTAGGAAAGCTGCTAATTGGTACACCAAGTAAACGAGTGGCCATAGTATTATAGTATCTAACAAATTATGTTAGTGAGCATGTAAGACTTTGCATTTTTTTCCCTCCCTTCTCTCTGTCTGTACCCCTGCTTCTCACTCTCCCTCGCTTTGCATCGTGTTAGAGGTCTAAATGAGGGCACTATCAGTTTTAAAGCTTCATTACTCTCTGAGTAAAATATTAATTTTCCTGCTAGTTTTAAGATTGACTAAAGGTCTGAGGAAAGTTCAATAACTCGCAACTAAATATACATTACACAGCTAACACACCTTGCACTTACGTTGAAATAATGGTTCTTTCGCTGTTCAACAGTGTATAATTAAATCTGTTAATGTGTAAACTCTACCCTATGGGTTTGATTGCTAGCTGGTAACTTCCAGTTGTTAAGAAGCTGGCATTAGTAGTGAGGTTGTGCGAGTTGATGGTACAGCTACGGTCTCTTGGAGGAGCTCGTAATATTTGAGCGCTCTCATTTTCTGCACACCTTTCGGGTATAGCGGAACACATGCCAACGGGCGACCATGAGCAAAAATTATGACAGCCCATTATAATACAGTAATGTTGTTTATAGTCAGTGTCATTGACTTAATGATGTTTAAACGAAATAGTTGCTGATTAAATTCTCTCTTCATTTAGCATTTAATGAGCACATGGTGTACCTTTTCCACCTTTTTTTTTTTTTCCCAAAAGCTTGTAATAATCCACTTTTATGAAGTTTATGCAACACATTTTTTTGTCACTGGTAGGTAGCAGACCCCATTACAGTTGAGCTCATGCAGGCGATGAGAAACGAAGTATAATCGTAAATAAAATAGGCCTTCTTATTAACATCTTCCATAATCTGTCATATATTGATGAGAATGTTTCATTTTGATGATGTGTATGGGGGCAACATTTTACTTTTCTCACAATATATGAAGATTTGCAGAATGTGTGTAGTTTTGAGAAATGTGTTAGGGCATTTGAGGGCAGAGAGACCTGAAATACAGCACATATGCCTGGGCAATAACACCCATAAACTCTTTGGAACATTTAGCTCTGACCATTATTCTCTAATGTGAAACGCACCACATTTCGTCCAGCACATTACAGTCCATGTCAGTATTCAGCTATAAAGCAAGCAGAGTTTTACTTTGAATCAGTGTTTCCTGATCATCAAGAGGTCTTGAGTAGACATGATGTAGAGTGGCCTGTAATTTCAGCCGAATTTAGTGATGACACTTAATTTCACTCATTCGTTCATCTTTAATATCCTGGCTTTATCATGGCCAGGGCTGTAGTAGATCCAGATTCGAACACTCGACACATGATGGGAATACACCCTGGATGAGAGTGCCATACACACATATTCACACCCTTAACACAATGTTTTACACTTACAGACAATTTAAAGTCTAACTACCAGTCTAACTACCAGTTGTTTTTGGGAGGTGGGAGGAAACCGAAGAACCCAGAGGAATCCTCTGTGGACACACGCAGAACATGTGAAAATCCACACGAACAGTAACTCGAGCTCAGGATCAATCCAGGGACCCTGGAGTTCTGGCACTACCTGCTCCACCACCATGCAGTACAGTGGGGTTCAAATATTTGTGTGTGTCCACCGTGTGATTTTGCTCTAAAGCCTCATTATAGTCATTAAAAAGCTTTACCAGGTAATTAACTGAACAATGTCTTCTGAGTTTTTCTCACTTGAACACAGGTTTTAGAAGATGCACAAACATTTGCCTCACTTGAGCCTTTATAATTTTAGATTTGTGCGTTTCATTGTAATATCAGGAAGAAGATGAAGTTCCAGATGATGAAACGCTAAACCAAATGATTGCCCGCAACGAGGAGGAATTTGAGCTTTTCATGGTAAGAATGACACAATGATCACTTCCCTTCCTCCATTACACACCATCGCTTGATTCTCCTTAGTTAATAGTGTATACCAGTTTAAAATGCTTTTAATAAGTTTAACAGCAAGTGATAAAAATGCATCTCGTCCCTTTAGCGCATGGACCTGGATCGGCGTCGCGAAGATGCGCGTAACCCTAAGCGTAAGCCTCGTCTGATGGAGGAGGACGAGCTACCATCCTGGATCATCAAAGACGACGCTGAAGTGGAGCGGCTCACCTGTGAGGAAGAGAAAGAGAAGATGTTCCCCCGTGGATCACGCCACCGCAGGGATGTGGATTACAGTGACACGCTGACTGAGAAACAGTGGCTGAGAGTAAGGCCAAAACTTTACCGAATTTACTAATAAAAAAATAGCACAGTGAAGAATTTGGCATGTCCTGCTGTCTCCAGACCTAGTCTCTACTGTAGTCCATGTCTTGATATAATACTTAGTTAGAATTGTCTGTTAGTTATTGCTCCCAGCATTTCATTGCTATATACAACAAAAGGTTTAAAAAGTTCCCTGTAACCCTTGATTTGATAAAATGCGCACATGCAATCACGTTAACACCTGGAAGAATTGTCGTTAACCAGGCGGATTTACTAAAGTGACCTGCAGAGCATAGATTCTTTCAAATGAGCAAATGAATACGCCATGCCCATTTTGTGGGGTTGGTTTACTACATATGTAATTTAGAACATCGCTACCAAATTCCAGGTTGCTGTCAATGCAGCTAGATCAGTTCAGCACCCACAGTGTGATTTACTAAGCCTGAAAGTTCCACGTTCAGAATAGCACTTGCATGTGTAAACTAGTAAGACTGGCTAAGTAACAAAAGGCCAGGTAATGATCCATCAAATCCTGTTTCCTACACTTGAAGAAAAAATAAGACCATCTAAAATTACTCAGCATCCCAAAATAAAGAAAAAGTTTATGTATGATACATTTACAGTTTTGAGAAAGTTTGAGTGGAGGAAACATATCGTATTTCCTTTTTTTCAGTAAGTCTTTAATGCAGTTCTTTCGTCTTTGCAGCTGTCACCGCTACTTCTGCCAACTCGGTTTTCAGTGTACGTTTCTGGGAGATCTCTTTACACAGCTATCAGCACATACGAAATCTCCATTTTAAATATTGATTTGTCCAAATTTTTTTTCCACCTGCACGTGCTGTCATTTTTTTTACACTATTCTTCTTTCTAAATCTCACACACGACTAACTAAATCTTAGTAAATCAGGGTGTCAGTGCTAAGACATGATTTTACCCAGACGGTTGCAGCATGATTGCTGCTGATGAATGTTCACAAGCACATAATATTTTGCCGTACTGTTGCATAGAGAGAATCTGATTAGATATCTTGCTCAGCCCATGTTATTCACGCTTTCTTTTATTGTGTAATTGTCTCTGCAACATGTCTGCACAGCGCTTCTCAGAGACTCCTGCAAATGAAAACGACATAAATTAGCCAGACTCAGTACTCTCCACGGCTAGTGGAAATAAACAACAAATTAGCCCAAACAGGCCATCTGACATCTCATTACTAACCAGCTTGTTTTGTATGCCTAGGGCGCCCTCGTGCACTTCCATTTCCCTGAGACACACATCCCTATGAGATGCCAGCTCACGTCCTTATTCCCCAGTTTTCTCTGAATCTGGCCCAAGGAGCCAAGCTCTAGTGCAAAAAGCCCAAAGTTGTGGAGAGACTTGGACATAGTACATATGGGCAGAGACTGGCCGAGTGGTGAAAAAGCAACAGGTCAATGTGTACTGTGTGTTGTTTGCTTTGACTCAGAGGGAGCCACTCTAGCATAAATGACGATGGTGTTGGGAAAGTAGTTTTCGTACGTCGAAGCATTATAACATACTCATGGTTCTTTAGATTCTCATGGTTCAGTGGCTCAATAAATTGTATTGAATGCATTACTAAGTTTGTAAACAGTTTGTATTACTACGAGATAAAGTCAGTGCTACATTTCTCAATCTTAAGAGACATTGAAGTACAATATAAAAGCTAGACAGAATCTTGATGTAATCTTTCATGCTAAGACTGCACCTCACTCAGAATGTTCCAGATGAAATTATAGATAATATCTATCTCCTAGAACAGTCTTGTGCCCTTTTAATAAAATTGTTGTCAGAGTGCCTGATGTCGGGGAGATTTTGTGTCACAATGCTTTTTCCCCCACAATTGATTAATGCATTTTAATGTGACGAAACCTGAAAGAGTAAAGTTCAGCCTGGGAAATAACCATAATCTGTATTTTTGGCTGGAGCCCTTGTTTATGTGTCTGACAGTCTGTAGTTTTGTGGTGAAATATAACTTAGTCATTCAAGGTTTTGTGATTTCTGCAGAAAGCACAGAGAAGTTTCAGCATTTAGTAGAGTAAAATGAAAGAGCTAGAGCCTTTAGACAAGAGCACACATTCAATTTTGTGTGTAGCGACCCTCTGCTTCGGGTCTGTGGTTCTTACTGATTAGGTCTTGAAATCGAATGGTCTAGCCACATAGTGCCTGCAATACATTAAATTTGGAAGTCTGCTAGCATCTCCTTACTGATTTACCTTGGATTATTTGCCCCCCTGTCTAAGCACCTGGCTTCATCTTTAGCAGGTGAGCTGAAATAATACTGAGGATCAGACTTTGTTTGTTATGATAGAACAATTATGTACTGGAATTCCAGGCCAAACGTAAAAGATTAAAGGTGATTGAAAGATAATGCTGGAGGATTGGATAATCTTTAGAGTAAATGGGTTTGTGAGGCATCAGTGCATTTCAGTGTTTTTTTTTTTTTTTTTTTTTTTTTTTTTTTTTTTTTTTTTTTTTTTTTTTTTTTTTTTTTTTTTTTTTTTTTTTTTTTTTTTTTTTTTTTTTGTGTGGATTTGGATGGGCTGCCTCACCTTCTGAGTTTTGGATGAGTTTTACCCAAAGGATTAAGTCTATTTTAAAGTTCATTGCGAGAATTTGAAAGTATACTATGGCTAAAAAGTATGACTAAAGGCCTAAAGGCTTTAGGCCCCCAGAAACAAAGTATTTGGAAGCAGCCAGATTTGTGCACTAAGGAGACGTACATTCACCAAGCCTTGTATCTGCTGCCATAACATGGCATGCATTGAAATGTTGTGAAATAATTGCACATTCACAGATGAATATGAAGCAAACTGGACTAGTCATAATGGGTCTTATTAAAACAAACAAAAAAAAAACATCTGTTTTGAGTTTTAATCTGTAAAGTAAAAGCACATGGAAGGGAGAAAACAGTCTCACCAGAGCAATTGGAAGCAATTAAGATCATCACTGCATTGCTACTCTCATCTCAACAAATAAATAATATATATATATATATATATATATATATATATATATATATATATATATAAAACCTAAAAAATAACATGTATGACATCACATGTGCTTTGTTATACACATGGCGTAATCAGTCAAATTTGCATTTTTGCAGGATGCTGTGTAATCTTTTATATAATTGCTGTGTAATAATATAAAGGACATGAATAATCTCATGGCTGCTGCAGTATTCAATCAGACTTTGATTAAAAACCTGTATTCCGCATGTGCTTATTGGGTTATGTGTGTATTCACCTAAGAAATGAAAAATTTGCTCTATGTTTTACATTACAAAGCGTATGTAAATTAACTTCAGAATAGATCTTGATCTGACTAGGCCTTGGAAATTATTTAACCTTGCGTACTGTTCCTACTGAGTGTTTTCTAATTTGCAAAGCTTCTCTTGTGTGGTCCTGTAGGCCATTGAAGATGGCAACCTGGAGGAGATGGAAGAGGAGATCCGTTTGAAGAAGCGCAAGCGCAGGAGATACTTGGACAAAGGCAGCCGACGCGAGGATGGGGACAAGGCTAAAAAGAGGAGGGGACGACCTCCGGCCGAAAAGCTCTCCCCCAACCCTCCCAAACTCACCAAACAGATGAGCGCCATCATTGAGACAGTCATCAACTACAGAGACGGGTATGAGGACATAAACATATCTCTCCTGCACGTGACTCATAGCTTCCTCTGTTTCACATTTCATCTATCTTATTGTTTTGACTGTCAGACTGAACTCATTAGAATTCTGCCACAGTCAAAACACTAACAGGGACGGCCAAGATGACTTCATTTTATTGGAGGTTATGTAATGTACTGAGAAATGCAGCACACATACTACTGACATTTTTGTTCCCTCTTCTGGAAAGATGGGACATCTGTGATCCTGTACTGAATGGACCATGCCTACTTTGCCGGTTGCTCACATTTCTCTGCCCCTTAAATATGCCAGTGGTGGCCTCTATTCAGCCCTCATGGTTTCAATAATACACTTAGGAGTCAAATTTATTCCCTTAGTGATTGTGGTGTTTTTGCATGTTGATTGTGGTGGACATTTGGCACAGCTTTTTGGCTCGTTGAACATGCTTTTCATTCGACGGACATCATGCACAGGAATGCTCTATCATTATTTAATTGAGCTGAGATTGTCATGGACTGTGGGGAATTTCACACAGGGCTTTGCCTGGCAATTGCACCATGTGGCCAGGGAAGTCTGGTGCCGCTCGCTGTTAGTTCAGGATAAATTAGGCTTGTGCAAGCACCATTTGTCAGGGAAAATCCAGTGGAACAACAGGACACTAAACCAGCGATGTCATGCATGGTCCCCATTCAATCACACTTTAATTGTAGCTTGCACTGAATGTCCCATGTCATCAAGGGTGTTTTACAGCCTGCGTGGTTCATGCTCATTGTTGACCAAAACTGAAGTTATTCTGAATTTACCTCAGTGGTTGATTCACATTGTTTATACCGATTAAAAACAAGTTAGCCTAAAACATTTGAAGATGCTTCAGTAACTGACCCCAGTCTTATTTAGAAGCAATTTTGAGCGGTTCTTTATTAAACTCAGTACAATATTTATGGTAATTACCTTGTGTAACTAGTGCAGAAATGCTACTTGTAAATTCCATCTACTATCCCTAAAGTAGGATGTGGAGTGTGATGGTAAATGGTCATGAGCGTGATTATGTGAGGCATTTCAGAAAATCTCTATCCAGAACATGGAGGTGTCCAGGGAGGCAAGCAGATTGTAATTACACCAGTATGTTCCTAGATTTAATCATGAATGTGCAATGAATCATGTGTGTTGAGTGCAGGCTGTGCTTCATGCCTTGGCTGACACTCACTCTGATGAGAGGAAAGGTTGGAAGGGGAGTCTAGTGTGGTTTTGAACTAGTAGTGTGAATACTTGGTCACTCAGGTTGAGGTTGCATCATGTTGTTGTTAACACTTGTTTTTTTTTTTGCAACAAAATGTCTTTTTGTATTATTCACAGCAGGCTGTACTTTGCCATGCACTGTTCATGTCATGCACTGTACATGTCTTTGGCGAGGGGGTGGGGGAGTATAAATTTCAATATAATAGCTAAGTGACATTTATTTATGTTTTTATTTACTATATCAGATTTTCAGTGGGTCAAAATTTTACAAAAATTCCCAGAATTCAAATGTGGCATTGCCACCTAAGTGATTTTCCACTGAAGTGCTTAGACGTCTATGGGAAAGCATCAGGAAAAAACGTCCGGAGAAGTGTTGCACGCAGAGCTGGATCTTGCACCTGCACATACTGCGTTGTCAACCAAGGAGGATGCGGTTATCCTTTCACATCCACCGTATTCGCCAGATCTTGCTCCTTGCAACTTCTTTTTGTTCCCAAAATTAAAAATGAGACTGAAGGGGAAATGATTCGCCACCGTGGAAGAAATCTAGAAAAAAAAAAAACACAGGAGGCTCTAGTCATGATGACAAAAGATGGCCACAGGAAATGTTTCCAGGAATGGGAGAATCGCTGGGACAGGCGTACCGCATCACAAGGAGAGTACTTTGAAGGGGATTAAAGGAGAAGTGCAAGTTTTATGGAAGTGTAAGAATTGTAGGTCTTATAACAGTATTTATTTATTTATTTATTTATTTATTTTAAACAATTCCGGGAATTTTTTTGGATCCCCCTCTTAAACGTTTGACCTCAGCTGCAACCTTTATATTCTCCACTGGAGCCATGGTAGAATTTAAGTAGACTAAGCAGTACTGCTACAGAATTCATGAACAGAAAATCACCATCCACATTGTCTTTAATTAATCTTCATCTAGTCGAGAGAAATCTTGTGAAAACTGGCTTTGTGTTCTCCAATTATAGATCTGGCCGTCAGCTCAGTGAGGTGTTTGTACAGCTGCCTTCCAGGAAAGAGCTCCCAGAGTACTACGAACTGATAAGGAAGCCAGTGGACTTCAAGAAGATCAAGGTATTTAAGAAAAGAAAAAAAAAAAAAAAAACCTAAGCAAGGGCTAACTCTCTTCCTCAGAGATAACTCTATTCTCTGCTACAATCTTTATTCACTGTTGTAACATTATTTGCTGATAATATCTTGAGTGGCACTTCCATTACTCAGGACTGATAATAACATGAATAAGTAGACATGTGGAAAATGAGGTTTCCGATGCACGATGAAACATTGCGTTAATATGATGTTCCTGCAAGTGACTGGGTTCATTTCATCTGGAATATATCATTGCCAACGGTCCATATTCTTTCTGCTGCTGTAATTTCCAGTGCTAGTAGATGGTCTAAGCAGCGGTGTTTATGTCTGTAGGAGAGAGTGCGCAACCATAAGTACAGGAGCTTGGGCGATTTGGAAAAGGACGTCATGCTCCTCTGTCACAATGCTCAGACCTACAATCTAGAAGGCTCTCAGGTGAGTGATTGAAAGCACATCTTATAGTTTGTCGTCCTTCAGACCAAAAACGCAGTTGGACTTTGGTCTTTAAATATTGGCCATATGAGAATTGAGACTAACTTTCCACAGAATGTTCTTTTGTAATGTCCCAGAGTTTTGCCAGGAAGTACAGGGTTATGGGCCAAAATCCTCTACTCCGTAATTGATTCCATCATTTTATCTGCTTCAGAATACTCACATCTGTACAGAGGATTTGTATTTAAACACAACTCCCCCCACATTCTTATAGAACCATGAAATTTTAGCGTTCTGTGCCTCTACTAAACAGAATATGCAGTTGTATTTCAGGCACATTACACTGCTTATACACTACACAATAATAATTCATTAGTGCTAGTAATCCATTAAAGTCGTCAATTGGATGTTGATTTGCCTTGTACTGTCACTTAATTTCATGCAGAAATTCATTTTACATGCCAATCCTTTAAAAAAAAATAATAATTATAGGTAATCAAGTTTTGTCTAGGTATGAATGGCTTTTTCCTGAATTAGTGAATTATTGAGTTTATTTGATGCCATCTTCTTTAAGATCTTTGAGGACTCCATAGTGCTGCAGTCGGTGTTCAGGAGCGCCAGGCAGAAGATTGCCAAAGAGGAGAGTGAGGACGACAGCAATGATGAGGAGGAGGATGAGGAGTCAGAGACTGAGAGTAAGAAATATATTTTAAAAAATATCAGATTTTTCCTGTTGGGACTGTATGACAAATCTTAATTTTATGGACACAAAATTAAGATTTGTCATACAGGAAAATCTGATATTTTTTAATTTTAAATTTCATAGCAAGCATAGGAATCTCAAAATGTAGGAATTTCCCTGAAACAGAGCATTGATTAATTTTGCATAGATGTTTCATATGGTTGACGTTAGAACTTGATTTATTTATCATCATTTCATGCACAATTAAGTTTTCTTCCTCATCACACTGAAAGGCTTTCATGTTAGCTCCACTCGAACTTAGAGTAAGTTAGGGTCTGATTTCTGATGTCTTTATCAAATATTAATTTACTTACTCTGTTTATACGATTATTGCCCACTGCAAACATAAGGGCAGTGTTGCATTAGGAGCTCAGGAAAAGTTAACTTTCACATGGTGCAATTTTAAAGAAGTCTGTAAGTGTGGTAATAAAATATTTTTGTTTAATTACGCAACCAACATGGTTCCCACCCCAGCTAAGTCAGTGAAAGTGAAGATCAAGCTGAGCAAGCGGGAGGAGCGCGGCCAAGATCGGGGCAAGAAGCGGCCGATCCGGATCAAGGCCAAGCCTGTGGTCAGTGATGATGACAGCGATGAGGAACAGGAGGAGAATGTAGGTTCACCTCAAATCAGCTTATCACATTAAAAACAATACATTCCAATATATCATTCTTCATATATCATCATATTAGTCTTTGTATTTTGTTGCATTGTATTACATTTGACAGCACAGGAAAAAAAGTCCATATTTTCTATCCCCGATTTATTTATTTGTTTGTTTGTTTATTTATTTATTTATGGGGGGGGGTGCTTTAAGGCAAGTACATGTGCTTAATGGCAGTGGTCTAGACACTATTTAAAAACCCAATCTCTAATGTTTAGCCTCTAGCAACGTAGGTGGCGTGAAATACACACAGCTAATTTGCATAATCTGAATGGTACACCCATAAAATCTAATTAAGTAGGTGTGTAACCCAACTCTCAATACATGCAACTTTCCCAGTGTAAATATTAATGTAATTTGTGGACTTAATTAGCTGAGCCTAAATGTTATTGGAGGGGACACAAATCTTGAATTTCTGCCTAAATATGACAGAGATGATTTGATTCAGTTACACAGGTGGTTCTAGATTGGAGATCCATCTGATGTGTGTTCAGGTGACGATTACTGTGCCTGTCACTCCTCCCTTGCTTCCAGACATTTCATGGCCCAGGGGAAAAAAAAAAAACCCACAGTGCATCTGGCATTTTTTCGCCTTTTTTCGCCCTCACTGTGACTAGCTGACAAGCTGTGAGCTACCCTTCGAAGCGAAAAAACATAGGCAACGCTTATTTGTTCATTTTATGTCTACAATAATAGTGGATTGTCTCTCAAATATGAGAAACTTTTTGTGCTTATGGTGCATGTGGATCGTGCATGTAATTGTGACCTTTCTTGACAGATTCCTGTTCACACTATCAGAGCTTGAAAAAAAAAAAAAAAAAAAAGAAATGTAAGGCTTGTATTGTGAACATTGGTCAAGGTGATTTGGAATGATGACTACACAGCCCTCTTTGCCTGACATCACCTGACAGTCAGGTGTCCACTTCTGGCCATGTAGTGTATGTGCAGTGACTCGTATTAACAGGCTAAGGAGATATTAATGATATGAATCAAGATTTATTTGTTGTTCAGCCTCCATTTTACTTCCCTCTTAGCTCTGACTTCATAATCGTTAATCACAGTTGTTAACCCAGTCAGGATTAGACAGTCTGTTAATATTTAGTGTAGCACATGCTTTGTGTCATTATCCCACACAAGTGTGACATGTGAACGCACCCAAGTCTCTTGAGACTAGTTGTCAATTCTGAGCTCTAGTGGGCAATCAGCCTCTGGTCTGTACCTCCCTCTGCCAGCTCACCCATTCCAGTGTTGGTGTGTTTCACAGGAGCAGTCCGAGGGCAGCCGCACAGAAGATGAGTGATCGACGACCCGTTTCTGCCTTTCTGTCCTTTTTTCTTCTTGTTTTAGGGTTCTTTGCCAGCATATCTTCCCCTTCTACCCTGCAAAGTCGTTGAAGAAAATACAACACTTATGTCTGGCTTGCTCTCGGGTCGATTGACAGACGCAGCGTCTTTGAACATTTTGTCCATTTCATTCGTCTGTCGTGTGGCTTCACTACACACAGTGTGCTGATGAAACTGAGTAAGCCCCTGTATGTGTTTTACCCATCTATAAAGGTTTTTGATAGTTACTTGCACAGAAAAACAAGTTTTACAGAAATCTCTGCTTTGATTGCAGCAAGAAGAATAGCAGTGCTCCTGCTCATAATTCAAATATAAAGTATCTAAGATTTTTATCTAAAAGTTTATATCTAGTAAAAGACACACTTGTGTCAAATAAGTATCTTTGGATTTCCTATACTCTAACATTTTCACCACTTGAGCTCATGCCCTTAAACGGAATAAACTCATATAAACGGAATAAACTCATATAATGTAGACTTTCAGTAGTGCATTCTGCAGAGATGTTTAAATGTGGATAGAATTTGCCTTTGATTTGGTCCACTGATTAACCTAATGCAGTTTTAGTAGATGAAGACATGATTCACTCATATGTGACACTTCACTTTGCTTCTGATTATCTCACCTTTAATGTCAACCTTCACAGCTCTGGATATTTTTGTATTATCTTTTTCAAAGATTTGAGCTTTTGTTAAAGTTCTGGACATTTAAAAAAAAAAACAAAAAAACTACAAACCTTGATACTGAAGTATAAAAAAAAAAAGATATTTTATCTTGCCAATGAGCTTACATTTATCAGTATTAGTGTCTGCTTTCTCTATCCTGATGTTTGTCCTCTTGTTCCAACTGAACATCTTTTTCAGATATCTCCTTTTGTATTTTTTTGCTTTATGCATGTCTCCTTTTCTGAAGTGTCATAATCATTGCTTTCTTTGCACAGTGTCTTTGTGGGTGTATCACATAGCCCAAAGCAAATAAATGTCACCGATTTTGAAGGCTCTCCTGTAGTTCTTCAATTGCTAAAGTATATTGAATTAAAAAAAAAAAAAGACTAAAAAAAAAAAACCTGTTGCCACAAAGTTGGAAGCACACAATTGTGTAGGATGTCTTTGTGGAGTGGAGGAACTCAAGTGGCCTGTACAGAGCCCTGACCTCAACCCCACTGAACACCTTTGGGATGAACTGGAATGCCAGCTACACCCCAGGCCTCCTCGCCCAACATCAGTGCCTGACCTCACTAATGCTCTTGTGACTGATTGGCACAAATCCCCACAGCCACGCTCCAAAATCTAGGGGAAAGCCTTCTCAGAAGAGTGGAGGTTATTACAACAGCAAAAGGGGGACTTCATCTGGAATGGTTAAAAAGCAAATATGGGAGTGGTGCACATGGGTGTCAGGTGTCCACAAACTTTTGGCTATATAGTAAATCTTGAATGGAAAGGTTTTCTAATATTTCTCACCATGAGATTTTTACTTTATATAACAAATATAAGACCATTAAGAATATTTATAGACATATTTACAGAATTCAAGTTTAAAATTGTCTTATTGTATTGGCAGATAATTTTGCTGGATAAAATGCTTTAAAAAAAGAAAAATTATCTGCCAATACAATAAGGCAATTTTAAGCTTGAAAGTCTAGAAACAGGCTTAATAATATTATATTGTTAAAAAACTAGCATGTATACTAACATGATATTAAAATCTAATAAAGAGAAATATTAGTGGAATTCAGCTAATTGAATTCATTTGCCTGAATTCAAGATTTTTTTTACATGCTAAGATATAATTTTGCGGTGTATGTATACAGTACATAAGTAAAGAATAAATGACGTGTGCCTCTTTAGAGAATTAATGGTGCGGTGGTGTGAAGCGGCCAGAAGCAAAGCGGAATTACCACCCAAAGTGTATTATTTTACTTCCTTTTTGCTCTTATACCACAGCCGTTCGCCAATGATGACAATTTTCAATTAGTTAATGAACGATACATCATGCTTTTTAGCTGTTTGTAGTTAGTGGTGCTTGCTATGCAATGCAAGCATCACTGTTATAATTTGCAAGTTCATACTTCTTCTGCTTATTATGATTTCCAGACACTTTTCCAGCACATAATTAGTCCCTCAGTTTTTGCCTCACTGTCACGAAATGTACCTCAAAATGTGTGGCACCATTGGGATATGTATTAGTTTTCTCAGTGTTACCATGTGCACTTTTCGCACACGGCTAAAAACTGTGGTTTCTGGCCCATGGAGAATGAATGGCATAGATGAATGGTACGTCTTAGGGAGTAGACCTGGCATGTGCACGTGGTGTTTCGGAATTTTCACCACAAATGTCCGGAAAATGGCGTTATTCCGGCCCCATACACAATAATTGAAAATTTTTGGGATGTACACAATAATGGGAAAATGTGTCCAAGTGTTCAGCTTGGTCCAGAGAATCAGGAAATCCCATTTGGGAATTGATCCCACGTGCACATCACGTGGAATTTCCCGTCAGGTTTCACAATACACACTAATGTAAAATGTAAAATAGGGAAGCAAACAGAGACACTGTTTAGATTTACTATCTCCATAGGATATCTTCGGCACCTAACTAGTCCCACAGCTTTGACTCGCAGACACGGCACATACCTCAAATCGCTCAGAATTGTCCGGAGGTGTACAGTTAATTTTCTCGCCATTCCCATGTATGTGTCGTGAAATTCCTGATCAAATTTCCCCCATACACACCCGTTGAGAAGTTAGTAGCAGGACCCAACAGGCCATAAACTGAGTGTAATCACCAAACTACTGCAGCCGTGTCATACGATCAAAACGATCGGCTCAAGGAGGAGAACTGCATTATGGGGAACGACAATATCCTCGAATCAATGTGCAGAATTGCATTATGGGTCACATGGCATCACATGCACGTCGCCACACAACTGAATGTAACCACAAAACTACTGGTACATAAATATAAGACATATCAAAACACCTGGCTGACTGAGGAGAATCGCATAATGGGTATTTTAGCGACGTCACGTGCACTTCCCAAAATAAGTGGAATCACAAAACTACCGCAATATGGACATGTGATACATGTGATAAAACGCTTGGGTTGATGAGGAAAATTGCATTAATGGGTATTCTAATGACGTCACATGCACGCAAACGGACTGCCATAAAGCCTTTTATATTAAAAGCTCGAGTTAAATACAGTCATCATGGCTAAAGATATAGGTCAATTTAATCATACTTCAACAAATGTGTACACACACAACCTACTGACTGGCACGTGCAGCTGCATGGGCATTCACATTCACATTTTCTTCAGAAAATGTAAGTTCTAGTTACATTTAATGTTGAAGGTTTTTCCTGTAATCACACATTATAGCAGCTTTTAAACAGTTGTTTCCTCACTAGCCTTTTTTTTTATATCTATCTTGAAGTTAATGAGACAGAAAACGCAACCTCTTATGGTACCAAAAAACCAGAAAGTGCAAACCCATCCACCCTGAAGACTCTTCGGTGGCAGAAAACTGTTACAAAGCATTGACACTGATGACTCCTTCTAAATATGTTGAATAAAAATGTCCTTACAGAAAACCTCACCATATCAACTATTATATGTTTTTCTTTGTTAAATATAACTTTTTTTTTTTTTTTTAAATCCGCGTGCTATTCGTTTATTATTAGATTATATGGAGTGTCTGCCATATAAGTCCCTGTGAATAAGTTGTTAATATAGCAACAATAAACCTGTGGTATAATAGGCTTCTAATGGGCTTCCAGTTTTCTACTGGGAAACATTCTGGATCTATATAAGTAACCTTGAGGATAAATAAATGGGATGAATAAAAACCTTGGGATAAATAAATCATGATGATGAGAAATAAAATAATTGGTCATGTCACAATGTGTTTATAACCACTGAAAGCTGGTCATGTGCTCCTAACCCCATTAGTCCATAGAGGGTCCATCATTGTCCTACATACCCTGCCCCAGCCGAGCACCAGGGAACAGTAGAAAGGAAATCTTAGCTTCCACTTGCATCAAGCTAGTATTCTCCCAGAGATCAAAATGGCTCTCTCTTTTTGTGTGTGTGATTGCACAATTTAAACGGAGCTGGTCTAAGCCAATATTGCCTGAGAGTCTGCAGCCATCCATTCCGTTTTTTTGTCATGCACTTTGAAGTGGAGAGCTGTTTAGATAGAGCTAAGCCTCCGAAAAAAGAGATAAATTGGACGGTAATCCGTGTCTCAGCACCAGCGATGTCAGCTAGAATGTCAGGTGCCAGTGCATTCCATGCTATTCCCCTGTAGCCTTTGTGGGTCCTTCAAATTGGTGGGAAAAAGAAGTCATGTATGATTGATATGAAAGAGCCAGGTGCACTCTATTATCAAAAGTACTGGCATAAATCGCACCTTTGTATCTTTTGATTCAGCTGGCTCTAAAAGAGCCGCTGCATACCAAATCTGCACCGCTTGAAAAGCTGCTAGACAGAATGTGTTTCTCCATAGTTAGCCACTGACATGACTTTCCTCTGAAGACACACTGTCCTCCAGCAGACCTTTGTCACAAGAATTTGCTGTTGGCAATGAATGAAGAACTCCAGCTGGCTGTAAATTTGTAAAAAGCGTCTTGTAGCCTTGTAGCCACTGAAGAGCTTTTCATACCAATGTTACAGCCTGGTGTGAAAAGCGAGAGGCCAGAATGAAAAATGACAAAAAAAATCAGGTCCTTCGTGTTGTTGAAAAGTAGATGGTTGTACACTGTTATTACAAGTCACTCGGCAATCTGCAGTTGTTGGAGTTGCTAATTTGCTATGAACTTGAAGTAGTTCTGAGTGAAATAGCAGCTTTGTAGCACTTTTAGTGAAGAAGATGCTGGCAAAATTAGAGGTCATGATGTCTGATGCTGCTCATCCTTGCACGATGCTCTATACTTGGCCGTGCTGTGGTATACTAACAAACGCTGTTGGCGATTAGACATCAGCTATCAGATTAAATATAAGGCCTTCTCCCAACAAGCAGTCAGGAGCACAAAAATATCATATAGGCGTCCAATTTTCTGTCCATCATTGATCAAAAATTAAATAAAATTGTACAGGGTTTCTACTCATTATTCAAGAACAGATAAAACAAATTGAAATGCAGCTAAATATGATGCTTAGTGCCATTCTTTATGTCCATCTGTCTTTCTATTTTTACACTTAACGGTTCTATGTAGAACCCTACAGCAGAGTGTTTTCCTATCATTAAGCACTCCAAGTAAAAACCATGAGGAAGCTAAGATCCCTTAACTATCCCTTAAGGCTTTTTAGCGTAGTGCCATAGAAGAGCCAGTTTGGGTTTCCTAATGAACTTTTTGATCAATCTCCCAAGATTCTTTTGTTTATTTATTGTCTTTTCTTTCTTTCTTTCTTTTTTTTAACCATACTCAAGCACATCAACAACTATCCCTATCTTGTTTCCATATCTCTTTGGTTTTCACCATGTTGATGGACGACAAAATGATTTTACTTGTGTGAAAACTTGTAAATTTATCCCAGTGAAACAGGTTATGGTCAAAGTGAAGGACATAGTCCATGGAGACTAAGCAATTTAAAAATGTTACAAAGCGTTGACACTGATGACTCAAAGCATTGTCACTGATATGTTGAATAAAAATGTCCTTACAGAAAACCTCACCATATCAACTATTATATGTTTTTCTTTGTTATATACGACTAGTTTTTTGTTTTTTTAATACATGTGTTATTAGTCTTAGATTATATGAAGTGTCGGCAATACAAGTCCCTGTGAATAAGTTGTTAATATAGCAACAATAAACCTGTGGTATAACAGGCTTCTAATGACTTCAGACTTTTTTAAGTGATTATATTAATTTCCCATGAGTAAGCCAGTCTACTGGGAAACATTCTGGATCTATATAAGTAACCTCGAGGATAAATAAAAACCTTGGGATAAATAAATCATGATGAGAAATAAAATAATTTGTCATGTCACAATGTGTTTATAACCACTGAAAGCTGGTCATGTGCTCCTAACCCCATTAGTCCATAGAGGGTCCATCATTGTCCTACATACCCTGCCCCAGCCGAGCACCAGGGAACAGTAGAAAGGAAATCTTAGTTCGTGTGAAAACTTGTAATTTTATCCCAATGAAACAGGTTATAGTAAAAGGGAAGGACATAGTCCATGGAGACTGAAAGCAATTTAAAAATAACATTATTATCAAGGATTTTTGGTTTGATTTAATATATTGGTTAGGGTATCAGTAATTTTACCACGTAAGAAAATAATTAAGAACATCTCCAGAGGATCTTAACATGACTTCTCAGTCTAACACAAGATAAAAATCTTGTGAAGATTTTTTAGTGTGTGGCAAAAGTCCTAAAGATCAACTGCAGCACTCCATCCTGAATTGGTCTGGACTGCTGGCTTTCTTGCATAATTGTCCTCTTTATTCACTATTCCCTCAGCTACATTATGACAGTTCTTACACAGCATGGATGTCAGGTCCTCATGCATAATTCTTTATCGTCCACTCACACTGATAACCTTAGACTGATGAACTTTTGAGGTTGGCATGCCTGTGAGAGTTGTGTTTGGGGGGCGATGGTAAGACTTGGCGTCGACTACTGGATGGATAAGATGAGGCAGTTTCTCACATTCGGATGCAGATCCAGTTGACAGCTGAGTAACTACATAATTGTGTTTGACAAGCTGCCACGCAAGCACAAATCGTGAACGACTGTGTTGTTAGTAGCAGATTTCATGCTGCCTGCATGTTGTGGATTGTTAACTAGGGGATCGGTGATTTCCTTCATTAAACAGCTGTGAACAGATATGAGTCCAACGTGCGCATATGCTGTTGTGTTTAACTTTTTTGAATCATTTTCAGTTCACTGAGTCATGTCTAACGAGATGTGTTAATGGTGATTTAGTGAATAAGCACTGGATGGATCTTGATTTCCCTGGTGATCATGCTCAGCTTCATATAAATTGCATTTCATATCTAATGCTATGTTGAAAATTGAAATGGGCCGCATGTTTCCGGGCCCAAGGACACATTCAGTAAGGGTGTGGAATGTGTTGAGTTCTCTGCCTAATCCACAGTGTGTGAATTTAACAGAAGACATTCATGCCTCATTAGTTTGAAGAGGATCTCTTTTTGCTGTTCTTTCTTAAAAGGCTTCAAAAGGCTTCACCAATATAACGCTTTCCCCGCCCACAGGTCTGTCCATTCCTATAATGTGTTGGCAGCCTGCAAACTGCAGCAATCTTAAAACCATCTGTGCCTCATTTAGACTCAGCCAATTACCACCTGAAGCCAATATTTTACTGCATTGATTCTGAGAAATGCTGGTAAACACATTTTCAGCAGGTTATTTAGTCAACATGGCAGAAAGTACCTCAAAAGGTCGTGATAAATAGGCACGGAAAATGGATTTATGATAAGCCATTTGTATGAGTCAAGAGGTCTTCTTGTTCTGCTATAAAGACTAATAGAGTTCAAGGTCTGTTTATAAATTATTAACGAATGTGCCAGTGACAAGGATGGCTTTTAGCTCTCAGCTTCAGTTCTGTGCTTGGTCAGTGGAGTGGAACAGTAACAGAGTTTGGATTCAAATGAAAGAATGCTTTGGAAATATCTGACACCACTTGTTCCTGCTTGATGATCAGCTGCAGGAGTGCAAATAGTAAAATCCTTCACAAGTTTAGACCTTATAAAACCTTCAAACCGAAGGCAACTTGACTTCAAAACAGATTACACCACATAACTCGAAATGAATTCATGCTTGCCATTGGTATATGAAGGATTATTTGTTGTGGCACAGTTTTCCCTCCATTTTCTTCTCATGAGTGCATTAATACTGGCTCTGGTGAAGTTAGCCTGCTAAAGCAGAAGAAACCCTGGGTGGAGATGGAGCGCAGTGTGCCGAGGGGTCTGGATGTTCTTCCGAGGAATTTATGTCCAAAAAAAAAAAAAGGATGCAGATTTAAAACAACACACATAGCAGGTGCGCGCATTGTGGAGAGGCTAAGCAGATATTTCAGTGCTCTATGCTCTTTGTCGTTCTCTCACCCTCTCTCACATCTCTTCTGTGTGTTTAGATGTTTAATGGCATTCTTTTCACTCCCTCTTACTGGAAGGACTTAGCTGTATACACATGCTGCCACTTTTCCCACTGCCGATCCAGTATTTGCAGAACACACAGCGACACATTCTCTCATTCGTACACCCACTGCACATGTAAAGAACGGGTCCTCTAGCTTTCTCATCTGGACTATGTACAAAACAGAATTATTGGTGGACATGCAAATAACTCCATCTTGTTATCCCATCTTTTGTGACTATATATAAGAGGAATTTCTGTACAAAGAAATGTATTTTTTTTTTTGTCATTTGACATTCTTTGTGACAGCAACAAATAATGATCCAAAACAGATAGTTATTTCCAAAAGTTTGCATGGGAAGTAGGGACAGCAATTTTTTTTCCCTCTATGTCCTAAAGTTCCGAAGAAACAGACTGAGCCCTTAATGTAAGCTGTATGTGTTTGACAGGAACCTGTGTCTGCTGGCTGTTTATTTGCATTTGCTTAATTTCCTCTGAGACATTGTGTCAAAGTAACTCCTGACTGCCACAGTCCACTTAAATCCATTTCTGATGCGTTTGAAGGGGAAAAGGCATGTACACTGCTTTATTGATTTTGACATAAGGCTTTGGTCATGGAAATATCACTTGAGCCAGAGACAATCTGTGAGGAGTGAGAAATTGGATTTTTTTATACTATTCTTCCCTTGAAGACTTCCATCTGTGCTAACATTACAGGTCTGTCAGGTACAGAAGTTTGAGCTGAAATGAACAATAGCGTCTAAGCCATGGGGAAAGGATTAAAATGCAGCCTGAAAAAAGCAGCAAGCTGTCACAGTTCAAGGTGGAGCAAAAGGGTCAGGATTGAATTGCCCAGTGGTTGAAGGTTTTTTTTTGTTTATTTCAGGAGGTGAAAAGGATTCTCCTGTGAGACAATACTAGAAAGAAATATGCCCAGGCATAAATTAGTTAGCTTGCCATATTTGAAGATTGTTTTATCTTTTATTCTGCCTCTTCCACATGTTGTGATAGATGTCATTATTCATCCATTCATTCATTCATTCATTCATTCATATTTCATTATAAAAGCTTATTTTACTGAAGAAATTAAAAAAGTGTCTGTTTATACATAGAAGCAGTGGCGGCTCATCCATAGGCGCACCGTATATATTAGCCATTCAACAGATGTCAATCCTGATAAAGTTCTCATTCACAATTCCATGCATTTTAAATTCTGTTTAAGTACTAATGAAGTGCTAACAGAGGCCCATTGGTACAGGAATCACTCTACCCTAGTCAGAAGAGGAGGAGCAGACAGGACAGTTAATCAGTTGCCAGATTTACAAGTTGCTAGTTTGCAAATTCAAAAGCCAAAATGTTTCTACTTAGTTACTGAGGTTTAGGTTTGGGTTAGGATTAGGTGTAGGTGTCGCATTAATTAGCCGCATTAATAATTATGTCAGTGAATGGTCCTCACAAGTATAGTAAGACAAATGCACGACCATCCTATTCGGGTTAATCCCTGCCTTCAGCCCAGAGTTTGGGGAGAGGCTTTGGATCCACTGTGACCCTGACCAAGATAAAGCGATTAGTGATGGTGAATGAAGGAATAAATGGAAGAACTGAATTGGATTATGAGATTTGCAATAACGCTGTCTCATTTTGGCGAGTATGTTTCAAAATGGTGGTCATTTTCAGCTAGCAAATGTGAACTTACTACAGTCAGTCAAGTCTTTTCCAAGTATCTAGAGCGGTAACAAACTGATCAGAAAAACAATATTGGACTAAACTTCCTATCTATTTCTGTAATAATTATCTTTTGATTCTTCAGAGCGAAGTAAAATTGTCCCCTACAATTTCACATAGATCCCAGGAGAAGCTGCAATTTATTTAGGTCTGTCATTTGCAATTGACAAGGTGCATTCTTGTATGAGGTACAATTGCTCTAAAGCATGTATGAGTGATGCCAAGTGGATGGGCATCTCCCTGATCCAAGCAAACTTTACATCAGAGGCCCCGGAGTAGATTAAAGGCAACCTTTCTGTCTGAGTTAAAAGCTACACTTCTGCTGTCTTTGCTTAGGTGGCCCAATCCTAAAGCTTTCATTCACTTGCATACTTTTTTCACAATGCATAGCACAACCAACAGTAGCTATCCACTGTAAATCAGCATAAAAACTTGTTGGCATTAAGAGTTAATTATTTATATTTCTGCAGATTTCTTTGACTCCTAGAAAAGATGAAATTGGAAAAACTTCAATTGTGATACAAGATTTAAAAAGTGATGTGCTCAGTATGGATTTAATGTAAAGCTACATGAGGAATATTAAGTGAAGAAAAAAAAAGTTGCAAAACAGAGAAATATTAGCTACTAAAACCCTACAGTGCCTTGCATAAATATTTAAATATTTTAACTTTTACTTTTAACTTTTAACCCCTTTAACTTTTTTCTACGTTATGTAGTGTTATAACCTGGACCTGAAATGGACCTCCAAACAGCTTATTTCCCTGAAGAAATAAGCCAAGGCCGGTGGAATATATTTATAAATTTGCATGTCTTTCGAAAAAGGATTAATTTCATTCATTCTTTCTTTCATTTATTAATGTAATAATAATAATAATCTATTGGCTTCTAGTAAAGCGTTGGCTGTGCTCTGTTTTTTCTGTCTTTTCAAGGACCGTGGCCATACTTTTAAGCTCATTTGGCTTTCTCCACATAGGCAAAGAATTATTCTCCTAATGACATCTCCAGAGATTTCTGAATTATTTAAGAGGCAAAAAAAAAAAAAAAACATTTCCCCAGAAACATAAAACAAAAAAAATAAAAGGCTTAAAGCGCTACTTTTTTATTTAGCCTTTTATTAAAGTTTAACAATGGTTTAAAAATACAAACAGCAAAAAGAAATACATTTTAAATGAGCAGTTTTCTATTCTGCAGAGACTGGGGCGCTGTACTGATTAACTAACAAAGCTAATGGTTTTGCATGTGCACATATTCCTTTTTCCTGTGGATCAAACTCAGAGATTACACAGGAGAAAGAGGATTGTGGAGCATTAGGCTCAACAGTACTACTTTTCTTTTACTGTGTCTTTCTCAGTTAAAAATTTGATAAATTTGATCTGCCCCAGCTGCCAAGTCTTACTATTATTTTGCTAATGATAGAGCGTATTCCTCCATTTAGCAGCCAGATCTCATGTGTGTGTGCGTGCATGTGTGTGTGTGTGTGTGCGTGTGTGTGCTTAAGAATTTGAAAGTGAAAAGAGAATACTCATTTAAAACCATATCTTTCATTTTCGGAATGAAGGGGAGCACATCTATAATCACTGTCCACGTTATAGGAAAACCTGTACACCTGTTTATCATGCAATTATCCAATCAGCCAATCATGTGGGAGGAGAACAATGCATAAATCACACAGATTAATGTTTACATCACACAGAACGGGGAAAACATGTGATCTCTCAGTGACTTTGACTGTGGCATGGCTGTTGGTGCCAGACAGGCTTGTTTTCAGAAACAGATGATCTCCTGGGATTTTCACACAAAACAGACTCTAGAGTTTACACAGAATGGTATGGGGAAAAAAAAACAAAAAAAAAAAACATCCAGTGACCAGCATTTCTGAAGGTGGATGAGAGAGGTCAGAGGAAAATGACCAGGACGGTTGGAGCTGAGAGGAAGGCTACAGTAACTCAAATAATCTCTCTGAGTTAATGTCAGTCTAACCTGAGGATATCACCACAATCAAATGGCCAATGCAAGAGAGGTAATCAATGCAAGAGTGTTTATCAGTAATTACTATGGATAGTGGTATTACCTTAAAATGGAGCAAATATGTTAAACCCTCGGGGGAATCTGTGGGAGAGGGAGTGCTTTGGGAGGAAAACTCTTCTAGTGTATATCATTGAATATGCAGTATGAGGGTAGGATAGGTTCCAGGAAGGGATGGAGTGGTGTCCTTTGAATGGTACAGATGTGTCACAGTATCAGCCTTTGTGTTTTTACTTCCATGCCTATAGATTGTAAAATTAAACCTACTCATAAAATGTGACCAGCTGTCTTGTTGGGTGCTTCATACTCTTCTTCAGATTTTTCCCCCCTCTTTTTTCAGATATTTGAGATTTTTTATCAACAGTAAGCATGACAAAAGGGGAAATGCCTCACTCCATCCAGTAGCACTTTTCTGCATTATTGAGAGTTACGCCCTATGCTTTGTTATAATTCTTTTCTGCCTGTGAGAGTTTATGAAAAATACAGTGTAAAAGTTACTGAAAAGTAAGTAACTGCAAAACATACAGTAAAATACTGTAATATCTTACATAATATAAAATAACACAATCCTGTACATTTGCTTATTTGGCTGATGCAACTGAGCTGAAGGTTAAGGGTCTTGCTCAAGTGCCCAACCATGGTAGTTTTTGGCAGTGCTGGGATTTGATAGAAACAGATTAAAATAACATGTTAATATAAGGGAAAATTACACCTTCTATTATAAATCTGCTGATCTGCTTTCCTTTTGCAGTGAACTCCAGCAGCTACTTCCCCAGTTCTCACCACCATATCTCTGTGCTTATAGTGTAGTGTATGGGTAGTAGTTTTCACACAGAAACAGCATCATCCCAAACAGAAACACCATCATCCCAATTGGCTAATCATGTTTCTCTTCACAGCAGCTGGTATCCAATAAACTGTGATCAAACAAAGGAATGTATTCTTCAAAAACTTATTATAAGCAGTATAATAAATGTTATTACCTAATAGTGTATGCACTATTAGGTAATAACATTTACAGCCGAGGTTATTGGTGTTAGTTGATAGAAAATGTTAAATAAGTTAAATAAAAAATTACAGACTTTGATTACAGCCTTTCAGGGTCACACAAAAAGGCTGAAGTGGCCTAAGCGGAATTTGAGTTTGACAGCCCTGATGTAGGGGAAGGACAGTGGCCTTGCTCTTATTAAAGGCCTCCAAGAGGACATGATACTAGACGCGGACCTCGACCAGAGTTTGAACTGAAGGGCTCTTCACAGAGAACAAGAGCGCCTTGGACTTTGTTGTTGTTTGTCTTGGGAGAGCTGAATTCCTACCAGTTGCATGCATTTGAGGACGTTTTTGGGTAAAGGTGCCGTGTTGTCAGAACAAGATGCCAGAGGGGATTTGTCCACTTACTATCATACTCGTAGGAGATTGTTCAGCCAGATGTGTCTTCTCATCACAACCTGTCAGTGGTGATATCTGATCTCAAACCCTTTCTGAATGTTACAAATGAGCAGTTTCCTTCCAGCATATACTAGCAGAAGTCCAGATTGTACTCTGCAGCTGAATGATGATTTTTAAAAAAGAAAAAAAAAACTTATTTTAGTAAAGAAAAATGTCATAGTGACAAAATGACAGTTGCTCATAACTTGAGAAACAGTTCTTGGCAGTGAAAAGATTTGGGAACATAGGAACCAATTTCTGAAACAGAGCCCATGACTGGCACTTTTCATTCCTTTAGCCCTAACTCGAGAACAAATCCTGAAGAGAAAGGCATAACAGTAATGTTAAAAGACAGCAAATATAAGTTGTCTTGTAAATGTACACTTTAAATTCGCCAGGGAGAATTTTAATACTTTGTTCTCTCCATCTGAGCTTAGGGGAAAACATATTGATAATGTTTAATTTTGTACAGCATGTGTGATGCTTTGAGACTTTGCTTGGTTACTGCCTCAGATCAATATTGGGCTTTGTTTAAGGACAGCTTTAAAGGTATTGGAACATCTTAATGTTCCTACACATTCTACACAATAATCCCTTTCTGTAGTAAACGTTATTAAAAAAAACCTCAAACAGAACATCCTTTGTCATCTTCAGTTTTTTTAACAAATATATTGCATTGCAGCAATAAATGCTGTTAAAACACAGCATTTAATCTATACGTTAATCTAATGCAGTCATTGTGAATGAGCTAACATCAACTAGGTCATCAAGCAAAGGTGAAAAATGTAGCAATGAAATATTTATAAGTGTTTGTTTACTTAAGAAAATGTTTCTCCATCATTTACTGAACACAGCAGACTTTAAATGTGCCTTCATCTGAAATGCAGTTATCATTAGCTAACCCTAAAGGCATCATCTAACCTGCTCAGTTTTTTCTCAAAAAACCTTTTAAAAAAAAAAAAAAAAGGCTTGATCTAAGAGCCACCAGTTTCTAATCCAATATTCTAGATTTTGTCCCACTGAGAGTTATTCATGTTATTGCACAACTCACACAAGAAATCCAGCACTTATTTTGTGAGAATTTGCACCTCTATTCACCGCAAATGGTCGGAGAAAGACAGCCTGTGGCAAACCCTGCTGTGCTTATTTTCTCTGTCTGGTTGTCATCTCTTCGACAAAACGTTTTTTTTTTCAGGGTCGCAGCCGCAACAGGAGTGAAAAGTTCAAATATTAGACTTTCCTGTGGGGCTGGGGCGCTGTGATAGCCTGCCTATGCCAACGTCAACAGGGCAGGCCAGTGGCAGAGGGCACCTCTGTCTCGTCTGTGGTGAGTTGCTGGGATAGCGTTATGTGCAGATGGACCACCATGCACATTATCTTACCTGACGAAAAATAGACGTCAAATAACCCTTCACTTTCCTCCACTACACTGTGCACTGACCACTACTGAATGTCAGTAAAAGCCTTTGCTTCCTGGTGTTATCATGATTAGCTTCCTTTTTTTCCAATTGAAAGAATGCGAGTACACGGTCAGATTTCTGGACATCCCATGTGTTTTGGCTCAAATCAAATTAGACTCGGCTTGAGTACCTGTTCTGGTGAACAGCTGATGTTACGGCTCATGTAACCCATATACATAGAGCAAAGAGAGGAGTTGTCATCACTGTGAACGACTCATTGCTTATCTCCTGTTATCGCTTATGTTATAAGTATGTTATAAATGTTATAAATTAATATTAACAAGACAAAAAAAATGCAGCTTGTCATGTTACAAAGAAACCCCAAAGTCCTCAGTCCTGATAACTTTCCCTTTGCGGAAAACGTAAAGTTACAACCTTAACCTTGACTGTTACAGAGCACTGACACTGGAGACTCCTTCCAAAAATGCTAAATTGGTATGTTGATAAAATTGACAGAAATCACAGAAATCATATTAACAGTTTACATATGTTTTTGATCACAGTGTAAAACGTTACTATAAAACCAACAGTATATTAGAATGAGTGCATTAAGATAAACGTGTGATTTACCTTGCAACTAGAACAACTGTCCAATCAGACCAATATGTCCTCCTGACCGATCAGAATCGAGAATTCAACAGTGCTGTGCCCTAAACTCAAGTAATGCTTAGTGTTGGGCAGCAAGCAGTCTGATTATGATTAATGCATTATGAAATATTAAATGGTAATAAGTCTTCAGAATTGTGGTGTATAAAATAATCATCTTTCATTGCAGTTGAATGCACTTTCCCTTTGTGAGACACAGCCAGATTGCATGTGGCTTTTTCTATCCAAGTGATTTCTCTGCATCCAGAGTAAAAGCTGTGGCTTATGCAGCGAGATACTATCAGGCTATTCAACTGAGGAGGGATCAAATAGGCTCATTGAGTAGGCCATAGTGCCGCTTTGGCACAGATGCATTGGCTAACACCTCAGGCTTATCGAGAAGAAATGGGGGCTTGAACGAGGCATAGTTTCCCTTCTCTTTCATGCCCCCTTCCTTGTCCTTTTTCCTCAACATGCTTTAACAAAAAGTTGGCGGCTGAAGCAGGATTGCGAATGCCCCCTACTGGCCTTCGTGTGCCACCTTCAGGTAATTACATTAAAATTATATCAAATCTCTGCATGCATTGCCTTGTAAAGCCAACAGTGGCTTTCTATACTCTGTTCTATACTCGGAGCCTGCCATTTTTATTCAGACGTGTACAGGTGCTGAAGATGCCTTGTCATTTGACCCATAAATACTGACTAATTTTTCACCATTGATTAATTATCTGTGATAATGGCCACACTGGCATGTGACAGTTCTCAAAATTATAATAGGGTATTTTTGTAACGAACAAATTAAAAATGTTATGCTTCATTCAAGTCTGCCTGGCATATTTTTCATATTTTCATGTAAATTTCACCCAGTTCATTTAATTGAGGGGTCGTTTAAGTCTAAGACATCGATCCTGATACTGTCTTCCAAACAATACAGACTTGATCACAGGAGAACATATACAGCCGAAATGCAGGCAGCTTTATCCCAAATTGAATACAGGGCTAATTAGATCACTAATTAATCACACCAGTCCATCCCAGTGCACCATACACACGCACACATTCGCACACTCATTCACATCCAGGGTAATTTGGCATAGTCAGACCACTTAACTGCATGTTTTTGGACAGTGGGAGGAAACTGGAGAACCCACAGGAAACCAACACGAACACAGGTAGAACATGAGAAACTTTGCACAGACAGTAACCTGAGCTCAGAGTTGAACCCTGGGGCTTTGAGATGTAGCAAGGCTGCTTGCCGTGCCACCGTGCGGCCCACATATAATAAACTATAATAACTATAATAAAAGTTAAAAGAAACAACAAATGAAAATGCCTGTTGTGTTTTTTTCTTGCACTTACATTATATTACAGAGTGTACACTGCCTTCAGAGTGTACACCATGTCCAGTAAAAATTGTCTTCTGGCATTAAAAGCTGTATTGCCCCATTTTGTGGTGTACATGCTCACACACACATTCACGTCCACCCACACACAACCGTCTCAGAGCAAGAGCCAAAACATTGCTGGAAAATTGTGAAATAGAGGAAAAATAATGTCAGCTCACACCACATACTGTAAATTGTGTCAGTTGTAGAAAGTATCAAATTGGTAGAAACAGTGACCTATATTTGTTAAAATACAGGGAGTAAAATGTGGCTTGTGTCCAGTGGAATTCCATTTAAGTAGGTCACTTTCTCCTCCTTTCCCTATTTCACTTTACTGTTTCCATTGGCCCATACAAAACAGAAAGAAAATACGTGACCCAAGTCTCCATTTGACATTTGTAGAGCACCCGATGAGTTCCTGGGTGGCTAAAAGATATGTCCTGTTACCACATTAGTGGATGAGTGGTTCTGGCTTTGGCCACATTCCAAGCATGTCATGAAAATAGTGTTCCCGCAGACTCTGCAGGGTCTCTGCAGTAAAATTCCAAACATGGCAATTAGCAGAGCAGTTGCAATTAAAACAGTCTCATTCCATTGTGAAGCCCTTTCTGTGTAAAATGAATAAATCTGTCTAGCAAACTCTCACACTGTCTCATCCCTGCATTCTTTTTTCTTATTCAGAACCATTTGGGAGCTGTCAAGCTCTTCTAATGCCTCAGAGTAAAATCAAGAAATGGACTTTTTTTTTTAAGGAACAAGCAGACAATGACTTGTTCAATTATGCCAAACCATGTTACTCCTCTCCCTTTCAAAGTGTTCCACTGCTCTCCAAAGATTTTTAATGATATACCTCTTTTTTCCTATTGTGACGTCTGTAGACAAACCCATTCAGCCTTAGGGTGGATGGGTCATGCCACCAGCAAGATGTGCAATTGTGACTTTGGCATGCCTTTGGTTTCCATTGTTGTCCTTGTTTCTTTGTTCTGAAACAATGATATGAGCATAGCAAATGAGAAACATGACATTTATCTGCCTGTTTTGCATCTATAATTGCCCGTACTGATGTCAGCACGGTCAGTGGTTTACAAATTACCAACGATGTGAGGTCTGGCTTTGTACAAAGCAAGGTGGCTTGCTAGAAATGCAAGCATTCCTTCAACAACAGTCTCGCTTAAAACAAATAAAATTGGGAAATCATATAAAAATAAACTTTAGAGCTTAGGCAATTTCCCTTCTTTAAATATACTGAGTATATCAGAAACTAACAACCCTCCAACTCAGAATGCACATCGAGTAACAACGATGTTGTTCTTAATGTCAACATCGTCACAGATACGTCATCCTTTTGTTGGTCATTTTACAACTGTGTTAAATGAATGTCTATTAAGAAGAGGGGGGTGCATTTGGAAGGAATCACAGACAGGAAACAAAGGAGGTGCTGACATTCAGTTTTACCCCCCCATAAAACCTTAAGGCTCACTCTGACCTGAGGGGAGACAGATTCTCAGGACCCCCAAGTGCCCCCTTTTGAATCAACATTAACAATGCTGCTAGAATTTCATCCCTGCATTTCAGCAAAACAACGAGAGAGCAGCCAAGGACAAGACTGAGAAAATCATCCAGTACTGTGCAGATTGTCCACTACTGTGCTGTGTGTTTCCTGCAATAGGCTAGAATGTGTATTTGTGTGTCAGTAAGAGTCCCAGGAGACAGAGGACAGTATTACTTCTATATCAACAAACCAAAACTCATAAAAAACAAACAAAAAAACCCAGCTCTTGGAGTTTAAGCTGAAAAAGGATTATGTAGGTATAGTTTGCTGGGATCGTACATTTTACAGCAATTAGGACTAGTGACAAAAGGCTTACATTAGAGAAATAGACATACTACTTTACAGGCATTTCTACTCACTACTTAGGAGCTGATGTATATTTAGCAGTCCCTATGTATTTTCATTTTATTGCGTCGCAGCTGTCTAAATTTTAAAACACCCATTATATCTCTGTTATTACTGATGTTATTTGGATGAGGATCCTCCTGATTAATGGCAGGTAGGTTCCCAGGTGTAAGTGTATTTAGGAAGTGGAGCTTATGTGAATGACTGTTTGTTTTAGATTATGGACTTGTTCAAGAAACATAATCTCTTGAAAAACCTAAATAGCCAAAAATGGAACGAAAAAAAAAAAGTCTCAGTAAGACGTTGGGACGCCACAAGCTGCCACAACAGCTTCAAATGACCTTGGCGTAGATTGTACAAGTCTCTGGACCTGTACTGGAGGGATGAATGCCAGTCTTCCAAAAGATATTCGCTCAGTGGGTGTTTTGATGATGATGATGATGGAGAGTGCTGTCTAAAATATCAAGCCAAAATATGACTCACTTTTTTCTCTGTAAACCAGTCCTTATCATTTTTGCACCAGTTACCTCTCAGTTGCATCAGCCCTACTATAATATCCCTCTCTCTGTAGGTGTCTATAGACAGTTGTTACTGACAGTCTGATCATGCCCTGCACTGACATTCTCAGCCATCTTATACAGTATGTTGCAGTAATGCATCAGAACCAGTTACTGAATGTAATTCCCATAGATCTAAATGCAGATGTCACTTTAGTCACTGTTCTTATTGAAACACTCACCACTGGAGCAGTCTTGGAACTGAAGCTCCTGCAGTCTGTGCACCAATAATGAACCCACTGTTTAAAGTCATTTAGATCTTTTTCTCTTGTCATCTTTGTCCTCAGCCGTGAGAAACTGAGCCTGCTTAGTATTTTTATACATATCACAGAGCACGGTAGGATTGTAGGATTTTAGTTCCTTAACTTTAAACGACGGCATGGTTTTAATTTTTTAATCTGGTCAGGAGATGTTGATTAATTTTGGATAACAGCAGCTCTGTCAATAGTTCCAGTTGTAGCTCAAATGATTTACATAGAATGAGGTTCATATTAATGTGCACATTCTAATATGTTATGTTTCCTATAGTAACAGTGGTTTCTTGCTGCATTTTTTAGCTTACTAAAAATTAGGCTGGTGAAAGGACGACTGTTTATATCGGTTATAATGTAAGTGAACTATAATGTAAGTGAATTTGACTTGCAGATGTTCTACAACATTATTAATTTATTAAAACTCAAACTATAGGAAAATAATCTACTTTGGGGTATCACACCACCATGCCAGTGATAATTTACCTATAATAGAATGCCCCATCATGTTTTATTTCTTTCATGTAGTCAAGTACAAACAGTTTGATATCGGAAAAAGTTTGTTCTATATTAGTTAGTTTGTGCTATATTAAGTAAAAATTTAAGACCCAAAAGAATATACAGTTTAAGTAAAGGCTTTGATTACTTGTTTTCAACATAGCGAGACATAACCTACTGCTGAACTCTCTTCTGCTCAGTTAAACCTGCATGTATCGGCATTGCATAACACCGCTCAGCTGTACACAGTGGATGGTCAGTGGATCTCGTTACCAGTCAAACACCGTTGGCCTAAGAGAAAAGCATATTGTGATAACCTAAACATTTGCAACAGCATCAAAATACACCCATGTCTTTTCCTTATGTCAGTGAAATATCCATCTTCATCAATCTACTTTCCCCCACAAATATATCATGGAAAGAAAGTGAAATAATATAGAGCCGAATAGAGGTGAAAAATAGCATCCTGCCTTATAGGTGCTAGATCTAGACAAACCTGGCAGGCCAATATAAAATCTGATTTAAATTCATAGTATTTTTCAAAGGTTAAATGTTTTTTTTTTTTGTTTGTTTTGTTTTTTTTGTAAACCACCTCTCCCTTTTTTCTCCATTAACTGTGTTCCTTCCACTGGCTTCTTGTGGCGGCACGAATCAGATTTAAACACTGATGCTTGCCCGTACAAGCCTGAACTTCCCGTAGTTCCCTTCGAGCTTGACCCACCATCCTGCAACTTGCAGGAAAGACGTGCATCAAGACTCTTCTCTGTATTGGCACCCAGGTGGTGGAATGAACTTCCCCTGGCATTCAGAATAGCTGAGTCGCCGGCTGTCTTCAAACGAGCACTGCAGCCCTACTTCTACACCAGTTCAGTCTGGATAAAGTCATGTGTTAAATGCTGTAAATGTAAATGTGAGGTGGCCCAGAAAACCCAAAGTCATGTGTTAAATGATATGAATGTAAATGTGAGGTGGCCCAGAAAACCCACAGGAAGTTGCTACAGCTGAATTCTGGGAAGCAGCCAAAATGATAAAATATCAGGTTTTGACCAAAATTGACATCTCGACTTTAAGAAAGCATAAATATATTTTACCAAAACGATATGGAAATATTTTAAGATTATTTTCTAACCTTGCTCTGGCTGTCTGCCTGCAAAGATCATGTTGGTTAACAAGCCAGTTTAATAAACACAGCTGTAAATGCAGTCCACCTAAAGATATCTAAAACCTTGATAGTTGAATAGTTAAAAGTTTTTGGATAGCTACATGCCGAAGCCTAATCAATTCAGTTTGTGATCAGACACCAGCTGTCAACATCTTCACTGTCACATCATCAAAACAGAGAAGAGTGCTTACACACTCTGTCAGAATGTCTGAGTGATATAATAAAAAGACATTAATAACACAAACTTTTGCTAACAGAACAGAACTGACCGAAGTAGTCAATGATTATTTCTCCACCAACGTTAGGGTGTACAGCCAGCATTCTAGTAAATGTAGATGGATTAGGCTCCAGTTCTTCAAATGATGTGAGTGACTCTTCCTCATGATGAGACGGAGATTGATGTGGATGTTGCTCATAATCTAAGGCCCTGTCCACACCTGGTATTCATATCCGTCTCGAGTGATCCGATCACAAGTGGACAGCCGAGGCGCACAGCCGCTCACACCTGGCATTATGAATGTGTCCCCTGTGACCACTTGCATTCGGATTTCATACATCATTTCCGCTGGAGGAAGGGTGTCATGCACATTCACTATGTCAGCCTTCTGCTGTATTTGTTTTCGGACAGAAATGTCGCGCGAACCCTATTTTATGTTCGTGTGCAGGCTGTTTCAAAGGCTTCGCTTGCGTGGGCTGCTAATAAAACTTGAACAGGAGATAAGATGATGAAAGAAGCTACAAAAAGCAGCTGCTTTCATTTCTGATGTTTTAGTCACAAGACCCTGCAGGATGCAGAATGGGGGCACATTAGAAGTGCAGGGGAGAGTTATTATCAGTGGATAGTGGAGAGTTATTATCAGTGGATAGTGGAGACTTATTATCAGATCAGCATGAATTTCAAACAGTCTCGCCATGATTATGTAGTCTCCGGCTAGGGCAATGACGCAGTCGGTCAGGCAGGTTCACGCTACGAAAGTGAAGTGGCCATATGCGTCCCAGACCTCCTCCGAATGTAGTTTGCGTGATCAGATCACAATGAGTCTTCGAAATGCTTTTGACCCCGTTCACACCCTTACTTAGCGCTGTCCACTTACGAACAGATCACCCAGGATGCATGTTAATGTTAATGCCAGGTGTGAACAGGGCCAAAGTGGTAACTCATTTCCCATTGTAAACTTGGAGAGTAATGCACTTTACAAAAGTATATTAGGTTATAAATGTTCTAAAAGTTAAGCTGGTGTCTTTCAGAGGAATTGGAGTTAAATGCAATTTTCTTCCTTTTTTTTTTTTGGAGGCAACCATAACATTACTTCAGGTTGAGTTACACATAATAGAGAAGTCAGTACTTCTCAGAACTACAGTATTTAGTAGAAAATTTGACTGTGTGAAAGGTTTTTTGGGAGGCCACCACACAAATACAAATTACTTTCTAATACAAAGGTGATGGTTTTACTGTTGTATTAGAAGCACTTCGGTTTTCGAACAGACGTAGACGACAAACTGAGTCTTCACAGTTCACGTTGGCAAAAGCACTACCATGTGTTTTCTTTCCATATTCCTCCTCCTCCTCTCAGCGCGCGCTTCGCTACTAACGGACAGCCAGTGACGTCACGGCCAGAGCTGCTCTGGAGTTTATTAGCCAGGTCGCGCGAGCCGCCTCTCTCTCTCTCTCTCTCTCTCTCTCTCTCTCTCTCACACACACACACACACACACGAGGACACACACGCGGCTCTGTCCAGCCAGCACAAGGCTCAGTCTTACAGCTCATTAGTATTTTCAGTTGTTTTAAAAAGTAACAAAAACTAAACATTGACCCGAGTGCTACAAACTTTCGACTGACGCAACCATCCCTACTTTTTATGTTGGTTTGTTGGTTAAAGAATGAATTTTGTGGCCAAGTGGTAGTTTGTAGGTGGATTTTTTTTCTTTTTCTTTCTTTTTTTTTTTTGGAAGACTTGAACTTTAGTTTTTTGTTCAGACTGAAAGTTGAAGGGAAAAAAGCCGACTCGTGATGGACGCGCTGTCACTCAGGTTACTCGTTGTAGTGGCTTTGACCTCAGCCACTTTGGTAAGTCAAACTTCTAGTCTTCTGGTTCTGAAAGAAAGAAAATGGAGAAACTTTGATAAAAGTCTGAAACCTTGTAAGAACGGCAGGAACCACATTTGTCGCCTGACAGCAGCCTAGCGTGTAGCCAAGCGGACTTAACGGTAATATCGCGATATAAAACGTTAGCTAATATCGCCGGTACGTCTGAACGAAAATCTAATTATTTACATGACTGACTGGTATAAAAGCCGTTTAGTAGGCTGAAGTGTGCTCTTCTGGACATGGGTCAACTAGATTAGGGGTTGAATTTCATTTTAATATCTTAGATGTCTGCCAAACTGTCAGGTTTTATATCAAGTCTTATGGACACTCTCAGGAAAATAGTCCTAAACTGTACATTTCCTCATTGCTGGTCTTATTTTTAAAGGGTCCACCTTTATTTGTAGCTTTAACATGTACCTTTCACATGGAAATGTGGATAAATTCTGAGTTGAAAATGTGAAAAATTGATTTTAGACACATAAATGGACCATTTTATGGACCATAGTCTTTAGTGTAAAGCTTGACAGTACACTACATGCACATTTCCAGGTGAAAGATTCGTATGAAAGGTACAGGAGGTGTACGTGTGAGGATACGGCACCAGCACCGGCCACAGCGAAGGCACACTTAAGGCACGCTTGTTTTTCACAGAGTGTATAATCAGTCAATACGCAAGTAAAATCTAAAAGTTCAACCTGGAACCTGCCACATTTCTCAGCACTTTTATAACTTTACTCTCCTTTCGAATCTAAAAAAAGATTTGATCTCAATGTGTAGACCTTGGCTCTGTAAGTGTGTGTGCGTTTTGATCCCTTTAAAACTCTTTCTCCTTTCTTTCAGGCTGGCGAAATTAATAAAGAAGGTAAGGCACAGCGTTTTGATCCTAAACACTACTTTTTAGAAAACTTCACTGCCAGATTTGTTTTAAGTTGCCGTTTAAGTAATTATGTGAACAGCGACGCTGTTTTAGAGGAGCAGCTGGAGTTTAAGGAGCAAATGTTAATCGCTCTCAGGTAACACTTGAGGAAAAAGTGGAGTGTAAATGGGTTTATTTCATGCCAAGTGGGAAGGCCACAGTGGGCCAAAAAGTGAGAAAAGTTGTGAAAGGACTATATTTTCTAATTGGAATACACTCAAATATAACACCGAATATCAACAGTATGCTGCTTATCAGTCTGTTTGTCAGTTTCTATTATTTATTTTTATGGGTGTTAAAAGGTGAAATTAAGAATCGATGCATTTCCAACAGAAAACAAAACTTAACAGAGTAAACTAGGATTGAAGTGTACTGGATTGTGGATAAACTGTATGGGTGCGTTCGTGGATTCATGGATTACAACCAGAAATCATGAATACTGTATACCTGACAGCACCTGGGTAGTTCAGAACTGAGACCAGATAGCCGGAATGGAAGAATAGCCGAGATATAATATTAGTGAACTAAACTGGAACATTTAAAGAAGTTCAGGAGTTAAGAAGTACTGCAAATTAGAGCTCAGTCTACCTCATTCAGTCTAGACACACCAAATCCATTATCAAGACAATAAAAAACATGGACTCATAGCAGTTCAAACTGTTCGCGGAGAGGACTTTTAACAAATGTTCACTAATTTACAATCTAGACATATGTGGAATAATGCTGAGCCTGTTTTATCATATTTGAAATCAAGTTTGTTAGTAGATATATTTATAACGTAATTGAAGAAAAACAAAAGTCAGATATATACCATACCTATCCTGTTATCAAAGAGCAAGAGCAAGACTGCTTTGTAGCTTTGTAGAAAATTACATACACTTATTACATAATTAGCAAATGAATAACTGATAGAGGACTCCTTTATGGGACTTCTGTATGTTTATCGTGGAAAGGTGGATAGGTTGCCCACCTCAATGTCGTGCACAGAGAGAGACAGAATTACGATTCAGTTCAACCGTTACAGTCCAATTTAATACGCTTTATTGGCATGGCAGTTACAGCAGTTACAGTATTGCTACAACATTGCCAAAGAATGTTACTCTTATGCCATTCAGAAACTTTTTTGTAGACTTTCATGGACAAAAATGCTCTGTTCAGTTTTATGACCTTTGAAACAATACTGCATGGGAAGAAAATACTCTTCATGGGAAGAGAACAGGATACTCATGCGTGAGATTTTGTTTTTTTTAAGTTGCTACAGTCTAGTTTGCCCAACTTACATATTAGTGTATATTGATTCATTTGGACCAAGGCTCATTTATATTCTTGTAAATAGTCAGATATATCAGAGATATCGACAGTGTATTTACAGGAACTAAAGACGAATGATGAATTAAAAGAAAAAAATGGTGGCCCTGGAGACATTTTCCTGGGGCGGTTCTGGTCCACTTGTTCCTTTCAAGGGAAAGGTCACTGCAAATCAGTACGAAATTCTTCTGATTGCCTTTATCCTATGATGAACCATTTCTGTCCTGATGGGAGTGGTCTCTTCCAGGACGACTGCTCTCTATCCACAGGGCACGAGGGCTCATAGAATGGTTTGATGAGTAGGTAAATGATGGAAATCATATGCTATGGCCTTCACAGTCTGCAGATCTCAATCCAGTTGAGCGCCTGTGGAAGATTGCGGAGTGATGTGTTGTAGAAGCTCTACACTAGGCATGAGACAATACACTAAAGCCACGATACAAGACATATCAAGATACAGGCTTCATATTGACATGAGATGATACTGACACAGATGAAATATTACATTTTAATACATTAATTTTTTAATGACAACAAATTGAACCAGTGCAACATGCAATGGGAGGCAGCAAGGCTGCGGGCTGGACTTGTCTCGCGAGCCTTTTGTTTCGACACATGTGCCATAAGGCTTCCTTCTGATTAGCTTAACTGGTTAGGTTTCCACTCGCCCAACCCCTTACGTCCACAGTTTAGGTTGGTTTTTTCCCTTTAATTTGTCACTTGTCTGTAGGATGTCCCTCTAGAGGTTGCTTTACTTAGAATTTGGCAGATGTCTTGAATGCTGTAAACGAACGTTATTATTTTTTGTTGTAAATGTGTCTGAAACCAGACCATGCAGGGAGGCAAAGCATTCAATTTTGTCAACCTTACACAGTGTGCTAGACAATAACATCTGCTTTTATATTCCATGTTGGTAAAGGTACCGCAAGCAAATTACAAGGTACTTCAACAACTTCTTACCTATTTCAGATGCTTACCTGCATTCAAGCCATCGTTTATACATGTGGCAGGCCAATTGTGGTGGAAATTTACCTTGGAATTATACTGTTTGAGAGCGTTAAACATCCTCTGCCTATTTAGTTAACCACAAATGAGTAAATGAGTGTCCGATGGAATACTGCCATATAAATGAAACAGCATAGCGAGTTCAGAGGAATTATATAATTACAGACTGTGTTCTAGGTGGTTATGTATGTGTTTTCTTTCTGTTAGAAGGAAATAGTGCCTGGTTAGAGTAATTCCTAAAAAGTTTGAGAGTTTTTCTCCCTTAAGATTAAGGCCGTATTCAATTTCAGAATGCTAGAGCCTTGACCAAGCAGAGACCTTTTAATGATTAATGATTTGTGTAGAAGGTCTGACTACTGACCTGATGTGCTTCCTCTCTGCTATCTCATCAGACTTCTTGAAGAGCCGACTGAAGGAGTACGGCCTGGTCACGCCTATCAGCACCGACTCAGGCGGCCACTTCTTGTCACACCTCCTCTCAGCAAATCACAAGCAGCGTGTCAAGCGCAACGTGCCCTATGCCACTGAGCCAGCAGGTGAGAAACTCTTCTTCAACGTCACCGCTTTTGGCAAAGAGTTTCACCTGCGGCTCTGGCCCAACAGAAGGCTAGTGGCACCTGGCGCCATGGTAGAGTGGCACGACGAGGTTTTGGTGCCTGGCAATGGCACAGAAAATGACACCTATGCAGACAGGATTCTGAGAAGAGAGTTGCTTAAGACGGACTGCAATTTTATTGGGGACATCACTGACGTGCCTGGAGCATCGGTTGCTATTAACAACTGTGACGGTCTGGTAAGTGTTCTCATAGAGTGTTCTGACCCCAAGTTACTACTCAGTCTTAATTTGTATATACATATGTTCTCTCCCTTCGTAAAATGGCCTTACAATTATTTTTAATGTCTGTATATTTGTAATTCTCGTTATATATTGTGATATAATTTACACGATGCCATTTTGAGCAACAGCCAAAACACACCATTAACTTGACTCTAATAACTTGCATTGTGAATGTGTGCTAATGTTATAGGTTTCTACAATTTCACAAATTAAACAATAAGAAGAGTGCAAACATTCAGTGAAAAAAAGGCTGGCAGTAAAGATGTTTTTCATTATTGCATGAGTGGCATATCGTCAGAAATTGTGCACGAGGCTATTCAAGCCTTATAAATAAGCAAACCTGTAAGGTGGATCCACCCTTAAGTTGCTAGCGTTTCACTCTAGCTACAGGATATTTTGTAGCAATTACTGAATAACACTCTTTAAGATAAATAACTCAACGATAAGGCAGGAGTTTAAGGGTTTATGATTTGGTTATGGATTGCGGCGCTCATGCTCAGTAAGCAGGCTTCCTGCCTGTTAGACACACTCTCCTACACAAAATATGCAGCCTGCAGACCTAACTTCCTCTTTATGCAACATATATCCTCCTTGTAAACTTTTTTTTCCCCCGCATGTGGGGGCAGCATGGTGTTCCGCTCACTCAGGCATGCTCCAGGCCTCCTGAGCTTAAACATTACTATTTTACCGTCTTAGTGACAGTAATGATTAGCATGGTGAAAGGCTATTATTATACATCTTCGTTTCATCAGTAGTTGGAGTAGTTGGAGTTTATGTGATAATATAAATTATTAGCGTAACCTGAATAACTGAAATTTTGCCAGGTCCAACACCCGGTACCCTTTGCTTCTCACATGCTGTAAATTATACTTCAGCCGTAAATGTGGAAGAAGTATTGCACGCAATGATGCCGGCATCTAAAATAAAAAGTGTAGCTCTCTCACCCCACTATAGTTGAAGTTTAAGCTGAAGCTTATATAAATATCCTTGATGTAAAAAGTACACAGGGGTCCCATTGTGCAGCACTTCAAGCCCAGCAACCCCCTCACAACAGATACTGGTGCCCTGGGCGAGTGTCCAAATCGATAGCAGAGTTGAGTGAACCTCGGGTCACTCCAGGATGCTGACAAATGAGCTGCTGCTTCCAATCCTCAGGGGTTCAACTAACACTGGGGCGAGAGCCCTCTTCCTTTGCTAGGATTTCCCCAGAGGCAAAGGTTTTTTTTTTTTTTACAGGAAGGAAAAAGTGTGGGTTTATCAGATACCTGGGTTACATGAGATCAGTAATTAAGTTCTCATTAACTTGGATGTGTTACATTATTACACAATTAAAAAATCCTTGCAGTATGAGTGTTGTGGGAATACAGTCAACTAAGAAGTATTGGTTCAAAGGCTTGGTAAAGATGATTATTAAAAATGTCATTTTGGTTAATTAGCTTAACCTTACTTGAAAATATGAGAGAAATCTAACCTTTAACTGAAGCAAATTTAGGACAGGGCAGAGTCTCTATTGTGGGGTTAGGGTTGTTGCCATGGGTATTGAGGTCTTCTACCCTCATACTGTACACAATTAACTGGATATATATTTAACAATATGATGAAGCACGATGTACTTTCTTTCTGTGTGCTTTGAATTCTGTAGAGTATGCTGCCTTTTAAGAAATACACAGTGGTAGTTCAAAAGGTGTAACAACCTTTAATTATGGATTAAGTGTAAAAATGTTTAATGAGGACTAGCTACCTGGAAACATTGACTTAACAGTTTGAAAGGGCAGTTCTAACCGATAAAAATCAAAATATGGTTGAAGATCAAGGTACTTAAGCTTCTTTCTTGGAGTATTCTTTTTAGTGTATTCTAAAGTCTTTATGTTCTTTGTAATATGACGTATCAAATATGACTCCTTTCTGGGTTCTTGAGAGCAGTTTAACAATATGCATGAACCTGCCGGCAGTAGGATGGAGTGCCATTGCCAAGTGTTTCTCACAGGATATCTGTAACAGCAAGGGTTTTCTATAACCTTAGCGGAAGTAAATTGATCAGTAAAGTCCCAAGAACCCATTACAATCATTCCTTGGCCTCAAGATATAATTATCAAAAAAATGTACCTGTTCTAGAAAATCCTCTAAAGCCTGAATAGACTGTTAATGTTTTACCACCCCAAGCACATCCCAGAAGACTGAATCTAACAGTGAACATTGGTGGACAGCCTTTGATGTTAAGTGGCCCTCTGTCTTTACTAGGTGTGTGTTTGACTGGTCTTAATTAGAGCTGCTGCAGATCTGGAAGTCTTTATGCGTAGCCTCAGTTTTTGGGCCTGTGAAGTCTGTGGGAGCATAGTGGAATGACCCGAACCCCTGTGGAGGAAAGGCAGATGGAGGAATGGACTTGCTCACATGAGATAAGCATGGCTTATCCCTTCCAAAAAGGGAGGAAGGAGGAATCTTCAGAGTGATCATGTCTGGTCCTGCTATGCAAGATCCCAGAAACTCACCCTGGTAGTGGATATGCAGAAATAGTTACATGACCCTGATGCATTGGTCAAAACTTTGCTTTGATGGATGTGGTTAGACTTTTGTCTAGTAATAAGTCAGCTAAACTCTGATTAGACTGTGGTACACTACATGGTCAAAAGTATGTGGATACGTGACCGTAAAAATCCATGTAAGTGTCCCAAACTGTTGCCACAAAGCTGGAAAAACATAATTGTTAATTATTAGAATTAAGATTTCCTTTCACTGGAACTAAGAGGCCTAGCCAAAACCTGTTCCAGCATGACAGTGCCCCTATGTGCAACACAAGGTCCATAAAGACATGGTTTACCAAGTTTGGTTGCCAGACATCATTGCCCAAACTCTTCTGTTTTTGTCGCTGGGCAATGGGCAAAAATCCCCACAGTTCAAAAATCTAGTGGAAAGCTTTCCAAGAAGAGTGGAGGCTGTTATAGCAGCAAAGGGGGAACAACTCAATATTAATGCCCATGGTTTTGGGATGGGATGTTCAATACTCTATATTGTCCACATATTGTCCATAGTATTGTGCTTATTGTTCACATATGTCCACCTACTTTGAAGATAGTGCACTAGTCTGAGGCACCAATGAAGTCCAGGCACCCTGGCTTATTTGCAAAAGTCATTACAAAACCACATGGAAGACTGAAAACCTTCATCGACAGTGCCGGTTATACTTAACTGACATCTCTGTGATTTCTATGGAAATGGAAGTCATATTCTTCAGCCTGGTCCAGAATGTCTGATCTGAATATGGGGCTTTTGGCAGAGCTTCAAACAGGCAGCTGGCCTCATGCCATGGTTCTTGGCCCCACACCACTCCTTTTGTCCAGAACTTAGGGCTACTAATGAGTGGAGCCAGTGCTCTTCAGCACCATGTCTTTTTACATGTCTGCAGCAGTTGGTGTTCCTCAGATCCATGCGCCAATGCAATGGGCCCTTTGAACTGTTCTTTCTTCTTAGCCCAGTTCATACCTAGCATTCCTCTCAAGGTAGACAAAGAATACTGTGTTAAAAATCACTACTGTTTGAATATCCATTTTCGGGGAGTTTGATAGCATCTGCAGGTACATGGAGTTATTATTCTGATTATCGTACTTGGCGTTGGAGCATTGCTTAGCAGGTTAATGGACATTCATGTCTTGCTCAGGTGAACCATAAATGGAGAACACTGGGAGTCACATCTGACATGTCTTATGTTATGTTATACAGCATGCAAAATTCTCATACATGTGTTGCCACAGTGTATGTCAAACTGTGAAGTGCAGGGGAATGTAGGAAGTGATGAACAGGAGCAGACGTGTAATACACTGCTGTACCTCAGTTTTAAAGCAAGTTTTCCTTACTGTCTGACTGTTAGTATAACGGTGTGTGTCCAGGATGTGGTCAAGTGCATGAGTCATTGAATTGTGTTCTTTAATAGCCCGCATTGCAATGTCCATTTTTAACCAGACAATACATTGCAAATGAAAGAGTTTCGAGCTGTAATACACTGTATTGTCTGAATACAGTACAATAAGCTCTGTCTGCATGGTGCTAAAGAACAGAGCTGATTAGATAACCTCTGATCTCAGTAAGGTCTCATTAAGGCTGACCGGTGGGCATAGAGTTCTGTGGATAAAATTTGTAGACTTTGTCTATAACTATGATGCAAGGAACAACTGTTGATTGGCTGTGATTTGATGGCCATACTGACATCTAATTGGTATTTCACCAGGGAATGCTGTCTCAGCTGCAGTTTTTACTGTTGAAAAGGAATATGGTTGAAGGATGTTTTTAGCGATGGTTAATGAAAGGAAAATATGGGTATGATGTAGTGATGGGCAATATGACCAAAATATTAAATGACAGTTTTTGTTTCTCAGTATTGAAGCTATTAAGGTATTTGGTAGTATTTTATTTTCCAAATTTACTTGAGAAAAGGTATGTCTGCAGTTCCTTTTTTAAACCAAAGCATGTCTACACTATAGACCAAATCAAAATGTTTGTACACATACAGGTTAGTGGTGCTTCCGGGTGGATAGTGGCAGAGATAGCTTGTTTATGGTAGTGGTAATATTTACGAATGTAAGAAACTGAACCTAAACACTGTAAAATCTTGTGTTTGTGTTTGGGGCTGTGATGTCAAATGGGCCCCAGGGCTCCAGGTTTAGTTTAATTCTGTTCAACAACTTTTAACCCTGTCCGACTGATGTGACATTTTTGTCTCGCCGGTTTCAAATGATGTCTTTTTCATTTGCCTGGTCCTTCACTTCCACAGACATGGCAGACAAAATGGCCACGGTTTGCATTATTAAAACCTGACCTTTTCCTGCTGCCATCTCTCTCTTGCCTGCACACACACAGTGTTCTGACAGATGTAGCTATCCAAATGTGTTACCATTCATCTACAGTACAATGATATAACAACGAGGTCAATATGACTTTTAATAGCTTAAATTAAATAGCAAAGAATCCGTGCTAAGCACACATTCCTTTTATTTGTGAAGTGATCGACATGGGAAGATCATTTATTACAAATAAGCAGGTTTGCTAATATTGATAAGCATGGCATTATGAGTGTCTAGTCTCTCAACTTTTCAAATTTTCATATTCACGTGGTCTATCCGAGCCATCATATTAGGCTTGGTCAGATTGAAATTGGTAAGTGTATATCGCACATTCTTTCATACTTTTGCAATAAGCAATTTTTCTTATATGTAACAGAAAACCACTGCTGACTGCAAAAAAAAAAAGCATACCTATTTGTGAATCAGTACCGTTATAGCTAAAAATACGGTACACCATCCAGCACTCTATGTGGCATTAACCCATCAGTTCCAAACAGAGAGCTGGGTGGTATACTGTGCATTATTTTTAAGTTTGAAAAAGTATTGTACCTAAAGTTATGTTACATTGGATAGTATTTTTTTTTTACTTGGCTTGCATCTACAACTCTTACCAGTGTATGAACTTTGTGAACTTTCTAGTTTTTATGTAAAGGTGTTCCAGAGTGAACTCTAAAACCCAGCCATCTGGAGCGAACACATTTTTTCCCCTGCAAATTTTGGCTCAAATCAATGGCTCTTTTGAAGGACTAAAGCAGGTAAAGTTTGGATCTTAGGAGATTGTTCTGGCACTTGTAGCAGAAAAGACTAACTGATCTAAATCAACTTTGGATGTATGCCATAGTTAATGTTAAGTGTTTTCTCACTCAAGAGGTGAGTGCCCTTCCACTCTTCTGAACTCCTTCCACATACATTTCTAAACATGAATTTATAACGCTGAGCATTTCTCATTGTGTTTTCTAAGAGGCAGCTGTGCTTTGATTCAGCACTTCAGAATGCTCTTCAAAGTTACTGATTTCTTTCTAAATCTTCAGTAACAAGGGTAACTTGAAGTACTTGAAAATTTTAATGCTTTGGCTTATGGTCAGCTCCCTACCTCACATCTGATAGGATATTTTGTGTTTCTTTAAGCTCACATATACAGAATGTTGAGATGTAGCAAAAAGGTTTTCTTTGATGGGACAAACTGGAGCCAGTTACTTCCCCCAACCAGGTACGACTGGGCACAAAAGTTGTATTCACTAATAGTTACTGATGTAGCCTGTTGATTCAGCCGAGGAGCTTGCGTGTTGCAGAAGCCTGACCCTTGAGCTGTTTTGGTATATGGTTTGAGGTCCAGGAAGGGAGATGCCTGAGGAAATGCAGAGGCAAGCTACTTCTTTAATTTAGCTTCAGCATAAACCAAGTAGAAGCAGGTCTAGCCGTGTACTTTGGCGACTTATATTGATATATTTATGTGTTTACACATAAATGACCCTTCCAAACTTAAGAAGAGCCCACATTTTCTGTTGTCATTGCCCTGGACATTGGGGCCTATTCACCCAAAGAGTTCAGGTTTATTTTCAGTTAACCAGTGAGGGTTCGACACCACTCACAGCACTGGGTAAATGTTTGCTCATTTTTTTTCTCTCGACAGCACAAAAAGAAATGAATGAGCCAGACTTGATTCCGATGTTGTCTTTTCAAATGGGAATTAAAATGAGGTTACATCGTGTTGCGCGCTCCCTTTAAAGTTGTACTGGGTTGTTTACATAAAATATGTTTTCTCAGCAAAGATTTGTTTTTGGTGTTGATCACTTAGAATGTGCTGTTTAAGACAACTAAAGTGTTTCAACCATATAGTTTAATGAACGAATGAGGCGATCTTTATTACTTAACTACAAAATATTTGCTATAACTTGCTTATTATGACATTTTTTTCCCGGCAGTTTTCTTTAGAGAAAGTTTTTTTTTCCTCCTTGGGGATGGGCAGCTTTGCATCTTTTCCCCCTTGGGCGAAAGAAATTAGTCGATGTAATTTTTTTGCTTAAAGTTCCTTTTTAAGGAAGGATGAAAATGGCAGGTAATGATGACGAAGGTTTGCACACATTTCTAAACCAAATACGCCTTTAAACGCGGAGGGTGAAAGGTAGCAGTGTCTCGGGCTGAATCCACGCTTTTTTCCGAAGGTGGTAGCGTCTTTTTTTAAAGTACGTTCATACCGGCTCCTTAAAAGTTTAGACTGGAGGGCTGTCTTAGAAAACTGGACCCCTTCAGCTGAATCCCATATGTTTGTCTTGGCCAGGGGTGCCTGTCTGCTTGGCTAGCCCTGATGCTGGGGATATTAAACTGATGGAACACAGGACTCTTGATCTCTTTTTTAAGGCTGCTATTTAGGTAATGCAAAGCTCTATCAAGCCACCTGCTTTTGTCTGCTACATGAGGCAAACACCTTATTGCTCATATCTTTATACCACCGGAACTGACAACAGGGCTATCCGCATGATGTTAAACATCTGTCAGTGAATTTATTCGTGATGAGAAGCATTTTGGCTGGATGAGGAAATGCTCAATGTTATGAATTTACTAGCAATGAATTTAAATGCTTCATTGCTGCCACTAGCTGGTATTATAATCATATCTGCAGCATGTGCCCTCTTTGGCCAGTATATGGTATGCTAGGCGTGTGTGGGCAGCTCTGAGCTCATCACTGTTTTGAAGTAGTTGCAAATTCTAACCATATTGCGTGTAGTGTATATACAATCTTGAAGATATGGATGGAACCTGCATTAGAATTTCATTTCATTTTTTAAAGCAAGGAGTAGGTGGATGTAGAAGCCAAAAAGAACTCAGTTATAAAGCATCAAGGTGACTCATTTTAACCTACATCACTAGGCTGAAAATGGGTCAGCTACCAATAATGGGGTGTATGAAAGGAAAAACACTTCTGATCTTGCTCTCTTAACAACTCATTTCCAAAAGCGCAGAGCACATTCATCCACAGACCACTAGCAGTCAAATGTTTAGACACACCTGCTGATAGAAAGAGTTTTTGATAGAAACTATTTCTTACTGCTTTAGAATAATAATGAAAACATTACCACTAAGAAATTACACAAATGGAGTTATGCAGTGACCAAGAAAAGTGTTAAACAAATCAAAACGTTTTCATGTTTGATGTTTTTAACAGTAATCCTGACAAGGGCACACCCTTGACACGAGCTTCATGATGGAGCGTCACCAGGAAGGCTTTTGTTAAAGTTCCTAAATAGGCTGAGCTCCTCAGTACGTCTCCTAAATTAAATCTACTTGTTTGAGGAAGCCATTACATTTTAAATAAAAATTACTTGTTGAAAAACATATTATGTTTTAGGAACTTGACACAGAATATTCAAAATATCTAGTGTGTCCAAACTTTTGGCTGGTAGTGTATGTGCATCTAAAAACATTCACCTAAGTCTGACGTCTGTAAGGGTTTAAAAATGAGCCAGACATTAATCATAGTGTTTACTTTTCCGAAACCATCCGAACAGTAGCTGCAGACACTCTGGACACATCAAGGTATTATTAAATCAGTGGTGAAAATTTCTGTCTTGGATCTAATTGGTTTGGTGCCACAAAGACTCCTGAATAGACTGCCGTTGTTGAAGGTAAATTAATTCTAATCTCTTTCTTAATACTGTTAATTATAAATGAAAGAACAAAGTAAGCATCATTCAGAGATCAGCAACATAGTTTGAACAATCCCGAAACAAATGGCCTTATTCATAATATTAATAATACATAAACAAAGTACAGAAGGACAGCAGAGATAACACTTTTTTTATTTTCATCAAGACACAGTCTAATACAGTACGTGCCTAGATTTATAATAAATGCCAGTGAGTATTTCTACATCCTGACATTTTAGAAGTTGCTAGAGGTATATTTGCTTTGTTTGCCATCTTTCCATACAAATATCTGTTGACAAATTTGGCATGTGAAATGTTTCTTGCATATCCATAGGGATTTGCATGGGGGCAGTCGTGGCCTAATGGTTAGAGAGTCGGACTTGTAACCCAAAGGTGAACCTGAGGGTTACGGGTTTGAGTCTCAGGCCTGGCAGGGATTGTAGGTGGGGAGAGTGAATGACCAGCGCTCTCTTCCACCCTCAATACCACGACTGAGGTGAGACCCTTGAGCAAGGCACCGAACCCCCAACTGCTCCCCGGACACCGCGGCAAAAAAAGGCTGCCAACTGCTCCGGGTGTGTGTTCACGGTGTGTGTCACCATACTTGGCCACAAGTCATTTCACTTCACTCAAAAAAAAAAAAAGTAAATTTCCTTTTTTGGTCCTTTGTGTCTTTCAGCAAATTAATCCATTTTGTTGTACTCAGATGTTGAACAGATCGGCAGTTGTACATCTTGTCGATTCTGCATTGTTCACTGCAAAAAATGACACCTTAGTAAGTAAAAAAAACCTTGAATAGAGTCAAATTTATCTAGTATTTTATAAGATGACAATAAACCAAATATATGATTAATAAACCTATGTCTAGACATTTTAAAATAAAGTTTAGCTTCAAATAATCTAGTTCTATTGGTAGATAATTTGTCTAATTTTAAGCATTTGTACAGTATTTTGAAAGAAGCAAAAGTTATCTGCCCATATAATAAGAATATTTAAAGCTTGAAATGAGTAAAAGCATCTAAAAACATGATAATCTTCTATATGATTCATAATAATCTCATAACAAGGAATATTATATACATTTTCTCATATTAAAGATATTTTCAGGGTTAGGGTTGGGGATATGGGATAGTTTGGCTTTTTTCATGTAATTCTCTCCCAATATTGTCGTGGCTGTGAGAATCCAAGGCTTTATGCTGGAATACACAGTAAATAGTGCAAGAATAAACAGTTCCATGTTGGACTTTATGATCACTTTTATTCTTCAGTATTTTTGTTTGGATTTACCTCAGTGCTATCCATCCTTGCGAACAGAAACTTTTGCTTGGGGTCCTTTGTTTGTGACCTTACTTTTATTACAAAATGTTATAAGTAGATATGTCAGAGATAGCCACAAGCGGGTTGCCTTTTTTACGCCTCACACTTCAGGATTTGAGACATATGGATATAGCTAATGCTCAGAGCAAGCTTTTGAATGTCATGGCTAAAGTTATCTCATGCTTGCCATGTTATTGAAAGCATATGAACTGTGCGAATATTTAGTTTTGAGCATTGTCACATTTTACAGGCAGAGCACGTGACATTTTATTTCCATTAGGCAAGTTAGAAGGGTGTAGGATTGTGGTTTTAGATTATTTCTCTTTTTCTTACACTTTGTACACACTCTTTCTTTGCCTTTATCTCTCCGTACGTCTCACAACACAATCACAGTGTTAACAGGCCATCCTCACTCACCACATGTTGGCAACTCTAATCACCTAGAAATAAAACATGCAAATTCTGAATGTAAAGTAATTCCTTAAACAGATGTTGGCTTGGGTCAGATACAGTTGTATGCAAGTTGTGTGTAAGTTTAAGATCTACTTACATATTTTCAATGATGTTTAAGTCAGAGGACTGTGACAGCAATTCCAAAAGTCTCAGCTTTGTGTTTCTTGATGCAGTTCATTGTAGATTTTGAGATATTTAGGATCATTCTACTGCCGTAGAAGTCAGCCTCTTTTTAGCTTTAGTTTCTTGACTGATTGTGTCACATTTGTTTCCAGAATTTGCTGATATCTGCTGGAATCCATTCTTCCATCTACCCATGGATTGTTTCTTGTGAAACTGTTACCCAACCCCAAAGCTTAACAGATCCACTCCAATGCTTTTTTTTTCTCCAAACATACCTTTGGTGATTGTAACCAAAAAGTTCCATTTTTACATCATCAGTCCACAGCAATTGTTTCCAAGCAGCCTCTTGCTTATCTTGATATTGTTTTACATACAACAGACATCACTTTTGAGCTGAAGTCACAGCTAAAGGTTCCTTCTGATGACTCTTCCATGCAGATCATGGTTGTGCCATATTGCAGAGTAAAATGATGCACTACCAATCCTGCTAAAACAGGCCCTACCTGTCATTTTGGGGTTTTGCTTTGCCTTTCTGCCCAGCATGTGGAAAGTTCTAACTAAATGTTTTCTTGGTCTTTGAGATCTTGCCTTGACGTCCACAGTTCCCCTTACCTGCAGTTTCTCAATGATATTTCAGACAGTGGAAACTGGAAGCACTTTGATATCTTTTTATAGCCTTCCTCTGCATTGTAGGCATCAGTTAGATTCATCTTCCCAGAAAGGTTCCCATTCAGGTTCCCAGACCGCTGCTTATCAGAGCCAGTGATTGTTGCGTTAGCACATGAACAGTCAGAGAATTTACTATGCTCTGGAATTGTTATTTCTAATGACAATTTCTGACCGGCCTAACAAGTCCTAATGAGTCAATTAAGGTCTAACGAGTTAATTAAGTTCTAAGACTTTACAACTGGAAGAGTGTCCAAACTTTTGCACGTCACAATTACTGTTTTGTTTATTTATTTATTTATTTTTTAAAGTTCATCAAATATAAAGTGCATTAAGATGCACTGAGATTTGCAAAAAGATAGAATTTTAAAATAGCTTGTTGCACAGGTTGTGCTTACTTCTTTTCACTCCAAGATCAATAAAATATGTAATTTCTCCAAACTTTTGCACCCCTGATTCTGAAGAGCACACATGATAGCACTAAGAAGGTCAAGCCTATGATGAGGAGTAAGCTGGTATCTGAGAGAGAGAGAGAGAGAGAGAGAGGTAGTCTTCTAGCACATTCCAGAGCACAGCTTTGAGAGGCTGGACTGTGTACATGAGGACATGAGGCCGGTTCTGGGGCATGAGGCACTGACTAAAAGAGCTGCTTTAAAAGTGCAAGGAGGTCAGTCCGTGCACACACATTCTTACACACACAAACCGTCAAGTATGCACACATTGCCACATACATACCCACTCTCCAGGCTTGAAACACACCGAGCGACACTGAGATACTCACCTGAGAGGGACATTTGCAGACAGACTATGTATGAAATATAGTACATTACATGACCAAACTGTCCTTTCAATATCAGTATTCAGCTTGATCGATGCACAGTAAATTATGATGCAAGCGTGTGGAACGGGATGAACAAAAATAGAACCTGTAATCATTTTATTACCTCCGCAAAAAGAGACGCCGAAGACAGGATGAACGCATTGCCTGTAATATTTTGATATGATGCAGAATACATAAAAACAAACATTAGTCTCAATCTGAAGTACTGACACAAATTTGGGAGTGTCTGTTGAAAGTCTGACCATATGGTGGAAACGTGAGAAAAGCTGGAAAGGAAGAGAGAGGGAAAAAACACCTACACTACTTATAAGTAGCTCACTTTCACAAACAAAAGTGAAGGTAAAACAGTCCTGAGTAAGAATACTAATATCAACAATAAAACTGTCTCAGTTACTAAGATACTGTAATAGGCCAATAACATAAAGCAATGCTTCATTTGCCAAGGGTTTTACTTGCACCTCACTTTTTAGGACTACAGGATTAGTGCAAGCTGCTGGAGTAAAAAACACCCAAGTTTAAAAATAAGCAAAAGTTCACATTGTGATCCAGAATCGATCCTCAGGAGTGTAAGTTATCTGGTGAAACTTCTGCATGTAGCTCATCCCTGTAGCAAAGCTGAATGCCATGTTTTTGTTTGTATTCCCTAAAGGCTGGCATGATCCGTGCTGACTCTGATGAATACTTCATTGAGCCTCTGGAGCGTGGCACGCAGCAATATGAGGAAAATGGACGAGTGCACGTGGTGTATAGAAGATCCGCTCTGCTGCAAACGCCTTCGGATGTCTCAATGGACTACGAACCCCCCGGTGCGTGCCATCAAATATGTTTGAAAAAATTCAACCTTGATTCTTGAATTAGTTTTCATTAGTTTTCACAACAGAATTGGTGATCTCTAATAAGGAATAAAAGTACTATCTGTTATTACCTATATCTGGGTGATGTTTAGATTTTGGCACCACTCTTACTGGCTCCTAGGGACCTTCAAAATGATAGCTGGATTTCACCTCATGTTGTCACAATCAGGTGCAATCAAAATGTGCAATACCCCCTGGGATGCTGACTTTCTGGGTCATATCAATCTGAAGCCTTTTTGTGCAGCTGGCCCATTGCCAAGCAGTCTGTTCTGTGGGAACTTTGTGCTTCATTCAGTCATGCAAACAATGCTTCTGCACACATCAGGCTCCTGAGAGTTCCTATAATCAACCACCTTGCTCAATCTAAAAGCATTATATTTTTGAGTGCAGGAGGCAATTCAATTATGTTGGATGCAGCAGCTGCACTTGCTGGAGTGCGGAAATGTGCGCTTCACTGTGACGTGCATAATTAGCTATAAATTAGCTATCATTAAATAAAACGTAGAACAATAATTTACTTGTATGTATGCAGGCCAGCACTGTATATGTTCTAGACAATAGAATCTTTGGTTTGACCTCTGTATGCACAGTAAACTAGACAGCATCTCAGTCAGAGTATTTCCCATTCCAAAACTTTCTGTGAAAAAGGTTTATGATTCTACGGCACATGTGGGAAGCTCAGGGCTGGCATTCTACACCCCTTTACAGTCACTTTGGGGTGAACGCTTGTCTGGTGGTTGGGGTTGCTATAGCAAAGTGGTGGCGTGCCATTGTGCCATTGTTGCAGGCATCCAGGAGTGAGAAATGATTAGCCACTCCATTCTGGTTGCTTGGAAATTCCGGTCCTTTTTTTACAGTCTGAGAACAGGGTTCTTTCTCTCTGCCTTGCTAACCTTGTGTACTCCCACCATCATCAAACCGTTTTGTATCCTAGGCTGTATTTTAAGGACCACCAGCCCAGAGCAGTTCATCCATTTTTTATTTAGATTCACTAAAAAAAGCAATTTTTCACCAGTCACTACACTTAGATAAGCAGTTCTCAATTAAACGTTTTAAGCGTGGGTGTGGAACTTCATCGTTCATTTAAACAAGCAATGATTCAATGCACTTCGATTCACTACTGATCCGATAAGATTCAGTTCAGCACTGGTACGATCCGTTTCAAGTCCGATCCTATATAATTCAGTTCAATTAAATGTTTTCCACCATGGGAAAGTCTCCAGGACAGGTGGCTTTTGGGGCTTTGCAAAAGAAACCTTTCTGGTTTCTTGGTAACTTGACAAGCTGCATTTTTTTTTCATGTAATTTTTTTTGCACCTCTAATACTCTAAATAGGGTTATTTGTGATCAATAACTCATGATCAAGCAGGCCTCTCTATTGGTGGCAGTTTGATACATTACACTACCTACTGTACATTCTACAGAAACTTCAACTGGACCTCTCTTGAACAACTCAAGCCTTTCAACAGTGGTAGAGAATGTGTCCATTGAGGGTGTTGCAACACTGACTTGGCCTCTGGTAGCGTTTTGGCTGAGTACAGTAAGTCAGCAGACTAGTTAAAAGAGGCTCTTAGAGGTGCGCTATTTGAATGCCTGCCATGAAGGTTAAGCCAGGGCCTTTTCTTGACCTCGGGTTTTTTAAAGAACCACACCCCCAAAGCACGCTAACAAAGGAAAGAATGCCATAAGCAATTGACCATTTTCTCATTTGCATAATGCAAACCGACATCTTTTGGCTTGTGTTAATCATTAGTGAAATGTTGGAGTGATTTTGCGGGGATGTTAAAACAGATTATTTCTATGCAGAATTTCATTAAACAGGATATGCATTAGGATGAATGTGTAAGTCCACTTAGCTTCCTGTGTCATTAACAGAAGCCCTTTTCATTCACGTCTGTAGGCAGTAGACAGCGCATGAGACCCGGTAATGCATCTGCTGAATGTGTAGTGAGTGAAAAGCCTGATGTGTTATGACCTTCTTTGTGTTTCTAAGAGCAGTGGAAGGTCAGTGATTAAGGTGGGGAGCTAGGGATAGGAAAATTGAGAACTCAGATCCCACGAGCTCTAGATAACCACTGGGTCCTGAAGCCTCAACTGATCGTTTCAGTTGTATGTCGCTTGGGATAAAGAAATGTCTGCCAAATGACTGAATAGTGTGAATACGGTGAATATTCATGCGCAGAAATTCCCATCTGGAGAGGGATTTTAATGAGTCATTCTATATATTCAGTGCTTCTTATGTGCATTTGTGATCTGGATGTGAAAACAATACCTTTTCACCCTGTACTTAATTTAGTAATAATAAGCACCAGGACAGGTCCTTTCTTAGTTTAGATAATTTGTCCCACACTGCTTTATTCACTCAGCCACTCTCTCAGATGTTAAAGTCTTCTTTCAGTAAACACAATGCAGCAATCAGGCAGGGGAAAGTAATAATAATCAACCAAACGTTGCATCTGACCAAAGTCTTATTGTACAAACACAGATCTGGCTATAAGAAACTCATGATTGCAAATTATTTCTTTTATGCACAGAACTTCCATCTCATGTGTCAAGAGCAAATAATATCAGCAGTGCAACAATTCCCGTTTAGTGTAAATTGCAGCCTTGCAGTGGAATGAGTGTTTCATCTTGTCTCAGCATGTCTGGCCTGTGGACAATTCACTGGTCATGCCTTGAGTAGATTCGCTTAACAAGAGGGAGCAACAATTACCGAGAACGACAGCATAGAATCAGCCACACACAGCACTGGAAATTGCACATTTAACATGCTGCAGCCACTAAAGGCTTCTAGCAGGGGGTAATTTAAGATGTTAGATTAACAGTGGGGTTGTGGAATAGTGCAGATAGTTCAAGAAACCCTTGAGAATTCTTGTCTGGTACAGCCAGGGAAGCATACAGCTGTCGTGGTCGAGTGGATTTGTTCTCAGCCACAGAGTGCCCTCGGAAGGGAAGATCCGGATTTGGTTGCTGGAGAAAAAAAAAAAGTGATTTATTTTTGTCACACAGCTGTGTTAGGCTAAGCGAGGGCTGCCGAGCTGGGAGGAATTTGGTGAGCTCTTTGGTGGCAAGAATGAACAATGAGAAATATTCAAACTGATGACATGTAAAGAAAATTTAAATAGTCTCATAAACAAACAATCCTTTTTATTATGGGCAGGTGAACGTCTTTCGAAATGGCAGGTAGAGCGAGGCATCCAGTGGAGTTAAACTGAACTGTGAACAAGGAAGACTTAAACCCAACAGCTAAGAAGGTGGCTGACATTAAGCTCCTTATCTGTGTACACATTACACTTACACTTTTATCTGGCTTCACTTTTAAAGTGGGCTGGAAGAGCCGAATGCATAGCAGATAGTAAAATAGTCACTGCAGCTTCCCAGCTCTTAATCTACAATCCACAGCATCTGGCTGCAGTGTGTTGTAGCTCGGAGGGTTTGTTCGAAGATTGCTGCTGGGGCTACCAGTGAATGAAAGGTGGCGTTTATACATAGTATAGCAACATTGGGCCTGATTGATCAAATCTGATATGTGCATCATATGATATTTAATCATAAATCATTCACTGCAGCATTCACACAATAAATGTGTTAATCGTTATCCTGTAAGAACTCTCGAGTTTGTGTACATTTGCATGTAAGGATAGTATAAGTATAAGTAAAATAAATAGTATAATGAGACTCACTAATGTTTGTCTAACCTCGAGTAATTGATGTGAGTTATTGAAATTTTATACCCACTGGCAAGGTTAAATAGCATGTTTATTTCAATTGCACATATGAATATAGAGACAATTTTATAAAACCCAATGCTTTCACATCAGTGACATGACATTGAAGAAAAAAATGACAACAAAGAAAATCAGTGTTAGCAAAACCTTTGTGAAACTGGCAGGAACTTTTACTCCAATTTGTCTTACAAAAACATTTGCAAAAACATCTTTTTATCAAGATTGATAAATGAGGCCCACTGATGTTTGTTACTTTTGACATTTTTAGCATTGTTTGTTAAGTAATGCGTAATATGATTAGTTACGAGTATTAAAGGAAGAATGTGGCCAACAATCACTCACATCTAGTGTTGTCTAGCTCTTATTAATTGTTGGCTAAATGGTAAAGTCAGATATGATTCACGATAGATAGCGACAATAGACGTAAAACAGAGGTCAAGGGTCAGGAACATCCTGTGGAATGCTAGGGCCCTGGAATCCACTTAGTGACAAGTGAACAACTCAGGACAATCAGGCTTTTTGGGACATTAGGGAATGACCACGTAATGGCACGCAGTTAGGAAGTGAACCATTGTGATGGCAAGGGACTTGATTGTGAATAATGGCATCACCGTAAGACTTTACTATCCCTCATTAGCATATTGGAACCAGCCTCTGACACATGAATCACATTAATGCATGTGAGCCGAGACGAGGAAGAAAGATATGAGTGTCAGGTTTTGTTCAAACCCCATTATGGCTCAGTTACCAAAACAAAGGGAAAAGTTAAGAAAGCAGCAGAGTTTTATTAGTGTCATAAAACCTTCATCAACTTGTGCTCCAGTGTTTACTGAAGCTTTCTCAGAGATCCTTCTAAACAAAGAAAAGAAGGACAGATTGCTGTCAAGTGCAATTAATGTTTGTGGTAAATAAGAACAATTTGATCTGTTTTTAATAAATAAATAAAAAATTATAATGATGTGAAAATTGAAAGCTTTCCCCATGGTCACGCAGGAATCTTTGGCAGATTTGTGTAGTCCTCATTGTAGAGAAAGTGTTCCATGTCCTTCTTACTTATTAAGTGCGACATGATAGATTGTAGCCTTACTGCAAGTGGATAGATGCTTTAAGATACTGTGCTCTCATAAATTGTTGGGAATACTTTGTAGCTATGCAGCCAGAAAATTACCTGCATCTTGGGTGCACGTATTCCAGCGACAGCCATAAACCTATGTGTTACTTAACATCAGAGGCAAAGCCGATGGTTTTTCCTTTTTTTTAACCCGCACGACTTGAGCTATGTGGATTAAGGAGACTGTGAGGACAGCGATGCCCCAGGGTTCTGGTTTCCATATTGCTCTCTTGAACACCATGTGCCATGACCTAATGCTGATCCCCAAGTTGGGGAAATAAAAGCCCTCCTTTCTATCCTACCTAAGCCTCATTTTGTGATGAAATATTAATGTCCATAAGTCACCCGGAGACCAATGAGTGAGTGTGTACGTGGTGTATACTCTCTACAGTTTATGCTGCACTGTTTGTTTAAATAAACAGCCAGTGATTATTGATGATACAAAGTCTGTTGGAAGGGCCTGCTTGTGGTGCCTCAGAGAAGACCATGCGGTCGATGCTTTAATTGGAACCACTAGTCAGTCCAGCTTTAGCCAAGCATATGCTCACTGTCAGAATAACAGAGAGTGATTCCAAAGTATGCACTCCTTCAATTTTCTGCTTTGTACCTAAACCTAAGGCATCAACAAGGGAACATTTTGTGCAGTGTGTGATGTATTGGCATTCATCTAGCCAGAGTTTGCCCTTATACACTTAAATTAATTGTGTGTGAATCACCAATCATGGACTACACAGTCACTGGGCTTGCCATACTCTCCTTCAGAAAGGAGGTATAATAACTGCCTGATAAATACTTTCCATGGAATATAGTTATAATATCTATAGCTCTTGCCTGAAAAATAGAGACAACCTTGAGCATTTGACATCACTTCAGTGTATCAGAGCAGGCCAGTTGAGCTATGAGCATTTGTTCCATTGACTCACCTCACAGCCATGCCATCTGGCATTGAAGCAGGAAGTGCTTTATTACCATCCCACAATGCTCTTCTTCTTCACTGTCGGTGCATGGACTGCCAGTACGTTGGTGATAAAAAAGCATTCCTAAAATTCCTAGTCCTGAGGACCATGGCATTGTCACTGTGCATATTATAGTCCTCAGATTGATCATTAGTTAAAACTGGAGAACTGCAGTATTTCTGATTTATTATCCATAAAGGCAAGACATTTTATTCCTTATACAGTCACTGTCCACTTTATTAGGAGAACATGTCCAGCTGCTCATTCATGAATTTCTCCAATCAGCCAATCAAGTAGAAGCAGTGCCAAGCAAAAGACCATGCAGATACAAGTCAAGAGCTTCAGTTAATGTTCACATCAAGCATCAGAACGGGGAAAACCAATCTCAGCGACTTTGACTGTGGCATGGTTGTTAATGGGCTACAGTGGCCCTTTTTTTCATCTTTAACTCTCAGGTTTTTGTGAGCCTGTGCCTTTTCTATACTCAGATTCCCGTTCTTGGCTGACAGAATTGGAACCCAGTGTGGTCTTCTCAAGCTCATGTTGCACATGATGTTTTTTTGCTCACCACGGTTATAAAGAGTGGCAGTACCGTAGCCTTCCTGTCAGCTTCAGCCAGCCTGGCCATTCTTCACTGCACCTCTCTGTATAAACACTGGGGACTGTTGTGTGTGAAAATCTCAGGAGATCAGCAGTTTCTGAAATACTTAAACCAACCCGACTGGCACCAACAACGATGCCACAGTCAGAGTCGCTCAGGTCACATTTTTTTCAGAATTCTAATGTTTGACGTGAACATTAGCCGAACATTGGCTGATTGGATGTACAGGTGTTCCTAATAAAGTGGACACTGAGTGTATATTGATGTTGAAGACATTTCTTTGCACATTTTTTGACTACTCAGAGTAGCAATGTTAATGTCAGTACGAGCCAATTTTGGAGCATGAGAATCTATTTAACTTGTGATTTATTTATTTATTTTTATTTTACCAATGTAGGAGGTTTAATCTGAAGGTTGGAAGGCTCTCAGTGAAGTCTGAAGTTGAAGATAATTTCAGGGCATTTATATGTGATTTAGTTTAGTGGTTTATATGGTTTGATATAATAGTTGCCAGCATCTGTCAGGATGTGTCCCTGGCTTTCCCAGGCACCAGGATTTCCTCCGCATTTCCTTTTGATGCAGATCTCTACGTTGAATGTGAAGCATACGAAATTTCACATCCTTCCTGGATATCGGAACCAGATTTCTCTTGAAGCCAAAGATCCTAAAGCATTTTCTCCTGGAGTTTGTGGTAAGGTTTTTGTAAGCTTTTTTTTTTTAGTAAAGGCTTTTTTTTGTAGAACACCTGGCTTGCCTTAGACAAACCTCAATATTAAGACTTCGCTGTATTTCCATCAATATGGCCACATCTGTTTTTGTTTTGAGAAGTGGAGGGTCTAGAGAATATGAAGTGTGTGTGTGTGTGTGTAGCTGGCTAATTATGGGGTCTTACCAACCATGTGAGAGCCCTGCAATAGCTCAGGGGCAAAAGAGAAAAAACAAACAAACAAACAAACAAAAAAACGATGGCACAGGCTACCATGTTTTCGTTTGCGTTGCTGTCCAGAAATGAAACAGCCTGTCATCCTCTAGACTCCATAGAACTCACTCTCATGCTTTTTGGGCAGCATGCGAAAATCAATTTTATAAGCTTTCCACTGAAGGCCCCAGCGTGTTTTTAATTGTACCTTGTACATTAATTATACCTCCATGCACTTTTGGTTTTGGAGCTGGCTGCCAGGTTGGCCTCAGACAGCCAAATCTAATGACTCCACTTTATAAAACATAAACAAAACTGCAGGAGGATGGTTTTACCTTTCTCATCTCTCGACTCCACAAAGTCATGCCCTCGGGTTTTACGGAGATTCAGCTGTCACGTCGCTGACAGCTTGAGTGGCATTTGAAAAAAGGACACCAAGTGTCCTGTCAGCACCTTAGAGAAATGAACAAAGTGAGTGTGACGTGTCCTCGACTGCCAGTTCACTTCATGGCGCTATTTCAGATATGATCCGTCTGCATGTTTACCTCAGTATTTTCATGTGTTGTATGTTTTTATCTCTCACATGATGATCATATGCACACATTTTATGTGCTAAAGACCGTTTGCTCCAGAAATGATGTCCTTGATAAAGATGGGTAAAAAGGGTTATGAAAAAATGTCTTTGTGGTTAATTAACTTAATCTCACACTGAATATTTAAGAGGAATCTAAGCTTTAATGGAAGTAAATGTATTCTAAGACTTTGATTTAAAAAAACCTTGCATTTGCCCAACCTCACTTTGCCAGTATAATGCTTTGATGAGATTTGAGAATGCAGAGCAAATAATCTGAGATCACTCCTCAATACAGAATTCCTCCGGAGTCCTAGGACGTCTCTTGGGGATTCTCCACTTCACTTCACCTCACCGTTTTCAGTGGAGTGTAGGTCGGAGATCTGAGATGCTCTTGTCTAAAGATTGATTCTGTGGTAACTGATGTGTGGATTTGGTTGCCTCTTTTGGATCATTGCCCTGCTGGAAGATCCATGACACTGATCTAAAATTATTGGCACCCCTGGTTTTACCCACTAAAGGTTGACATGAATTAGTTTAACCTCACACCTAAAATATTAGAGAAATCGAACCTTTAATGGAAGTAAATTTATTCAAAGAAAATATTTTAAATAAAAAAAATATACATTTTGGGTAACAACCTGAATCTTTACCCATTTTTACCAAGGGTGCCAATAATTCTGGAACTAACTGTATAAATACTTAGAGTAATCATACGGTGAGCTCCAGAAATAAAGCAAGCCTATAACTGCATGCACATAAGTTAAGTCAAGTTGACTGAGTAATAATTAAATTTGTAGATATATATATTACATTACAACACCACAATCACTGATGTTCAGCTGACAGCCAGCAGATAAACAAACAAACAAATAAACAAACATAAACAAACACTGACATGGCCCTATGACATTTTGCTTGTGGACAAACATGCATATTTTCCTCCATTCTGAAAAATGACAACTCAAAAAGCACCAAAACACTGAATAATGCATAAAGGTTGATTGAACAGCTTTAGTGGCCATAGCCTCATGGGTCAAGCATTTGACTCTGGCATGATGAAAATATCAGAGGAAGAGGAAGCGTTGTGTGATTGGATTTTAAAATACTGATCCCGATATATTTGTTGGTCTTTATGTTGAAACTGTGGAGTTGGCTGTGAAAATGCCACTGTAAGTAGCTCAGATTGGTGTGTCCCCTGAGAGCTCCGATAATGAAGAGGCAGCTCTCGAGGCACAGTGTTTAAATACCAGAGATGAGTGTCAGAAACATAACTAGGTAAGTAGATGAGACTCTGTAAAATAATCTTCATTGGGTGGTTGCGTTTGTCTTAACAGGATTCTCGTGGAGGTTTCCGAACGTTTTGGAGATCAGCATGTGTGCCTAGGCCTAGTGAATCAACAACCAGTTTGAAAAAAGAAAAAGCTTTAAAATGCACCTAATTCATGTAACAACAGCACTGAATAAGTACATTCAGCAAAACCCCCTGTTGTTTCACTCCAACCTGTGGAGCTTACAGTTTGCCAGCTCAGCTTGTTACATTTACAATGGTGCATTTGCATGCTCGTAAAGTGTTCCAGCAGCGAATGGTGCTGTAGACCGCTGCTTCTGCCTGTATTTCCCAGTGCCGTGTCTGAAGAGCACCACATAAACTGCCTCATACGGCATCTTCTACCTCCCTCTTTACGTTGTTAGTTGTTGCTGATTCTACTAGGCAGGAAAAAGAACCAGCTTTGGCCTTCAAAGAGAGGCTTGTTAATCTGGGGTTTTATGTTTGGGAAGCCGATCAGCCCCCATTTTCCAAAGGTAAATAAAACAGCATGAACAAGATTAAATCCAGTCCCACACTGTTTACCTATTTAACATTTAGCTTATTCTTCGTTTGGCATCAGAAGAGATATGCTGTATATTCATGAAAATTGTGTGGAAGCAATTAGCTTGAATGTAAGCTCCATGGCGAAGCAAAAATAAAATATTAGCTTATTAGTAAGTCCTTACATTTTTAATGTTGAAAAATTTTTCATGAACTGGTGCAGTCTGCACAGCAGAGCCAAACATCACTAGCGTGTGTATGGGAGTGTATCATTTTGATGCACCAGTGAAACCCAACTACTTCCAGCTACGTGTATGGTACATTTCCATCGCCGGGCACTCTGCCTATGCCAGCTGCCATCAGTATTAATTTTTAGAAGCCAGCGCTGGCTGGTTGGGCATCTTTTCTGTCTGTGCGCTATCTTTACTCCTCTGTTGCGGCAGCCGAGAAACCCCCAAGGGAACACGTTGCTGAACCAGAGCGGGCCAGGTTGCCTGAGCAGGGACACGTGCACAAAGCATACACACAGGCTGTGAGCCTCGAGTGCAGGGGGAAGTCCTGAGCTTCTTTGAAGTGGATCCTTAGAAATGGTGTTTACTCTTTTGGGAGGCAGGCAGAGCAAGAATGCGTATGTAATGATGGGATGCACGAGCAGAGGAATGTGCCTCACAATCCCCACACTGTAGAGTTAAAGCCCAAACCACAAGCCACGCGAGATGTTTACCTTAGTGCCCACGCTCATGAACGGCAGTGCCGTATAGACTGGTGAATTATGTGGAGCACTCGCAGGGCTCATTTTTGTCATTCTTGGATACCATCCACTTACTTGTATTCCAAAGAGAGGTTCATTTATCTGGGTGAATCAGAGAAACTTGTCTCCTTAAGCAACTTGTAATAAGCACGATTCAGTCTTTGTGACTCATCATTTTTTATTTTTTTATTTTTTTTTTTATTTTTTTTTTCACAGAGCCAGAACTCAGTGTTCCAAAGGCACTAGACAACATTGCCAAACAAGTGAACCACACATCCAGGAGACGCCGGCATGCCGGAGATGATGACTACAACATCGAGGTGCTTCTTGGCGTCGACGACTCTGTGGTGCGCTTTCATGGAAAGGAGCATGTGCAGAACTACCTGCTCACCCTCATGAACATTGTGAGTATTGTCAAGTATGGAAGGCTTACAAATAATAACCCCGATTATGATATTAAATATATGGTATTTATTTACTGGGCTATAACATGTTTTAAGCATTTTATGCAGTTTGGAAGCATGGCAGAGGCTTGCCATTCGAAGCATAGAGTGTCCCCAAGAACAAAATTATAAACCACTCCATTCATCAAAGGAAAGTACAACTTAAAAAAATGAAGTATAATTTGCACAGACCTACTTTGTGGTTTTGCTCCCCTTTGTTTTAAACAGATTTTTATTTACAAAGCTTTCTGGAGAATAAGATAATAATGTTCGTGAAGATAATTGACTTTGTTCTGCTTGTTGGAAAATGGCTCCTTCCAGTAGATGTCCTTCCTGTACTATGCACACATCTGTCTTTGAACCAAGGCATACTGTGGTGTTTAATGGGCTGTCCACTAATGGCTTGCTGATGGTATGCCAGCATGTAAACCATCCTCATCGTGCCAGGCTCAAATTTTCTAGCACCTACTATCCTACTATACTTTACTACTATACTAAAAAAAAAAAACTCCTGTTGATTGTGGCAGTAGGAGTCTCCTGCCGACCCCTCCAACCCCTTTGTAACACACAATGGAAATAGAGCACTGGCAGGGTTCGATTGCTGAGCTTCTAAAAAATAAGCATTTTGTAATAGCTCCCTGATACACCAGAATGAATTGATCCTCATTGGTTGTTTTGTATCAAGCCCCGAAGCCCTCATTTGAATTAGATGAACGCTGCAAATTGCACACAACTGAGCTGACACAATCTCAATCCACCTTGCCAACAAGAACACTACCGACAAAAAGGAGAAGTGTAAAGAGGCTGGCTTTCTTCTAATGTGCTTATGGGTATACAGGAAATGATCATACTCCAGTGAACAATTTGATCACTGACATTTTCATGTATTTCACTGTACCATAAAAATACAAAAAAGACAATTATATTCCTCCTCTTCACTTCCTTTGGAATGGAATAAAAATACAAAATGTTGGCAATATTTACATTATAGTGGAAGATAGACAAAGAGCTGTATTTCTGCAGGTGCAAACACAGTATGCTGATATAACATCATTCTGCTGCTAATTGATAGGTTAGTTTCTTTTTTTGGCCAGAAAGGATTTTTAAAAGTGAGAACAACATATCGAAGCAACAATATGTTACTCCTAACTGAAACCCTTGTAAAAAGGGTGCCAATCTTTAAAAATACCAACAATATATAACTGTGTTGTTACAGGCCTTATTTTTGATTTTAGACAGAGTGTGCAGAGATGGGTCCCTGGAGGACTAGTGGTTAGGCCACGGCGCTCTCACCGCCGGGGCCAGGTTCGAATCCCGGCCAGGTATCCGACCCCAGCCACTGGGGTTGCACAAGACAGTGCTCTTCCAGTGCCGGTCCCAAGCCTGGATAAAATTGGGGAAGGTTGCGTCAGGAAGGGCATCCGGCATAAAGACTGTGCCAAATCAAATATGCAGACCAATGATCTGCTGCAGCGACCCCTAACGGGAGCAGCCGAAAGACGAAGAACAACAGACATAGTGTCCAGAGAGTTTTATAAGTAGTTAAGTAATTTGTTAAAAATTTAAACAGACATTTTTAGTTTGACTGGTTTGAATAAATGTGTAAATATTTGGACTTTTTTTTTGCCCAAGACAGATTTATATTTTACACATTATGTCTAATATTTTGCTAAGAGCAGAAACCACATGTGATGACTGATGGATTGCATGTAGTCGTAATAAACTGATACTATATATAATGGCATTAGTGCAAAATCTTTTACTATAAATTTGATAAACACTTAGGCACTTAGGCCTAATCAGCTGTCAAAACACACGCTGAGCCCGTCAAGCTGGTGGCTTGAATTTAAGCACGCTGGTAAGTCAGAGCAGTTTGGGAAAATAAATCCACAACCAGAGTAACTCATCATTTATTTCTTTATCTATAGTAATTGCTTTATCCTGGTCAGGGTGATGGTGATTGTGAAGTGAGAATGCACTCTGGATCGGATCGGATGCCACTCATCACAGGGCATCATGCACTCACACAACCTTGGGGCAATTTAGAGTGGATATGGGGATATGGGGAGAACAGGCAAAACACTGCAGAGATAGTACCTGTGCTCAGGATCAAACTAGGAACCGTGGAGCTGTGAGGCAACAACGCTACCTGCTGCGCCACCATGCCACCTAGTTCCAAATTGTGTTTACAACCATTTTCTTGCTGCAGAGATCCATTTAGTTTGAATCAATTTTAGGTAACACAAATCCTGTAATTCTTTGTGCGACTTGATATGTTGCTTTGTCAGACAGTGATCATTCCTGTCAGGACATGCTTGATTGGCCAGTGTTAGCACATAATCAGTCTCTGCTATCCCGTACCTTCTTAATCACCTCAGGAAGTGGAGATGTTGTTGAGGCTTTATAATGAGCTCCGTGCTATAATGTTATCAGTTCAGTTTTCCAGAGATGTGAGATGTATCACTTTCCCAGAGACTGCTCTGATATATGGCCTCATCACTGCTGATCTGGGAGTGAAGTCCTCACTCACTTGTTTTTACTTCTACTTGCTGTGATAATAACTGCCAGTTCTATTTCCTGACAGTGTTTTAACTTGCAGCTGTTGATGAAACTAATATTCAAAAAAAGTGGATATCCTAATATTCACTTTATTAGGAACACCTGTACGCCTGCGCATTCATGCAATTATCCAGCAAGTCAGTCATGTGGCAGCAACGCAATGCATAAAATCATGCAGGTCAAGAGCTTCAGTTAATGTTCACATCAAACATTCGAAAGGGGAACAGTGTGATCTCAGTGACTTTAACTGTGGCATGGTATTTGGTCTCAGACAGGCTGGTGTGAGTATTTCTGAAACTATTGATCTCTTGCTAATTTTCACATACACTGGTCTCTAGGGTTACACAAAATGGTGAAAAGGATCCAGTGAGCAGCAGTTCTGCTACAGTAAATCAAATAACCACTCTTTACAACCATGGTGAGCAGAAAAGCATCTTAATGTGCACAACACTTCAAACCTTAAGGATGGAAGGGCTACAAGAGAAGAAGACCACATCGGGTTCCACTCCTGTCAGCCAAGAACAGGAATCTGAGGCTACAGTGGGAACAGGCTCACCGAAACTGGAAACTGAAATAGGAAAAAGGTCGTCTGGGGCCTAAAAATTTTAAATGGTGCATACGCTCAAAAATGGGATTGTCGAATGCAATTTCATTCAGTTTTCCTTTAAATCCCCTAACCCACATAGTGCAGAGGAGAGACACTACAATGATGCACACTCTCTTGTGGGTTCAGTTGTGGAGCTCAGCACTGGCCTGCTAAAAGGGCGATGGCACAGTCTGGATGCATTAGGTAGGAAACTGCTACAGCACCTAGAAAAAAAGTGACAGATTGTGAGGCATGCGCTGTGCTGTACAACATGACACAGCAGAATGGGCTTCACCTTCTCGTCTCATCTTACCAAAACCCTGATGATCCAATGCATAAGGTCTATTAATGTCACTGGAATTTCAAACATGATCCCTTTTATTTCCTTTGATTCATTTGTCAAGTTTTCAACAAACTCCTACACAATTTCCACCTCCTATTCCCCAAATTCTTTTTGATTTTCTTGATTTTCTCTTTACCATTGTCGCCATTACCTTACTCAGCAACGAAGGGGGGGACCCCACATTTAAATATAGTATGTATGAGGTAATTTGCATCCTCCATTTATGGATATTTGTGGTTGGAAACCTGCACACATTTTCAAGAAGATAGTAGAAGAAGTTTTATAAAGCAAAAACAGCATGCAGGTGTGTATACTGCAGTTTTTAAAAATCAGATTTTTTTGTGCGCACAGTATTTGCTGCCTTGTTTTTATAAATGAGGCTTCTGGTCTGATAAATTTTGATTTCTGCTGCAATATACAGTTGGTAAGATTAGAATTTGCATGAAAACAGCATGAATCCATGGACCCAACCTGCCTTGTGTCAACAGTTCAGACTGGTGGAGGTGGTGGTGTAATGAGGTGGGGAATGTTTTCTTGGCAAACATGGGTCCCCTTAATACCAATTGAGCATCGTTTGAATGTCACAGCCTATTTGACTATTGTTTCTGATCACGTGCATCCTTTTATGGCCTCAATTTACCCATCTCATAATGGCTACTTCCAACATGATAAAAGCGCCATATCACAAAGCACAAGTCATCTCAGTTTAGTTTTCTGCCCCGCTTGTTAATCGCTGCATCGTATTTACAATGATTATTTGATCTTTCATTTTTTTTGTCAGTAAGTTGGTCACAGTAAAAGACAGAAGCAGGGATTTGATATGGTCTTCGATGCATTTTAAATGTCAAGTGTTTGAGATAATCAGGTTTATTATTTGACATGATTATAATTAATCATAAGATTACACAATTGTTCTTATAGGAATGAAGTTCATTTCACAGTTAGGATACTGATATAGCCAAATCATTGTACATCATTTTTTGTCCTTAATCAGTATTTGTTTAGAGTGATTGCTTTATACTTTTCTGCAGTGTAAAGGCAAGACAGAAACTGAATGTTCAGTATGGGTGTAATGCAGTGCCAGGTTCTTTTTCTGTTTAGTGCTCTATGTATATATCAGGAAATGTCAGAAAATACAGTTGAATTATTAATTGCAATTATATGTATGACAGTTGTTAGACAGAATTTCTAAATTGTGGCAGGTCTACTGTCAAATGATTTATTACCCCTTTGTAAAGAATTAGAGATGAGAGATTATTGATCTGAGATAATTAGATTTGTTTGCTTGATTGGATTATTTAGGATTATTTGTATTCCAGCTCACATCTCGCTCCTCTTTAGTGCCAGTGGAATATAAACAACAGTGATAACAAGAAGGATTAAGGTTTATTGGAAGGATTTTCCTAATTAGGTGGGTAGAATCAGTGAGCAGAATCTGCTGTTAAACAAGACTACGTCACACCCAGACTGTTTAGCCACCTGGTTGTTCATTAAACACTGAATAATTCTGCTTGTATGTATGAGCTGGAAGATTTCCCCATATGTCTGTATTGATGTCAGTCACACATCACTGAGCTTCAATCCTGTAGGAGATTTTAAAGTTTGCTGAATAATGTAATGAACATGGATATAAGCATCCCTGCTTAATGCATCTCCACCTCCATCTCTATTTGCCAAGATGCTCTAGGGTTTTATTAAAATATAACAAATATCTGACCATTGAGTTTAATTTATTCGAGCAGATACACAGATATAATCAGGTTGTGTTGTTGCTTAAAATGACAATATGAATAAATACTGAATATTAAGCATATATATATATATATATATATATATATATATATATATATATATACACACACAGTTGGGTCCAGAAGTATTTGGACAATGACGGAGTTGTGTGTGATTTTGCCTTTATACTCCACCACAACTGATTTGAAATAAAACAATAACGATGTGATCGAAGTGTAGACTTTCAGCTTTATTTTAAGACGTTTCACAAAAATATGGCATTTACCATTTAGGAATTACAGCCATTCTAAGCAAAGTCCCTCCATTTTCAGTGGCTCAAAGGTATTTGGACAAAGTGACATAATTGTAAATATAACCACAATTTTAATACTTGGATGAAAATCCTTTCACTCAATGACTGCCTGAAGTCTGGAGCACATGGACATCATCAAGTTTCCACTGAGTTTCCTCTGAGTTTCCTCCCTGGAGATGCTTTGCCAGGCGTCACTGCAGCCACCTTCAGTTGCTGCTTGTTTGTGGGTCTTTGTGCCTTCAGTCTTGTCTTCAGTGAGTGAAAAGCAGCTCTATTGGGTTGGGATCAGGCGACTGACTTGGCCATTGAAGAATATTCCTTTTCTTTGCCTTCAAAAAGTCTTGAGTTGCTTTCGCAGTATGTTTAGGGTCATTATCCACCTACACTGTGAAGCGGCGTCCTATCAGTTTTGTAGCATTTGGCTGAATGTGAGCAGAGAGGATGTTGTTGAACTCACCAGTGCTTTCTTTCTTTTTAAGAATGTACCCAGCTGTTGATTTGGCCACACCTAAGGTTTTTGCTATCTCTCTTATACATTTATGTTGTTTTTTCAGCCTAATGATGGCTTCCTTCACTTGCATTGAGATCTCCTTGGACTTCATATTGGTAGCTCCAGCCGAACAGCTGCCAAATGCCAACTCAATACCTGATATCAACTCCAGACCTTTTGTCTGCTTCATTTGTCTTGAAGTAACGAGGCAATGGACCGCACCCGGTCAATTAACTTCTTGTCAGTCACTTTGTCCAAATACCTTTGAGCCCCTGAAAATGGAAGCACTTTGCTTAAAATGGCTGTAATTCCTAAATGGTAAATGCCATATTTTTGTGGAACCTCTTAAAATAAAGCTGAAAGTCTACACTTCGATCACATCTTGATTGTGGTGGAGTATAAAGGCAAAATCACAAAACCGCTGTCATTGTGCAAATACTTCCAGACCTAACTGTGTATGTACTTATATATATATATATATATATATATATATATATATATATATATATATATATATATATATATATATATATGGAGTAGGTGCCTTAGAGCCTTAGAGGGGCCTTCGAGACTGTGCCTCCCCACTCTGAGACACACAGCAGCCTCTTAGCTAAGTGGGGAAGGGAAAACAGCTGTGTTTAAAGGACCTCTGTATTACTTGCTCAACACTGGGGCCCTTTCATCATTCGTCTGTAGCCACACCTATAAACTCCAGCATATTACTCCCCTCACCTCCAACTTGTTCTCGGCTCCTTATGAGGGCAATGCAAATCAAAATCTGTTTCATTCTCTTAATCATGCTGCTGCTCTTTTGTAGAGATCCTTCCTGATACTGCATTATGTAAAGTAATAATGGCACTCCAGTGTAGTTAGTTGTGTGTGAGCTCAGTCCCTTTTTTTTTAATGAGAAAATGCTTTTAAGGATAAAAGACAAAGAGGGCAAGCACAGTCTTCTAACTGGCTTCCATTAGCTTTCACTCATTAACAACTCTGAAGATACTGGCTGAGCTAGTTCTTTAAAGTAGAGCAGTCTTGAATAATCTAAAATTATTTCATGCGTCTCCAAAATTGCACTGTCATTTTTTTCGCATTAGGAAATATATGATTCCTGTGATGTCTTCCTGTAAAGATAAATTGTACTTAGATGCACTTGAGAGTTTCCATATCCGCACAGAAGCTGTGTGACATCCTCGGGCTGGAAGCTCTCAAAGGACCGTGCTGTCAGAAACTGTGTCCTCGTTTTAGCTGAATAGTCTTTCCAAGGGGGAGCTCAAGTGTAGTCTGAATGATCTGCCTAGACAGTGAGTGCAGTGTGGTTTTCTTTAAATTGATCAGATTGCTGCTAAATCTTATGTACGTTGCATTCATTGTCTGTCATTTCTAAATGAAAGTGGGAAAACAAGGAAACTTCTTGTTTATTTTGTTTATTTTTGTTTTTCTTGCCACACACAAAAATAAGAAATTAATTCGGTTTTTCATAAAATTATTTTTTAAAAAAGAAATCATTGATTTCTTTCTTTCTACTTTTTTCATTACACAAAGTCTGAAAATCAAATATTCGAGATATACGAAAAGTATTTTTTTAAAATGTACTGTAGTACATTTCAGAGTGAACAGAGTTGAATGCAGACTAAGAACACTATTTTACATACTCTGTGTATTCTGAAACCCTATTATTCTTTCATAAAATATATGATATAAAAGGGATCGACATGTACAGAAATCAATTTTGGGTGATTAAAATATTGCAGCGCCTGGATAATCGCGCTGATTTTCTTTCAGCCACCATGTCATTCCCCCTTTCCTGTCACCCATTTGTTACTTTTAAAAAGCACTTAGTGATCCATGTAAGCAGTACTTCACACACCAGCAGCAGTCTTTAATCTAGCCTCTTCTCACTACTAGTTATCCAGTAATTTCAAAATCAGTCTGAAATGATGAAAAACACGTAAATAAGAAATATGGGGACTTTTTGTAATATTGATTGTTTTAAATCTAGCATCTCATTTGCATATAATAATTCAAAATGAATGAACTCACCATACAGAGAACCTGCTACACTTGTAAATGCAGAGTGTATTCTCACCTACAGCTCTGAATCAATTGCAACCCTGACCACGATGAAGATGCGTCAATCATTGAATATTGTACATTTTTTTTACCCAGAATATACGTATGCATGAAATTTTAAACAATGCTGTTTTTTTAAAGCGTGAAAAGAGGCGAAATATATCTGAATTAAAACCACTGATTAGTCAGATAGAATCTTCTAATTCAGTGTCAGCTACAGCCTACAGATAAATACTACAGCTTGCAAAATAATTATTTTAGTAATAATTGCTTGTAGTGATACTTGCTGTTTTGCAGACTTTTGTTTGTTCATCGTACCAGCACGTCTCCCCGCTTTACCGACGCATACCCACGGCATCAAAACGATTCATAATAATAACAGTTCTTCTGTGTTACGTTCATAGCTTATAGACAGTGTGACTGTGTGACTTCTGTTAACTTACGCGTATGTAGGAAAAATATAGACAGCAGCAAGCGCCATATGATGCGAGAGTCTCCAGTTTTACGCTCCTCTAACACGGGAGGCGTTGATTGCTTGTTAAAACTGAAAACATAACAGCTGTGTGCAACACACGTCTCACATGTGAAGAAAAAGCTTCAGAAACTTGTTCATGTTTTATTCTAAATAGAGCCTGAGGATAATGTAACCTCATTACACTGGCAAAGCAAACGAAAGCGAGGAGCGATCAGCTGCACTGATGGTACTTTAAACCAAATATTATGGCTATCTTAATATTTTTGCCTATTTGGATAGTTTAATTTTTTTTTTTGTTTTCAATTTAATATACAGTATGTTTGAAACATTGTTGGTTTAGTGTCTCATTACATAACGGTTTAATAAAAAGCAAAAAAAATGCATGCCAAAAAAGGGGGAGCACTAGCATTTATTTTCTGCACTGCTTTTACATAAACAGGTCTATGCTTCGTAGATACCAAATCAAGAATATTTATCATTTTTTGCATTAAATAACTCAGCTTTAATAAATGAAACATGCATAGAAACTGAAAATGGAGCTAACATGTAGAGAACAGCCAGCGTAGCAGTGATTAGATAAGCAAAAGACAGTGTTTAGCATAGTCTAGATTAAGACAGTCCAGTTTGTTCAGGTTTTAGGAGTCATAGCCTAAATGAGCCTACATGATTGCATGTTTCTTCACTCTTCAAAACCACAGCTTTGGTGCTTGTGGCATGTAACATTACAAAATATTCGTGGGCTTTCTTGGAAGTTTTGGAATGGAAAAAAAAAAGAGTGAGTTTCATTTGTTCTCACTCGAAATTGTATTGTAGGAACACGGAGTGTAGCGACAGAAGTCAAATGGATCGACGCCATTGCCCTACAAAATACTCCCTCTTAAAAGCTAGCACAATGTGTTGTCTTTCCACCAAATATAGTTGGCAGTTTATTTATTGTGTTACAAATTGAAGTAATGGTTACTATCCCACAAACACTTAGTTGCAAATTAAATGTCTAGACCAAAAAGATTTCTCTGTATCAGTCCCGAGGACGCATGGTTCAACTGAACATTTGATTATCAAGCTCAGCATGAGCTGGTTAAAGGTTAAAGCACGTATAATACTAAAATGTTTTGAGCTTGGGGTTCAAAAGACCGTCAATAAGAAGCGATGGTCTAGGACACTACATATAAATCATCAGATGGTGATTTACTAAGCCTGTGTTTTCACATGGAAAGTTTGAAATGCCCAGTGGGCTTCATACACCACTGTTATGAGTATAAATATTGCTGTTTGAACAGGTGCGTGGGGATCTTGTAAAAAAGCCTCCTTCACAGGTTCACATGACACCAGTGTTTTTCATGCAGTTACTACATGACTTTATTCTCAGTTCCTCACCCACTCCAGAAAAGAAATGGGATGCTGAATACAATGCATTGGGTTGACACTTTTGTTAGTATTTGGAGGCAAGCTTCAGAGTTTGCATTGTTTTATTCTGTTCAGGTAGAAGAAGAAATATCTTTGGCTTTTAGGTAAAGTAGTTTTTTTTGTATCATGTGTTGTGGCAGGTGAATGAGATATACCATGACGACTCACTAGGTGTGCACATCAATGTAGTTCTGGTGAGGATGATCATGCTTGGCTATGCAAAGGTAAGACACGCCAAACTGAGCCAGCATGCTTACACAAAAAAAATTGATGGATGAATCTCAAATAAAGAAATGAAATAAAATTAAAAAATAAAAACCAAGAAAGTTTGCTGCCTCTTTGTGTTGTTGAACAATGCTAAATAAATGAAGAAACAAACAATTCTAACGTGTTTTGCCTGTAATTATTTCCCCTCAGTCCATTAGCCTTATTGAGCGCGGGAACCCATCGCGGAGCTTGGAGAACGTGTGCCGCTGGGCCTTTGTACAGCAGAAAGAGGATCCGGAGCACTCCGAGCACCATGACCATGCCATCTTCCTCACACGCCAGGGCTTTGGCCCTACTGGCATGCAGGGTAGGAAATCTCCTTCACAGATCGACTTCACGTCATGATCTGCTTATTTCACACCACACTGATTCACGCTTTCACCTCCACATACACTGCCCTCCAAAAGTTTGGATACGCCTGAACAAAATAGGGTTTTTGGGCAATATCAGCATAAATCCTCTTTAGTTAGTGACCATTTTGCATTGATAATAAGGGACAACACTAGGCATCCGAGCAGTTAGTTTATTCAAACATTGACTTGATATATTACTCCAAGCCTCCTGGAGGATTGCCCAAAGATGATTCACACTGGTTGGACACTTCTTACGGACA
>CM040998.1:10603552-10659287 GCA_022985145.1 Pangasius djambal
TTCAGGGGCTCAAAGGTATTTGGACAAAGTGACATAATTGTAAATATAACCATAATTTTAATACTTGGATGAAAATCCTTTGCAGTCAGTGACTGCCTGAAGTCTGGAGCCCATGTTCTCAAAACTCACATTCTGAGTTTCCTCCCTGGAGATGCTTTGCCAGGCCTTCACTGCAGCCACCTTCAGTTGCTGCTTGTTTATGGGTCTTTGTGCCTTCAGTCTTGTCTTCAGGCGACTGACTTGGCCATTGAATAATATTCCATTTCTTTGCCTTCAAAAAGTCTTGAGTTGCTTTCGCAGTATGTTTAGGGTCATTATCCACTTGCACTGTGAAGCAGCGTCCTATCAGTTTTGTAGCATTTGGCTGAATGTGAGCAGAGACTATAGCCCTATACACCTCAGAATACATCTTGCTACTTCTGTCAGCAGTCACATCATCAATAAACACCAGTGAGCCCGTTCCATTGGCAGCCATACATGCCCATGCCATAACACTTCCTCCACCATGTTTGACACATGATGTGGTATACTTTGGATCATTAGCTGTTCCTTTCTTTCGCCATACTTTTCTCTTCCCATCATTCTGGTACGAGTTAATCTTGGTTTCATCAGTCCGAAGAATCTTATTCCAGAACATGGGAGGCTTTTTAGATGTTTTCTGGCAAAGTCTAATCTGGCTTTCCTGTTCTTGAATGTTTCTGGCAAAGTCTAATCTGGCTTTCCTGTTCTTGAATGTTACCAGTGGTTTGCACCTTGTTGTAAATCCTCTGTATTTACATTCATGAAGGCGTCTCTTGATTGTAGATTTTGACAATGATACGCCTACCTTCTCCAGAGTATTCTTGACCTCTGTTGATGTCGTGAAGGGGTTTTTCTTCACCAAGGAAAGGATTCTGCGATCATCCACTTTAGTTGTCTTCCGTGGTCTTCCAGGCCTTTCGATGTTGTTGAGCTCACCAGTGCTTTCTTTCTTTTTAAGAATGTGCCCAACTGTTGATTTGGCCACACCTAACGTTTTTGCTATCTCTCTTATAGATTTATGTTGTTTTTTCAGCCTTATGATGGCTTCCTTCACTTGCATTGAGATCTCCTTGGACTTCATATTGGTAGCTCCAGTCCAACAGCTGCCAAATGCCAACTCAATACCTGACATCAACTCCAGACCTTTTATCTGCTTCATTTGTCTTGAAGTAACGAGGGAATGGACCGCACCTGGTCAATTAACTTCTTGTCAGTCAATTGTCCAAATACCTTTGAGCCAAATACCTTTGAAGTACTTTGCTTAAAATGGCTGTAATTCCTAAATGGTAAATGCCATATTTTTGTGGAACCTCTTAAAATAAAGCTGAAAGTCTACACTTCGATCACATCTTGATTGTTTTATTTCAGATCCATTGTGGTGGTGTATAAAGGCAAAATCACAAAAACTCTGTCATTTTCCCGAATACTTCTGGACCTGACTGTATATGATTATATATGAACACATGCAATTATGCAGAAGTTCTCAAACAAGGGTTTTTACTTGCTTGTAGCCTAAAGCACAGATTGTAAATTCTCTCTTGCTATCATGTCTTTAGGTTGGGAATGGAGCATGATGGACAGGGCAATCGTTGTGGTGATGAGACAGCCATGGGGAGTGTCATGGCCCCTCTGGTGCAAGCTGCTTTCCACCGTTATCACTGGTCCATGTGCAGTGGACAAGAGCTGAAGAGATACATTCAGTGAGTCATCAGCTGCCTCTCTCTCTCTTTTTCTCTGTCCTTTCTTATCTTTAACCATGAATGCCCTGTATAGTACTGTATCAGTACTATAAAAAATATGCCAGTTTTAATTAATGACAAATGAAATGGTGTACAGATGACAGTTGCTGTTGGTCTTTGGCCACCATTATTTCTGTTTTATTCCAGTTACATAGCAACTAAGCATAACAGTGTCCTTGTAAAGTTATCCTTGTAAGTTAAATGACTCTACTGCTGCTTGTTGTGTTTCAACTCTGTATTTCAGTTTATGACCTCTCATGGAAAACAACCATCATTAGATCGGAAATTCTTACTCGTTATCAGTACATCATTCCAAACATAGAGTTAGTTCATACGCTCATTAAAGGCTCTGTGTCAGATAACTGTGTCATGAAAATCAGATGATACTTTTTTACTATGTATAAGAATAGCCTTATTATGAGGAACGTAACCCCAGAAAAATAGCTGAGTACACAGTTATAGCTGCAAAAAGATAGCTGTACCTCTGACTTGGAAAACTTTTTTGTGGAATAATCACTAGCTGGAAAGTTTTTCTTTTTTATGAAAGTTTACTTAAGATTGCTTCAAGAAACTGATGTCTGAAAGTTCTTTAATATCAAAATATATTTTTTTTAATAAATGAACCTTTTGAATTGAAGCTACAAAAACCTATTTGTGGTGTGGTATAAGTTGAATAACAGTCTTTTAGGATGTGTTCTTATAGCAAAATAATCCACTTCCATTTTGTGTCATATTACACCACCCTGGCGTGGATTATTTTCTCATTGCGGCACAGCCCGTTGTGTTTTATATCTCACTTAGTTAAGCCATGTTTGCTCTTTACAGGGGAGCGATTTCAATTAGGCAAATTAGCGGACTCTTGAAGATAATAACCAGAAGCTGTGTGTCTTTCCTGCTGATACTCAATCAGCCAATTTGAATACCTGTTTATTTTGAATTTTTTAGGGTTCTAAATGTTTTTGAGGCTACTTGTAATAATTTGAATGAACAGGGCCAATTAATGCACGTTTCCACATTCCAGGTTATTTTTAAAAATGTTGCAGCACACAATTAGTATTTCATTGCTATTTTGGGATATGGGATATGGAGAGTTTATTTTCATTATTCAGCGATTCAGTTGTGGAATAGGATCATGACCTATGAGGTTTAATAAAATGATTCCAAAGCTGTCGTAGGTCACTGGCAGTTTGTGTATTGATTTGATACACCTTATTCTGATTTATGACACATGTTTGCAGTGTCTTTCAGTGAGACACCGTTTTAATAAACCATGGAAACTGAGGTCATCTTTTTACTGACACTCTCAAGCACTCTTTTTTTTTTTTTTTTTGCCAATTACGAAGTGGTTCTGGGACTTATTTTGAATAACTAATTTTGAATAGTTGTATCTATTGCTGCACAATTAGGCTAATCCCTCATGAAAAATAATGATGATTAAGCCCTCAGAAGTCTTTCTCTACTCCAAATGAAGTATATGAAATTAAATTAACATCGTTATCAATAAGAATGCTTGCTCGCTACCAATTAAACAGGTCAGTGATTAATGATTTTTCTTTCCTCACCAAGCGAATCAGTCTTTTTTTAAGGGGGGCATGTGGTTCAATTATTGTTGATCGTTTCATTACAATGTGAAACAAGGGTTTTGTTCCCATCACCAACTGATTTCAGATGGCTAATTGCATGCTGCTAATGTGAAATATCCAGTGCCTGTCTGAAATATTCAGGTAGTGCAGCAATGCCCGCTGGGCAGCGAATCAAAAGCACCCAAAACGCTATGTACAGCAGAAACCCACATTACAAATGTAGATGAAATACTGACGTTACCAATTAGTCCTTAATGTGAAACCACTTTAAAAGCACACCTAATACGTTTTCCTCTTCACTGTGCCCTATTTCACTTCTAATCAGTGTGTATTTTGTTTACACTGGTCTTTAAGAGCCACTGCTTTTCATTCTTTCATTACCATTTTTTCTCTGTATTGAAAGGTCGTAAACACATACACCCTAGTACATGTATTATGTCTCAAACTGGAACTGATTTTTTTTTTAATTGGTTCTTCACAGTTCCTATGACTGCTTACTGGATGATCCATTCAAGCATGACTGGCCACAGCTCCCTGAACTTCCTGGCATCAATTACTCCATGGATGAGCAGTGTCGTTTTGATTTTGGAGTTGGATACAAAATATGCACATCAGTAAGTGTAGATGGAGGGAGCTTCCTTCTGCTGTCATGCTTGCTAAAACAGAGTTTGTGGAGGGTTACTTGCTCTATTTATGTATGATTTCTTTAAAACATATTCACTGTTGACAATTAGCAGGGCTTGTGTCTTCATGCCTCTTATGGTGCAACTGCAATCCCTGGAGCCCCTAGTGCGCATACTGGTGTATAAAATGTGGCTTAATGAACCAAGGTGTCTGTGCCTTTGTATTATCATGTTCACAGAGTGTCAGTGGTAATGACTGATGAATTGTCTGATCAGCTTGTTAGTGCCAGATCGCTCAGAATTGAGAAGAAGAACCACTGGGCATGTGCTGTGAAATATGGGTGACATATAATTTCATTTTTCTCTTGCATATAACACGTTACACTTGTTGTCTCCTGTTAGTTCCGTACATTTGATCCTTGCAAGCAGCTATGGTGCAGTCATCCAGACAACCCTTATTTCTGCAAGACTAAAAAGGGACCACCACTGGACGGTACCGAATGTGCAACCGGCAAGGTAAATCCAACACATCTATATAATATTGTTTTTTTTGGTGGTGTTGTTTGTTCCAGGATAAGTCAAAAAATCTTCCTCCTTTCTCTAGTGGTGCTACAAAGGTCACTGCATGTGGAAAAATGCCAACCAGGTGAAGCAGGACGGAGCTTGGGGTATGTGGACCAAGTATGGTTCGTGCTCACGCTCCTGTGGGACAGGCGTACGCTTCAGGACACGACAGTGCAACAACCCAGCGTACGTTTAGTTTCACAGAACCATAATATTCACAGAGGTGCACTGATTAGCTTTCTTTAGTCAACTACAGAATTATTGGCTCCCCACACTTGAAGACAATGGGCAAAAATAATTATATAAATAATTCACAGAGTTTTTCAAAGTTTGCACTCAAAAATAGAGAAACTTTTTATTTTGTTCCTATTAAAATATATATATATTTTTTTAATATTAGCATTTTCTCACAGGAATAAGTGTCAATATTATTGGCACCCACAAAAATTATTTACAGTATGCACACATCTAAATCAATCCAGAAATGGTCGAAGAAATGATGTTTTTCAATAACCGTCTCAGTTTGAAGCCAATGGAAACCTCTTCAAACCTGAGAACATTCGGCATTGAGCAGCGCTCAATGATCTCTCTACAGGTGTCTCCAATCTTGATATTTCCATCAGCCAATATTAGTTGTAGGCTAGCTACTAATTTAGAAACCAGTTTCAGTCTGCACTGCTTAAGAAAATGTGATATTTGAATGTTGTGTAAAACTATACAGCATTCCCATATTCTTATCCCTCGTTATAAGACCTTACTGCACTTATTGTGTTATTCATTCTATATATTCATTTTTGCTCATTTTTGGACAGGTGTTAGTAATCCTGCAGTTGACTATATATTGGTAAGGAAAATGAAAACAGACAACAATGGGCCTTTTTCATTTTTATTGTGGCCCTCTATAAACTCAAAAATTGTTTATTTGAACTGCTGGTTAAAATAGAGTGATTATTATTTACTCAATTCTTTCGAAAGTAATCAAACAAATTGCACAGTGTTCTGTGATTATAGATGTGAATTTTCTTTCTTTTGACTCTGTAACACAGTCCATCTAACGGTGGTCAGGACTGCCCAGGGGTCAACTATGAGTTCCAGCTGTGCAACACAGATGACTGCCCCAAGCACTTTGAGGACTTTAGAGCCCAGCAGTGTCAGCTCCGCAACTCCCACTTTGAGTACCAGAACACCAAACACCACTGGCTCCCATATGAGCACCCAGATGGTGAGTGGGCCTGCCTAGATCACTGGGTATAGTGAAAGCCTAGGGTTATTGTGTGTCCTGGACTACAGTAGGTACCCTATCAGGCTCTACCTTTCTGTATAATAAGGATCAGACCTCAGGTCTGTAATTGTGTCCTGATGTCATGTATTGATGTTCATTTACTGTACCCTGTGGAAAAATGGTAAAGGAAAAATCCTCTTTACTCTTATCCTGTAGTTTTTCAGGACAACCAGGAAGTCCCTACTGATCCTTTCTTCCAAAGCTATTTACTGTAGACAATAACGGTGGATGGTGAAAATACCTTAAAGCTTTATGCAGTGGCAGAGAAAAGGATTCACTACAAATATAAATATACATGTGTAATGATATTTGTACATGAGATTATAAATTTTTGTGTGCTGATGTGAATACTTATATACAAATTCTCATACTATTACAGAGATGGAAAAAACTGTTACCATTACAATTTAGAGATCAGTAAACCCAGTGGTAGTTTTCTGTGGGCTCCCCAAATTAGGCCACAGGTTATGTAGGAAACTGGAATAGGAGCCTAAACACTCAGGTAATGTACTGCACACATAGCAGCATGCAAAGTGCACTTCTAGCCCTCATAAATATGCATTTGAGGAAGGATTGTGCAAAAAATAGTGCAAACAAAGGGAGAAATGGGAAGTGGGGTTGATTACCTATTCTGTTGAATGTAATAAACTCTGGGCAATTACAGGTGGCTATGTGACTTTGTCTGCAAATTAAGTGTAAATTACTGGTGGGCTATCAGCACTCTCTGCTGAGTGGGCACGTTATTCAAATTTACAGAATGAGAAGCAGCCACAGAGAGTACATCAGGGTCTGCCTCTGTACATGAGGCACTGTACTAAGCTTCTCTGAGTGCTACACTTCACTGAACTGCTGCATTACCATTAGCAGCTCTTGCATTTGCCTCATGCCCACTACCAAATCCTCTTTGTTCCAGCGTTTTAAAGATGCTCTAATTCCAGGTGCTGAGCAGCCAAGGCTTTTGCCTGTTGCTGTTCCTGCCATGAAAACGTGACAAATAAGCATGGCTCATTGTCGGCTGTTCACTTCACACCCTGCTGTGACTACAGAGCATCGGAGGGAAAATAATGAGTAGTTCGGAGCATTTACACAACGTGCAAGCTCCACACATTGCTTTTGGCGTTATGCTGTGGTTTGTAAATGATTGTCCAAGATGCTCTGGTCCCAGTCAATTTGGACATTGATCATTGTCCCTCATACAGCTTCATTATGGCCTAGCAGAACAAACAGCTTACCATCCTGCCCTGAGATACAGATGGGTGGGTTATGAAGTTAGGAATTCATAAATACATAAAATGATAAAATCAGCTGCTCAGCCCCTACGGGATCATGCTGCTACGAACTGACACAAAAAATAGGCTATGTGCCTGTTCTAAGGACAGTGTCAGCTATGGCGAGAATAGTACTAAGTCAAATGCTAGAATTACTGTCACCCAAGGTGTGCGTCAGCGCACACACTGGTGAGGGCACAGATTTAAACAGTAACAAAAAGAAAGAAACAAATGCTTAGAGGGCTATACTTAGTGTCTTGAATTCACTTCCTTAACTACTGATTAGATAATAATGGGAAAGACAACAAATGTTACATAGCAGGGACCTTTTATTAGCTACATATATGTGGTCACAATGTGATGACACTGGCATTGGTACTTGGCAAGGAGACAAGCAAACCTTAATACTCTGCTAGTTCTGAAGGAGACTGCCCTGGGAGTCTGGAGTGAAATGAAGTACAGGTGTGTGTTTTAATACTGCTTGCGAGTCCATTGGGCTGCTTTTGACTGGCAACCCTGGCAATCATCAGTTTTGACCAGTGCTCAGAACTTGCACAATTAGATGCTTTCATCTGTACTTCTGCTTCATTGTTTAAAAAATTGAACAAGGCTATTGAAAAATGCTGTCTTAGATCTCAACTGAAGAAAAATCTGGTAACCTTGCAGGTGTGCAGTACATTCTGCCAGAAGAAATTAACTTAGGCACCTGCATAAACTTTTGTAGAATCACTTTCCCAAAGTAAATATTGCCGTCTTTTGAAATGAAGTCTCTAACTCAGGATAAGATCCAGTGTGTGCAAATAACAGGTGGAGATATTATCCCAGGAAGTGAAATATCACTGTTGTTTCAGAATCACAAAGTCGAACCATTTAATATTTTTATTTCATCTTGTTTATCTTACATTAAAAAGACCCAAACGTGTTATCACTGTCATGTTTAAAAAATATTCTTCTTGTTATTTAGAGATATTCAGCCACACAGAATGTGGGTAAAAAAATGTGATTAGATCACCTTAACTTGAAACAGAACAAAATGGTTAAGCAGTGCCTTTTACAGCCAGCAAGAGATGTCACCTCTACTGCCTGTCGAAGGAGACGAGCGATGTGGCCTACATGAAGCAGCTGGTGCATGATGGCACACGGTGCTCCTACAAGGATCCCTACAGCATTTGCGTACGGGGGGAATGTGTGGTAAGCTGCTGACAGCCCTGCTCTTAAACTCGCTTTTACACCCTGCAGCGATGTAGCTTCAGTGCAACAGCAAACACATCCCTTTTCAAAAAATCCAACAGCAAAACAACAAAAATTTGTGAGGTTAAAAGGGATGAGAAATGTGAAAACTATTTAAGCATTGGCACCAGTGTATTTTCACACACCTTCACAAAAAAAATGGCCACACTGACGCTACAAATGAGTACTGCTTTAAATAGTGGGCTGATTTTAGCCCAGATAATTCAAGCATTGGACAGGGAATAAAAATAATTTCGAAGGAAACTATCCGCTCATTTATCATAACACAAAATAGGCCAGGTTTAGATGAGCTTTCTCAAGCAGATCATGTTATTCTGGCTCTAAGCTTTGATTTTTTAGAAGAGTGGAACCGTTGTGTCATCCACATCTAATAATAATAATAGCAATCTATGCGAGGCTTCAAAGAAAGTGTCGTATGTAATATGTGATTTGTTTCTTTGCCTCTATCTTTCTATCTGTCTTTCAGAAAGTGGGCTGCGATAAAGAAATTGGTTCTGACAAGGAGGAAGACAAGTGCGGAGTCTGTGGGGGCGACAACTCCCACTGCAGAACTGTGAAAGGAACCTTTACCCGAACCCCCAAAAAAGCAGGTATGACGTTTTTGCTTCTTATTCGTGATTTCCCTTGGGCACACTTATGTTCTAGTATTTTGTCCTACTTTTGGGGCCGGATTCCTCACAAAAATGTGGCATGCTCCTCCTTTATCTAAAGGTTAAATCTGTAATACATATTATACATACTAATAAAAATAATTTCAAATAATCTGGAGAATCTGGGGGAAGGATATTGAGTATGGGTACTTGAATGCCATCCAGAATTCAGCTACTAGACAAGGTTAATTTTGATCTTAAAACACATTTATTCTTACTGACCAATGTTGGTCAGATGTGGATGTTTTTATGGGCAAACTTATACACACTTACAACAAGCCAGAATCCAATCCAGGCTGAACAGTTGAGGAATAAGTTTGCTGAAGGGTCCAGTAGTGCCACCAGAGGATTTAAAAACCTTTTGGTCACTAGCTGAGTTACTACTGCAAAGAATTGGCCTTTATTGTGGCAGTGTTGGTTAGTTTCTATAAACTTTTGAAGTAATGTAATTCTAGATGTGTGATAATACACACCAATTAGCTGTAACATTAAAACCACTGACAGGTGAAATATAATTTTGATTATCTTGTTACAATGGCACCTATCAAGGGGTGGGATATATTAGGCAGCAAGTGAACAGTCAGTTCTCGAAGTCGATGTGGTGGAAGCAGGAAAAATGGGCAAGCGTTAGGATCTCAGCGAGTTTGACTAGGGCCAAATTGTGGTGACTAGGCAACTGGGTCAGAGCATCTCCAAAATGGCTGGTCTTGTGGGGTGTTCCCGGTATGCAGTGGTTAGTACCTACCAAAAGTGGTTCAAGGACGGACAAGCGGTGAACTGGCGACAGAGTCATGGGCGCCCAAGGCTCACTGATGTGCGTGGCCACTGAGTGAAGGCTAGCTCGTCTGGTCCGATCCCACAGAAGAGCTACTGTAGCACAAATTGATGAAAACGTTAATGCTGGCTATGATGGAAAAGGCGTCAGAACACACAGTGCATTGCAGCTTGCTGCGTATGGGGCTGCGTAGCCGCAGACTTGTCAGAGTGCCCACGCTGACCCCTGTCCACTGGCGAAAGTGCCTACAACGGACATGTGAGCATCGGAATTGCACCATGGAGCAATGAAAGAAGGTGGCCTAGTCTGATGAATCACATTTTCTTTTACATCATGTGGACGAATGGGTGTGTGTGCTGGAAGAGATGGCAGCAGGATACACTATGAGAGGAGGGCAAGCCGGCAGACGCAGTGTGATGCTCTGGGCAATGTTCTGCTGGGAAAACTTGTGTCCTGGCCTTCATGTGGATGTCACTTCGACACGTACCTAGTGCACCCCTTCATGTATTCCCTAATGGCAGTGTAATAAACGAATACATAGGCATTCATTTCCCTTTATTATATATTGTGTTAGGAACAAATTTTCTCCAAAATACTTGTCTGTAGAATTCTCAAATCTCATAGGTCAGAAAATTAATGTTGATTAATTTTCTATAGCACCACAGCTAATATATTTGTTCCAGCTGCAATTGTAATTATAGATTTATGTTAATGTGCTTATTCTAATACTATATAGTTTCTATAGTAACAGATAATTCACAGGTCCTTGAATGGTGAATGCTATATATAATAAAAGTCTTATTATTAAGTGATTAAAAACATGTTTAACAACAAAAAGGCGTATACTTATTGATATGTGAAGTTAGCAGAAGTTTATTTATCAGTGAAACGAGACTCGGGTTTTAGTACTTTGCAGCAGTCAGTAAGTTTTTCCTCTAGTATTCAGTTTTCAGGACGGAGGATTTTGCTCTTTCTGGTTTCTCTGTTACATGAAGATGTGTGATTTCTTTCTTATTAACTTTAAGAGAGAGAGTAAGAGACGCTGGTGGAAACTTATCACACCACCCGGTTATAGATTATTTTCTTATAACAGCACAGCTTGTGTTTTATTCCTCACATGTTCAATCAAAGCGTGTCTAACATTTGAAATAATGTCTTTAATGTCACTCTTTCATTCTTTAGTTGGAATGATGTCACCTCTGTGACAGTAAATTGCAAACTGCATGCTAAGGCTCGTCTTAGTTTTCACAGTGCAGTATGTCATAGCATGTTTATTTGATAAAAGAGCATGACTCCTGACTTACGGATAATGTGTCATATTGTTATAATTAACAGGTTATAACACACATCTTCTATGATCTTACTGCAATGTGACATGGCACTGCTGACTGCATGAATGATTCTGTAAAATATCTCTAACACTGTGCTAATGTGAATGTGTACTCACTTTCTTAACAGGAAAAAAAATAAGCAAGAGATGCCAAAAAGAAATGCCTTTTTTGGAAAACAAAATCTGCAAGTATTCTGTGTTACCTAATCTTATGCTTTCCCCCTTTTTGTAATGCTTTCTTTGCCACTGACTCACTGGACTAAATGAAAAAGATTGTACGCTGATTGTATGCAGTTGAATACTTGAAACATCCAACTTAAAGTTTGAGCATCAAATGAAGCTAATGTAATGAAAAAGGTCTGTGAGACATTTTCACGGCTTTAGAAATGCCTCCACAAACCCCCAGTAAGCAGTGTAACTTGCATGTTATACCGATCTTTTACAATCTATTTTTTTTTACCTGATCTGCAATTTTGCCATTTTGAACTCACATTCCCTTTCCTACCTCACCATCGCTGCTGAAACCTATAGGCCAACCTATATCTATCACCATTATAAGACCCCTATACAAGACCCTATGTTGCTAGTGACTTCAAAGCAACCATCTAAGTCAATGGCAAAAGCGTGCAGTGCGATACAGAGGTAACAGTTGCATTTCTCCTCAAGGGAAAACAAGAGGAGTCTTCTTGCTGCCCAAGGGAGCACGACATGTGTTTCTGAATGAAAGTGAGGAGACTAGAAATGTTATTGGTGAGTGGTACAAGGCTTTGAAGAGTAACGGACATCCAAACTCAGGAAGGGTGCTTCAGTGTATATAGTGCTTTTGTTGTAAAGTGACTCAAGGTTTTGCTTTGCAGCTTCTGTTATACATTCGTCTAAGGGATCATGTAGCTATTAAGGGGAAGTCTCAACAGCTCACTTGATTCCTTGGTATGTCCCTCAGTCCCATATTAACTGCACTTGGAGGTTGAGTTAGTGAGGCATAAATGTCAGATTTATGCAGAAAAGACGAATGTATTATATGAAGTCTGGATGACAAACCTATAGTCACATTCCCAAGTAACCTTCTTTAGTAGGCTTTGCGTGAGCCAGCTTGATGGACCCGACACAAGCTGCAGTAGTATAGGGCTCTAACCTGTCCTTTCTAGAGCCAAACAGCAGAGCAGTATTCCTTCTAACAAAGCGATGTCCACTCTTCAAAGAAAAAAACCTAAATGTTCAACTCCGTATGCTCACTAATTGCTTCTACTGTCTTTTCCCTCTGAACATCTTGTCTCTGTTGCTGCTTCACTCTGGTGCAAAGGTTACCTAAAGATGTTCCTCATCCCCCCTGGGGCTAGACATGTGATCATCCAAGAACATGAGGCCTCCCCTCACATTCTTGGTAAGTGTCAGCTGTCCTCACAACTCTTTGGCCTGCAAATAAGATGCATGTTCACCTTTTCATACATAATGAGTCATAAAGTTGATCATTTCAAGCAATTACATAACATGCTGGACCTACAGTCCCCTCCGAAAGTATTGGAATGGCAAGGTCAATGTAAATATCAGGAAGTGAAAGCTGAAATTCTGATCTGTCATCTCACGTTCATCTTTTGATCCCAAACTTAAATGTATATGACCTCGAACTTCAGCGTACAGCAAAAAACAAAAGAAATGGCCTCGCTATTCCAGTCCTTTCAGTGGGGACTGTATATCCTTGTTCCTTGTTACAGTATGATTACTTTTCATGTGGCGGGCTTTCAAGTGGCCCAACATAAAAGTGGTCTCTCTGTTGTCGGGAGTTAGAATCCTGATGATGCCACAGCCATCTGTGGCCATGGTCCAAGAGAGCGAAATTAGCCTATTGGCACCCATAGCCTTCATTAGCCAAGTATTATGTTTCTGTCAGAGCTGAGTTCTCAGTCATGCGTATATTTTCCCTTTCTAAAACTTTCAATAGAAAAAAGATGAATGGGCAGTGACAAACATACTAATTAGACTGTCTTTACTTTAACTTATTTGAGGTTTGCAATTACCCTATCTTAGGTTTAAATTAAATAAAGTAAATAAAATAAAGGTTCAATTTAAATAAACAATGCATTTAATTTCCCATCGATCATGGGGAGCTTCACTCCAGTCGGTAAGGAATATCCATTATTACCATTAAGATTATTATACAAAAAATAGCTTTAGTTATGATTGATATTGACAGCTAGCTGGGAGGAGTACTGGTAGTTATTCATAATATTGTTAATGCATAACAATACACTCTTCATATAGAATGTGAGTCAGAGTGTGAGTTGGTTCAGTGAAAGTAAAAAAAAAAAAAAAAAAAAAAGGAATGTTTTTCTTAATCAAAATCAAAACTCAAAGCTCAGTCAAACCTTTGTTTTTAAAAATAATAAAATAATGTGACAACCTCTTGTATTAAAAATAAAAATAAAACTGTTAGAATGCAGTAATAATAATATTCAGTAGTGTACTGTAGTGTTCTAGCTCAGTGTATCCTGGCAGTGACGTTTAATGCCTGACAGCAATAGCGAGTAATTTATATGCTTCTCTGCCAGTAGCCTCCATCGACATTCACTCTTTCTCTGGTTCTCAGCACAGATTGCATCATTACCTCTCAGTGTTACTGAATGACTGCATCATTTCATCTTCTCTCCTCCTCTGCTACACGCTTCAGTAGTGCTAGTAATAAACTACTACTAATGCTGATCAGCTGCACTTTTACAAAGCCCTTTAAACCTCCACATGTTTCGAAGGTCCTTACTATAGATTAATGATTTAACATCTTCATATAATTCTGCCTTCTTCACGTTCATGTGATTTTATATATTGTGTATAATATTATTCTATCCACAGATTGTAGATTACAAATATTTACATGATATCACTTAGCATCTGTAGATTTGACAGCTGTCTCTCCTCACTTACGATCTCTCAGTCAACACAAATAGTTTCTCGCAAATGTAACGTTTGAGGTTTTGTAACTGAGCATCGGTTGCAGCGGTAAAGAACCAGGCCACAGGACACTACATCCTGAATGGCAAAGGAGAGGAGGTGAGGTCACGCAGCTTCATTGACCTTGGAGTGGAGTGGGATTATGTCACTGAAGATGATGCTGAGACTCTGCACACAGACGGACCATTACATGATGCAGTCATTGTTCTGGTAATTGGATTTTTATACACACTGAAACATTTTATTAGATGATTTGATTTCTTTTTGATTTCCACTGAATGGGGGAGGCATTATGTTTTTGGGTTGTCTGTTTGTCCGTCCATCTGTCTGAGATTCTCACCAGCGCAATGCTCCAAGAATGAGTGGATGAATCTTCGTAGAATTTATGTGAAATTATCATTGCAGCCAGCAGATAAACTGATTATATTTTGGAATTGATCAAAACAGCATCAAGGTCACGGCAAGGTCATATGTCTGAAGTAGTTTTTCTTTAATAGCTTCCTTTACATTTGAAGTGTATTTTAAGGCTAGTTCTGGCATACAGATCAGTAGCAAGAAGGACTAGACTCGGTGGTGGAAGAATCCCTGTTGACGCCATTGCATTGAATTCGTTATTTTTACATATATTACATACGGTTTATTAATATGCATGCCCACTGTGACCTTGACCAAGATAAAACGGATACTGAAGATTAATGAAAGAATGAATATTCAATAAAGTATGATATAGATTGCTTGGAAACTGTCAGCTCATCTTGAGGGAATATGAACACGTCGGTTTAAAGGTGTTGATTTAAAGGGAACTGTCAACACTAATTGGAACCAAAGGGTGCAGTTCCTTGTGGTGTTTAAAGACCGTGGATTCTTCAATCTCTTTTCTGTCTTTTGGCTAAGGATGTTTGCAGTGAGTATTCTGTCTAAGAAATGTTGCTAGGCAACAAGTGTCATCACATCTGCTTTTTTTTGATCTGGTAACACATCAGTGGTATAGATTCTTGATGCAAGTCATCTGAGTTATTCTTTGGCATTTCAAACAAATGTGGGTTCTTAGTGATTTATTTTATTTTGGAGGGTTTGTTTTTTAGGTCCTTGTAGATCCTCCTGTGAGGAGTATACAGCTGTTTCCTGGTGAATTACAAGATTCAGGAGTGGTGTCATGAAGAGCGGATCACTTGTATGGAAAACCTGGTGTAAATTCGGAATATAGCTGGGAGAGAAGAGATCGTTTTAGTTCACAATCCCCTCTATAAAAAGGAAGCACATTTACTCAATGTCTATTTAATGTTTGAAGATTCATTGATTCACTGCAGAACATTTTTACATGATAGGTGGTAAAAATCTACTCTGTAGTAATGTTTAGGGTTTCTTATTTAAATGTACTTAGCGGTTCCTCTTGGGCGTACATCCCTCCCCCAACATCTGTTTTCACAGCAGTTAAATCTCTTTGCTCAGCCTATTCCAGCCTTAAACATGTCTTTTTAGTCTTAAACCTAAATTGCAAGCAATTTGTGTTTCTATAATCTGTGCTGCCGAGCCATTGGGCACTAGTTCACTTCTCGAGATCAGGAGTGCAAATCGTGTGGGAGATTACAGAGAGAGAAGAGCGAGCAGGAACTGCTGCCTAAATGTGTCACTAGATAACACAAGAAGGCACAGGGTTACTAAACACTTGACATCAGTGGTCTTTCTAAATGGAGTTCATACTTGAGGCGCGCTTCAGCAAGAGGCTGTGGCGTGCATTGTGATAGATACTCTCATCTGTCAGCGAAATTGAGGTGCTGGAGAACAACTGCTTACTCCTCCACAGCAGATTCATGCTGGGGTGAGAGATAGAGGATGGGGACAGGTTATCTGTTACAACAGAGACAAGTCAAGCCTAGACAAGTTGGAAGCTGAGGAATGATCAGGGAACGCGTATCACAGCGAAGCATGCCGGGCCTGGAACAGAATTCACGTTCGTGATGAATGTAGCGAATGCCACTGGTCTTGTAGTATCTTGAGGAAACCATTAGATTTCATCTGGATTAATAATCATTTTAACAGATTGCAATTTAACCTTTTCATAACCCAAATAACTTTTACATTTTTGCAATATAATTATAGTATATACATGTCCCGTGCATACTTATTAATAAGTCTCTCTTTAGAAAATGATCGTCTTTAGCTAAAATCTATCGCTGTCTCCAAAGACAACCGTATGCATAATGTGTTCATTATTTGCATTATAACAGTGTTTTGTGAGCAGCATATATGCACAACATCTGATTAAATTGTGCTTTCCATTAATCAAGTGATTGCCAGGGCAGGGAAAAACAAAAATCCCAGCTGCTGTAATGGGAGGTATATCTAACAGTGGCACATTTCACATTTGGAAAAAAATGATTCCTCAATTGTGTAGTAATGAGGCTCTTTCCAGTGTATCAGAGAAATGTAATTATACCTCCTTTCAAATCAACTCAATAGGCATGATGACATGACAATTTGGTGATTGTTGCTGAATTGGACCTGAAAATGTATCAAGACATTTGTTTAAGCTGGTTTTCTTTAATTAGCTGCAGTCCTCTGTGGGCTGTCACTGCAACCACTTCGGCATTTTCTTTAGTACAAACGTTGCTATAGATTTTTATTTTATGACTTCTGCATTGTATTATGACATCTACGAGTAAGTACAAAAACATTTTAGGTTTCCAAACTTTAGTTTTACTTACCTACAACTTACCTACAAATTGGGCCTGAGACTACTTATTTTGTTTTTAAAGCAAAGAGTTCTCACACCAGATATTGACTTTGTTTCATTTATTACTGTTTACTGCCCTAATTATTTTTTTTTTTAAATGTAGAAACATTTAATTTCATTATTTATGAAGGCATCTTTGCTCTACAGTATTTCTGTGCCTAAGACTTTTGCACAGTACTGTATCTCATGATGCTATGACTATTATTATATTTACTATACAAAGCTTATATATTGGTGCTTTTTTGCATCAGCCTTTTGACAGTGTAAATTATCTATTAATATGTCTATTACTATTAAAGTTTAACATTTTTCCAGGATTTTCATGTTTGTCATAAGCAGTCATTTCTAATGCAGAATGCAATATGAAATTGGATTAAGCTTTATATTAATTTGAATATTAATTTGTAACGTCATGGTGAAACCGGAACGAAGATAGTTACTGTAAACGAAATTGCACTAAATCTGATCTGAGACGTGTGGAGTTGTTTCATCTGCCGGCACTTGCGTATTCATTTCATTCATATTAGTTTTTAATATGCGCATACTCTCATACATCATGCACAGTGCAGTAAAGACAATGCCCCACTGCTTATGATTTTTGTGTGTGTGTGCACGCGTGTGTGTGTCCTTTTGCTTTCCTTTGCTAGATTATACCAAAAGACAATGAGACAAGATCATCACTGATGTATAAATACATCATCCACGAGGACTCAGTCCCAATAAACAACAACAATGTGATTCAGGAAGACACGTATGAGTGGGCTTTGAAGAGTTGGTCGCCGTGCTCGCGACCTTGTGCAGGAGGTAATAACCCGCCCACGCATTTTTCTTACTACTAGCTATTTGTACAATTTCATCTTTTTCTGTTACACCTGGAAACCCCATCCCCATACCCTCATTTTGATTTAGCAGCCTCAGTGGGGTTTTTTTTCTTATGCTATGTTTTCTTGACGTAAGGATTCCAGTACACAAAATATGGATGTCGTAAAAAGGGGGACAATAAGATGGTACACAGGAGCTACTGTGACATTAGTAAGAAGCCCAAACCCATCCGCAGGATGTGTAATCTCCAGGACTGCACACAACCACAGTGAGTAGATCTCATTTCCAGTCAGACATTTAAATTTTTTTTTTTTAATTTCTTGTTTTTTGACACCCACCGTTAGTCTTCAAGCTTGCAAAGGTCACTTTGAGGTATGCATCACTTTAAGGAACTTCCCAATAATACAACACCTGGCAAAAATTATGGAATCACCACACCTAGAGGATGTTCCTCCAGCTTTCTACTTCGTAGCAAATAAACTAATCACAGATATAACACAAAACAATTGTCGGTAAATAGCTGAACATTCTGGCTTCATGAATCATACTTCAAACAAATTAAATTAAATTATTTCAATTAAAGGCTTTTTTTTTTTAGATCAAATAGAGAAAAAGAAATTATGGAATCACTCAATGTTGAGGAAAAATTATGGAACCATCAACAAAAAAAAAGTACAATTTTTTTGTAATGTACACAGTTAGAATGTTCCTCCTCCTCCTCGGGCTTTTATGATGGCATGGACTTCACTGATGAAAAATAATACTCTCCATCAAGCTCGTCACTGACATTGTCAGCTGGAGTCTCATCATTGACCAGTTTTTTTTTAATTGAGATCCAGACTGTTTGCTGGCCATGTCATTGAGTTGATGCCTTTCCTGAAGGATGATAATGGATCTTTGCTCTGTGGCAAGATGCATTATCATCCTGCGAAATGACTTCATCAAACCAAACCTATTTTCTATCGGTGGAATGAGAAAAGCGCCCAAAATTTCACTGTGCACGTGTGCATTGACTGTTGAGGCAATGATTGCCATCTCCCCTGAACCTTTACCTGACATGCAACCGCATATCATAAATGAGTGGGGAAATTTGATTGTTTTCTTCAGGCAGTCATCTTTATATGTTTCAGTAGAACAGTACCAGACAAACATCATCTCCTATGCCAATGCAGATTCGTGATTCATCACTGAATATCACTTTCATCCAATCATCCCCACTCCATGATTGCTTCTCTTAACCCACAGGAACCTTGTTTTCTTCTGTTTAGGTGTTAGCGCCCGTTTTTGTTTGGATTTTCTGTATGTAAAGCCCATTTCATTCAGCCACTTTCTTACAGGTCTGTAACAAACATTGACTCCTTTTTCCCCCGTTTGTTCTTCATTTGTTTTGCTGTGCATCTTCTGGTCTCAAGGCATGTTGCTTTGAGATGTCTATCCTGAGCGTTGACGTCTTTCTTGGCCCACCCGTATGTTTTCCTTTTTAGGCACAAATTTTTTTCCAAATTTTAGACACAGCTGACAGCTGATTGGAAACATCCAACATCTTCTGCCACACTCTGTATTGGATTTCCTTCTTGAAGGTGTTTAAGAATCCTTTCCATTGTTTAAATTGACAACTCTATTGTTGTTTCCTTTCAATTAGCCAAGTCCATCAGCTCTTTAAGGTCTGTAAGCACTCTCTTTTAACTGCAGACTAATATGCATTTTTAGACATGTGCCAGTATTTGTTTTAGAAATGAAATTACAAGGTGATTCTATTTTTTTTTCTCAACATTGAGTGATTCCATAATTTTTTTCTCTTCTTGATCTGTAAAAAAATATGTTGCTGTTCCTCTTTCGGCTACAGCAGATCATTGGTCCGCGTATTTGATTTGGCACAGTTTTTACACTGGATGCCCTTCCTGACGCAACCCTCCCCAATTTTCATCCGGGCTTGGGACCGGCACACTGTCGCAACCCCAGTGGCTGGTTCCCTGGCTGGGAATTGAACCTGGGCCACAGCAGTGAGAGCGCTGTGGTCTAACCACTACTCCTCCAGGGACCTGGAAAAAAATATATATAATTTAGTTTAATTTGTTTGAGGTATGTTTCACAATGCAAGAATGTTCAGCTATTAAAATGGTGTTGTGTCACATCTGTGATTTATTAATTTGCTATGAAGTTAAAAAAGCTGGGTGAACATCCTTTATGCCAGGGGTTGTAGTCTGATGCTCTGAGCTATGAATAAAACAAATATACATAAGAATGGCTTGATAAAATAATGCAAAGAAAGGAAAGAATGTAAAGGCTTTTATGGGATCTTTCTGTTTGTCTCTCCAGGGGAATACTGAAAGGTTCCAAGTAGAACCATACAATTATGTGTTTTCCTATCATACAGGATTTCAAACTAGAATCCTTATAGGACCCTTAACTACACAAAGAACCTCTTGAAGAACTCTTTTTCTAAAAGACATAAGGTGTTAGAATGTAGCAATACATTTGTGATTACACAACTGCTGATTATATGACTGATGATGGAATAAATGTGGAGGAATTTGTTCAGAACAGTACCGCCAGATGTTAAAATGAGGCTTTCTTGAATTCACATAAGTTGAACATTATCTTAGTTTTTCTGTCTTATTAGTTGAGAGAGAGACAATATTTGTAGTGAAGTTAGAACAGAAAATGTAAAATAATGCATTTGTTACTCCTGCATGAGATCACATGAGGAGTATTGTGTGATTGATTCTCATTTTGTCTGCATGGCAAGACTGACCAATCGTGCTCGATGTATTATATCTAAGCGTATGCATGAGCATGAGGATGTGCGCTTTTAGCCTTAAGGGTATTTTGAATCTAATCTCAGGTTGCCTTGTTACCATCTTTTTTATTTATTTATTTATTTATTTTTAAACAAAGACAACATATAGTGTTATTAATTATTTATTATTTACACAAACACAGAGGTGGCTTGGGGCTTCACAGTACATAATAAACAGTCCATAATAAAGATTTTTATAGCCGTGTGCCTTTGACATTGTATAATTAGTGCTATGGGTGCAGAAATCTATATACGAACATGGGAAACCTTTTGCTAACCTTTAATCTTCAAATTCAAGGTTTACTTGTGTGCTGTTTGATTGGATTCTCATTAAATGACAATGCTTGACCACTGTAGAACCTCCATATTCTTGCTTTGTAGATTACATATTACGGTTAGTCAGTTTTTGGATCAGGTCAATATTTATTGATATGTTCTCAATCGTCCCTGTGTTCCTCTCCCTGTGGGCTCTGTGACAAATTTGTCCCACCCACTAATTACCCAATTCCTCACTTCCTCTCCTTGACTTTTCTGCCCTCAGTGGGTGGCCTGGTTTTCTAGCATGAAGTGTCAGAGTACTATTATTCCCTTCGTTTCCTTTCTTTTCCCTTCCACTCCACAATTGCTCTTTATACCTTGAATGAAAGCGCGTTCTGACCTTGAAACCGTAACCTTGTAGCTTGTTTTTTTTTTTTGTATAATAGAAACTATGGTAATCCTCAGTTAGTCCAGGTCTTCTGTCATCTACTGTAAATATCCTGGGCTCTTTGTACATGCAGTCTCATTTAATGAAAAGCCTGACATTAGACTCTGGCTTGAGCTACTTAATATCAGGATAGATGTCATGGCTTTCAGTTTGACTTCACTTATTGAGACAGCTGCTTCTCCAGTGTTAAACCGCCGTTTTTATTACAACATTGTTCTGTGTATAGCTCTGTGTGCATGCAGTGGCTTCAGAAAGTATTCAGACCCCTTCCGTTTTTTCTTTATTGTATTATAGACTTAATTTTAAATGGATTAAATTTAGATTTTGTACATCAATATACACGCAATAACCCATAATGACAATGTGAATACAATTTTGTAGATTTTTTTTTTTCTTTCAATTTCCAGTTCAGATCAAATTTTTTGATCATTAGAATGGATATAGATATTCATAAAAAAAATCCAGATTCATTTTGTGGATATAGATATCAGTCAATTTGAATAAATTACTGAGCTTTGTTTATTTTGGTTATTTAGCTGATCTTACTGGCAGCCACAAAGCATGGACTTCACAGCGCTTTCCATCAATATGAACACATTTTGACAATATTGTTGTCTCTATAATACTTCATCACATAAATCAGATTCCTGACCAATCAGTGGATTAGACATACACAACCAGTACGTATACGATACTTAGTCTGTCACTTCATATTGTGCGTGAACTATGTGTAATACGTTGTTTTTTCACATAAAAGTGTTCCATGCTGATATAATAGTATGCACAAAATCCAGACCATAAGAAGAATTACAACTGGCAATCCCAGTGTATGGAATTGTGTATGTGTAAATTTCCGATGCCTAATATACAAACCCTGTGAAAATCTACACTATGCAACAGATTGGTTGTTGCAAATGAAGCAGACAAACATAAAACATAAACATTGTTTCATTTGCTTTTTGAGGAAATGGCAATTTTACACACAGTTCTAGGTTTTATTTAGAAGTCTCACCTGGCATCAAAATGGGAAATAGCAATACTATTTATTTCTCTCTATTCCAGTACTTTGTTATGTGGGACAATCAAACAACAAAAAAAAATTACACTAATACTTTTAATCAATTTCTTCTTGTAATCAAATGCTCAGTGACTGAAGTCCATGCTGTTTTCTTCACTCACTTACCTCAGTACACTGCTTTTGGTGACAATGGACAATGGAAGGTATATGAAATCCAGTCTCTAATTTGGCTTTGACAGCATGGCGGTTTGATTTCTTATTCCTTCCACCGTGCTTTGCATTTATTTTAGAGAATGTGCAAACATCCTTGAGCTATCAAGTATTAAAGATTTGCAACACCAAAATGGTGGCAATATTTTGTTTTTAATTTTATAATTTAATGACTGACTTTTTTTTTTTTTTTTTTAACAGATTTTATAGTATATTTCAACATGTACTCAAAATGAAAGAATTTTGAACCCACACGTTTTAAAAAGTACCTTTTGCTAAACCCTTAAAAGTGTAACTGGAAGAACAGAGGGAAATGACACCTGGAACAATTGCAAGTGAGCTTTCAGACCGGGTATATAAGCAAGGCTAATATAAATCACATTCAGAAATCTTTTATTACCCTCCAGCATTTTACTACTGCATACGGTTTTATGAAGGCAAACAAAACATTGCCTCAAACTAACATGCTGCACGAATCTCCCTTTTTCTGTCAAAGATATGTCATTCAATAGCACTTCTTTTCTGCTGTAACTTGCAGTATGATGCAACATGCGAACTGCAATTATCATTTTACCAAACACAGACACAACATTGTTAAAATGCAGTTCCCTATCTGATGCAGTTGTTTTCAGTTCCATGAAGGATCACAAATGTGTTTGTCAGCTCTGTCCAACTTAATAAAAAATATCACATAATGTCATACTTGCATGGGAAAGCTCACCGGTTGCTGATAAAAAAGAGGGAAGAATTTCCCACCCGTCAGTCAGTGGAGACAGTAAAATTCTGACACTTTGTAAAGAGGCTCTTTTCTGTGCATTCACAGAAACAGGATCTTTTTGCCTTACATTTTGCCCTTAGGATTTCCATATATATCAGAAATTTTTAAAATATGTAATGTATACAGTATATGCACATGTGGACTATAAATAATCAGCAGTATAATGTAATACACAGAGGTATTTTTTTCTCAGAAATGGCTTTGAGACAAAAAGGCCTGACATTTTCTATATGGCATTAATTAAAATAAAATATAGAATAATTGTTTCTAAAAGTTTGGAGATTACATTGTTGGTGTCATGTCATAACACCAAAGCATTTATGTTATCCTTACAAAACCATTTCTAAGTCCATACATTTGGTTTGTTCTGCTATTTTTTCCATTGCTCCTGTTTTCCAGGGTTTTTTTTACTTTCCATTGTACATGCAACTTCATGTCATGAAGTCATTAAAATCACTGGCCCTGGTATAAATGCCATAAAGCTCTTTACCAGCTATTTAATTTTTTTTTTTCTTGCTTAAACCTGATGAATCTACTTCAGCTTAATGTAATCTTAGATACCGCTGCCTTACTATCATTAATAAATCTGCAGTAGATAATTGAGGAGGAAGCTGTAAAAAGTCCCTCCCATCCATCTGTCCGTTTTCTGTACCGCTTATTTTACACAGGGTCGTGGGGAGCCTGGAGCCCATCCTAGGGGATTCTGGGTACTTTTAAAGGTAATTATGATCAGATCCAATAAAGCTACCTCCACCTTTATTGGATATGATCATAATTACCTTTAAAAGTACTGCTTAGCAGTCAATTCAGAGTTAAGTCCCTGTTGGGAGATTTAGGCGGAAATTCCAGGTTTGAGATTAGTTAACCCCTTCAGGGAAGATTAAAGTCAATAGATGGCCAAGTAATTCGAAATTTACCAGATTTTTTTCTTTCTTTGTATTGAATACCAATCTGCAGTCAGAAGAAACATATGTCCAATGGACCTGGATTAGAGAAGTGGTACAGTGCTCCTAAAATACTGCGATCAATCAGTCAATCAATCAATCAGTCAATCCACTAAACAAAACTGCAGTGTAATTATGCCACATTCTCAGATATATAAGAAGACAAAAGTAGAGAATATATGGGTCAAAGGTAAAGAATATTAGAGTTGATTTCATACCCACACACTATCAGATTTTCAGTCGATCGAAGTTTAAGTTTAAGTTAGTATTTGGTTCCATTGTCTTTTGATTGCTTAACTTGAATCAAACGCTTGGGGCTTCCACAAGCTTCTCACAATACTTTGCCAGAATACCTTGCCCATTCCTCCTCACAGAACTGGTGTAAATCAGTCAGGTTTGTGGGCCTCCTTGCTCATTCAGTCTACGCATTTTCTATGGGGGCAGTCGTGGCCTAATGGTTAGAGAGTTGGCCTTGTAATCTGAAGGTGAACCTGAAGGTTGTGGGTTTGAGTCCCAGGCCGGCAGGGATTGTGGGTGGGGGGAGTGAATGACCAGCGCTCTCTTCCACCCTCAATACCATGACTGAGGTGAGACCCTTGAGCAAGGCACTGAACCCCCAACTGCTCCCTGGGCGCTGCAGCAAAAAAGGCTACCCACTGCTCCAGGTGTGTGTTCATGGTGTGTGTGTTTGTGTACACTACTGTGCACAAATCCTGAGTATGGGTCACTTCATGGGATTTATTTGAATGCTTTGTGATGGCTACTCCAATACTTTAAGCTTGTTGTCATTTTGTTACATCTTTGGAGCTATGCTTAGGATCATTGCCCTTCTGAAAGATCCAGTTGAAACCAAGTTTTAACTTTCTGGCTGTCTTGAGATGTTGCTTCAGTATTTCTGGATAATCCTCCTACCTCATAAAGTGCACCAGTGTCTTTTCCAGCAAAACACCCCCACAACATGATGCTGCCACCCCCATGCTTCACAGTTGGCATGGTGTTCTTCAGATTAAATCCTGACATGTTTTCCTCTATACATAGCGCTGACCATTGTGGCCAACAGTTTTTTCCTCCAAAAGGCTAGGTCTTCATCCTAGCGATCACCTGAAAATCACAGGAGCAAGTTTGGAGTTTTTATGCCAGTCAGGGCTTCTGCCTTGCATGACAGCCTTTCAGGTCATGGCGATGTCAGACCCCATTAATGGTGGATGTACCTGATGCCTTCAACTCCTTCATCAGTTCCTTTGTTGTTGTCTTGGGGATCAGTTGGACCTTTCAGGCCAAAAGTTAATTCATCCCTGGGAGTTCATTTGTGTGTTTTTCCTGGTTGATGCAGTTTCTATATGGTCCCATGATTTTTATATTTGCATACAATTGCTTGTACAGATGCTTGTGGCACATTCAGTGTGGTACATTCAGTGGTACATTCAGAAATTTCTCCTAATGAGGAATCGGATTTGTGAGGTCTACTTTTTAATCTGAGGTCTTGGCTGAGTTGCTTGGATTCCAATTGTATCAAGGGCAAAAAGGCACTGAGCCCTAAGATAGCTCTCAGTTAACTTCTAATTATGACAGTTGGCCGATCAGAAGGTCATTACATCAATTTCTGGAATATAGTCTATAAAAGTATAGTCTGTCTCCCTCAGTGATATGGCTGTCCTCATCCCCTGCAGTTTTCTGTGGATAAGCATTACTAGTGCTGTCGAATGGAAAGGTATGAGGCTTTTTATAGGCCTGTGGATGACCATTATAGGAGTTTGTATATATTGGTATATCATCACTGCAAATTTAGTCTTAAAATACGTTTAAAGTGGCATCAAAAAAGTCTTTAAAAAGTATTAAATTTAGCATTACATTACATGTGCCCTCCATTGAAGTGCATTTGAGGTAGTTCTCTACATGAACGTGTGCGTGATTTTAAAACGTTATGATTTTTGTGATTTAATAAACAGGCCACAGGTAGGAATGATTGTGGAACATTTTATATTTTGAATCTGGAATCATTTTTATCTTAGATGATCATTATTATAAATAAGGTGCCTGGTAATCTTCACTGGACTGTGGCTGCATCTTGCTGGGGAACCTGTTGCTAGAATAGAATAGAATAATCATAAGAAAATTAATTGTTAGAAAACGCCAACATACCATTACAAACTCTGTTGTTGTGCTGGTTTTTCAAAGGTGGATAACTGAGGAATGGGAGCACTGCACCAAGACATGCGGAAACCTGGGTTACCAGATCCGCACTGTGCGCTGCGTTCAGTTCCTGCATGAGGGCACAAATCGCTCCATCCACAGCAAGTACTGCAGCGGAGAGAAACCCGAGACCAGACGTCCCTGCAACAGAGTGCCCTGCCCTGCCCATTGGAGGATTGGAGCCTGGTCTGAGGTCTGCCTTTTTATCTTCACAACAATATGTCATTTCGATATTTACCAATTTCCTCCAACATTTTATGAAGCTTGTGTGATGTGTGTGATGTGAGTTCGTTACAGGTCTTGCCCTTAACAATTCTTTATTTTGTGTTAGTGATTTTAGCTAAGATATAGTAACCTGCTTTGGTAAATGGACTTCACTTATGTTAACAAGCTGAAAGCCAGGACACACAGTTTATTGGCTTTCATTTGCTGATTACGGCAAGTAGTTTGGTCTAGTAAACATGTGCACCGATGAAAGAATTTGTGAACATTTCCGTTAAGTGTGCATGGGTGTTTGAATATAATTTCTGAACTGGGCGTATTTGGTTGCCTTTATGGTAAAATAAGGATTGTGAATAAGCTAGCCTGGTCAATTAACTATTTCCTGGTCAACTAACCAACTTCTAACTATTTATTGCTCAAAAAGTATTAAAATTAGTGTGGCATGTTTTGAAAAGGCCCATAATAATGAATAGACTGCTGATATGCTTTCATGTAATTCAATAGAGAAAAAAATCCTTTCTGTGAACATTTATTTTCTGCTTAGCTTTATGACCTGATCAAATGTTATTTACTCTTCTTTGCTGCCTGATTTGAATAAGAATAACACTGATATTTGCAATAAGAAAAACACTGATATTTGCAAATATTTACAAATGGAAAAATCATTTTAGACAGCTGTGACTATTTAAATTTGTAACTCCCAGGCAATGGACAGTTCTGTCTTGTCTTAACAATGGATAGTTTTCCGAATAAGGAATCTATTTGCATTTATATGCAAGAAAACCTTAAAAGTCACCTGCTGGCTTTTTGACTCATATAATATATCTTGAATCCAGACCTCGTTTCTACAGCCGAAACGCCGAGCCTTAAAGAGATGCCAGAAGAACACTATTTGTTTCAGCTCAGCGAGTGCTCATTTTCTCATTTTGATTTTGGTCACAAGCTTAATTAATGTGTATGCGAGTGAGCATCCTGCTCAACAATGTACCACTACTAGCCACGTATTTTGGTTTGAGGACATTAGGGCATCCGTTCTGTATTACATTCAATTCTGGACTGAAAAAAAGAATTGGCTGCCAGCTTTTACCCCGACTTGTACGCTTCTAGAGTGAGACAGAGATTATTTCTCCTTTCAGCACTTTATCCCATCAACCCTGCAAACTAACCATTCCCAATTCCTTTCCCCCAGCACAGGTACTCTTACTAACCTTTTCATCCTTCCAGCGTCTTTTCAACATCTCTCTTCTGAGAGCAGTTACATGGCATTTATCTCTACACACACAATGTTTAACTTATATTATTATTATATTATAATTATATATATGTATCTATTTAAGATTAAATTACAGAATTTATATGAATGCCTATACCAAGTAAAATTTGCTGGATATTACACATAAATGAATCAAGTTTCTGACTGTGATTGTAATTCTTTCTGCCAGTGCTCAGTGACCTGCGGCGAGGGAGTGGCACACCGCCAGGTCACATGCCGCATCGGCGATCAGTGTGCCGGTGAGAAACCGGAGTCACAGAGGCCATGCCGCCCTGGACCTTGCAATGGTAAGCCAGCTATTACACATCAGTAACGATGAAAGTGATAGAGATGCAAGGTGGATGGATAAATGCATGGATAGAAAGATGAATGGAAGGATATATACAGTATACTCAAGTGCATACAAATAATTAAAAAGTAGAACATACCATATAAACAATAGATAGAAATAGAAACAAATACATTCTAAAGATTGCTATTTAATACCGTATAGGTTTGTATTTTCTGACCATGGTAAAGTGGTTACAGAAGACGAGTATGACACTAAACATCTATCGGTTGCGTATTAATAAAATGTGATTTTCGAATTTAGTCTGCAACTCGCAGTTGGAAAGGGATGCTTATACCAAAGTTTAGCCCACATTCTAGCTGAAAGTGTATTTATACTAGGAGTTTCAACAACATTCACCAACTTCCATCAATGAAGAGTTAAATAACACAAAACTGCAACAGTGTAGTATAAATAAAAATATAATAATATGCTATCAATTTTTCATTTACAGCAAAAGCAATGCAGCCTTCACCCTGCCAGACTGGTAGGAGTGTTGTGCCACAAGGGAAAATGTTTTCAAGGTTAAAGAGGATTGCTTTCGAATAGCCTTTTTACTTCTTTTTACTCTACAGTGCTAGGTGTGAAGTGGAAGGATGCATATTTTCTCATGCACAAAGACCATTTAACATGTCTGCACTCTGGGGAGCCTTTATTACAATTATTGTGCTGTCACATCTGATTATAAATAGTCCTGCACTTGAGCTTATACCTTTAATCACGGGAGCAAGCCCTCACCGCAAATTTTCTTCTCTTTACCAATATTTCTGCAGTTGTGGAAAAAACATTACAAGACAAGGATCTCTAAACTTGAAAAGTAATTGTATGAACTAATTATAGTCAGTTTCATTATACATTTTGTGGTGCACTTCGCAGCTCCTTTTCCTTAACATAAAATTTTACTCTTCTAACTATAATGCATTATGCATTTCCTTCAGTGCAAAATTTGTTGTGTTGCATTACATTTACATAATAGCTGATTGGTGAAGGGAATGCAAAAGTCTGTAAAAGTCTGTAAAGGCATTGGAATTTCCTCAGAGCATGAGGAAAAACACATCTTCTGAGAGATGCTAAACTGCAGTTATCACTCGTAAGAAACTGGAAAGATGATTATAAAATAATTCAGAAATGGATTGTTATATCTCCATTCATAAATGCAATTATCATACCTCATACCTTGCACATGTGTTATAACTAACTAACTGCATTTCACTGGATCTGTACTTGTACTCTGCACAATGACAGTAAAGTTGAATCTAATCTAAATCTAATCTAAATGTGAAGCACAAGATCAAGTCTACTTCTGAATGGCTCAAAAGAAACAAAATTAAGGTTTTGGAGTGGCCTAGTCAAAGTCCTGTCTTGAGCCCTGTTGGGATGCTGTGGCAGGACCTTAAAGGAGCAGTTCATGCTTGAAAGCCCTTCAGTATGGCTGAATTAAAGCAATTCTGCAAAGAAGAGTGGGCCAAAATTCCTCCACAGTGGTGGAGGACCTCCAGTTATCAGAAGAATTCGGTTGCAGTTGTTGCTGCTAAAAGTGGCACAGCCAGTTAAGTTTAGGCGCAGTTGCTTTTTCACATCAGTAATATCGATGATGCATAAGTTTTCTCCTTCAAAAAAATGATACGACCACTTAAAAACGGTGTTTTTTTGTTTCCTCGTGTTATCCAAGTTTTGTATGATGATCTGCAACCATTTGGTGTGACAAATATGCAAAAATAGACAAAATCAGAAGGGACAAATACTTCTTCATGGCACTGTAAGTCATTCCATTCCTATTTGCTTTACTGCTGTTGCAGTTCAGTCTCGGCAGAATGGCCAGTCTGTTTCAGGTAGCACTCTCCTAAAACACTGCTCCCTGATGCAAACAAAATGACCCTAATCATATTGCTACTTTCCATCTGTCTTAGCCAGCAACGAGTATGTTTCTAACCTTACTTTCTGTTTAAGACATACCCATAAAAATGGATTAATACATTTAACAGTAATGACATGAAGATTCCAGGTTGTTAAGCACATTTGTCTCTTGATGTGAATGGTTATGAATTACACAAAATTCATTTTCATTTTCAATTTCATCTAAAAAAAAAAATTGGGTATATTGTAAAAACCCTGAATAATGTATTTCTGTCACAGATGAGCCTTGTAGAGGAGACAAATCCATATTCTGCCAGATGGAGGTCCTCGCTCGCTACTGTTCCATCCCAGGCTACAGTAAACTGTGCTGTGAATCATGCAGTCAACGCAGCGGCACTCTCTCTTCTCTTCTGGCTGAAGCTGCTGAGGTCGAGGAGGAGGTGCGATTTGGCTCAGCATCACAGTTACTTGAGACACTCTCAGCCTCAGTCAATCAAACTGGTAACCACCCCCTTCAAACACCCAACCAACCCAGCGGCCCGGCCAAGCAAACCTCCACCCGTACAGCTCTCAAACCGAACACTGAGAGCAAAACTCCAAAACGTCTGGTGCAGGCCACTAAACCCAGCACTAGAAATCTGCCCGTCATGACAGTCTACAAGCAGCACAATGACAGCCTCGCTAGCGCTACATCACAGCACACGGATAGCCTCCTAGACATTTCCAAGGTGGAAAGATGAAGGCAAATTTTAAACTTTTTTTTTTTTTTTTTTTTTTTTTTTTTTTTTTTTTTTTTTTTTTTTTTTTTTTTTTTTTTTTTTTTTTTTTTTTTTTTTTTTTTTTTTTTTTTTTTTTTTTTTTTTTTTTTTTTTTTTTTGGGATGAGGCGCCAAAGATGTTTCAGAATTAGTCAGATGTCCCTTTTCAGCAACCTCTAAGGTTTTGCACATTCAGCTCATGCTATAGAGACACCAGTGGTCAGAAATGCTTCTAGTTTTGTAGAATTTCAGAATCAAGCACAAATGGTTTGTTTAATGAAAAAAATATTTATGAATGTTCTTGTAAATACTCTATGTTTAATAGTCAGTATTATTTTTTACTAAAACATGGTGCAGATTTTTTTTAATGTAAGATTTAAGTATATGGGTAAAAGGACAGCAGCTGAAGATCTGTCACTATTTTCAGTTATTCCCTGTCAAAACAGCTCATCTAGCATAAAGCCATTACTTGCCAAACCTATGAAGGAATTTATTTAATCATATTTCTTTTGTGTGTAAGCACATCAGTGATTAATATCAAAGCTGCCTTAACCATTTTCTGGAATTTCCTTCTTTTGATCTTGTACTGTATTCTATTCTGAAGCTGAACATGTATTTCACCAGCAAGAGAGCTAAATGTAGAGACATATTTATATGTCAAAACCCAGTGGGGCCACAGCGTAGGAGTCTATCTCGTGCCAGCTCAGCGCATAGGGTATGAAAGGCTATATTTTGTGGGCACTGAGGTAGAATTAACACAGATCTTTTTTTATGAAAAGCACATTTTGTGAGGTGGTGTGCTTTTGCCTGCAATTTCAATTTCAATTTATTTTTAAACAAGGGTAATGTCTCAACCACAATGCATCTGACTGCAATAGCAAGGAACTCCAGAGGACGTGTCATTGGAGTGCAAACATATAAAATCCATTCACACATGCTTGCCTGTGTGCTACTGTATAGCTGTTGTATATAGAATTAAGAACTTTAGAGTATTTATTGACTTCCTTGTCTGTTTTTTTATGCCCAGCATCTCTTATTTCACAACCAGGTTAGAGCCAAAAATCTGTCAGTCATTTGCATATAGAGTCAAGTTTTGCTGAATTTCTCCAAGTAGCATCAAAATTTTAGCACCATAACAAAGCAAAAAAAAAAAAAAGAATGAGGAGAAAGCTCTAGTTCAGCTGTTTTAGAATAGCATTTAGTGTAAAAGCCTAACACAACTGTCAGCTGCTTCTAAGTAGTTCATTAAATTTCCAGACGAATCTGTTCTTACAGTCAGTTAGTGGATTCGAGTCATGAAAAGTTCGAATCTAAACAAAGACAAACATGTTAAATGTTGGTGTTGTAGATATTAGTTTTACAGAAAAAAAAAAACCTATTGTAACATTCTTGAAACTTATTTTTAAAAAATTTTCAATGTGATGCCATTGAAATGCTGCCTTTGACAACTTTGCTGCTAATGCTTTGCAAAGCTTTTTTTTTTTTCAAAGCCCAAGTAGTTTTGTATTAGTAAATTTTTACTGACAATCCCTGAGCCTCAAACAGATCCGCTGTATATGAAAAAGATCTATATATATCCCCAGTTCTGCCTTTGCATGTAAGTATTAATGCTTTGACTAGCATGTCAGTTTCTTACAGCTTGCCATCATCTGTTTATTTGTACTTATTTTTTTAGTTTTAATGGAAGTGTACACTACTGATGCTGTTTGTTGTAATGGGGAGCACATAGCAATAAAGAACATAGTAAATATTCATCAGTTTCTGTTACCTGTTACTATCGCTTCAGTTCCAGTGTGTAGAATGTTTTATTTTATAGCACAAACCCTGCAAGGCTGATGGATGGGAAGAAGGATATCCGTTTGTAGCTGAGGTTGAGGGGTGGACAAGTCTGCATTGAAAAATGAAATCACAGATAACACAGCTGTGGAAACCCTCCATTACTGTCACTATTTATAAATGTTCCTTACTTTCAGTTCCTACATACAGTACAGTATATATGAAGACAGGTCTTCTTTGAATATGTCATATTTTATTTTGCAGTCCTAGAGCACTAAGGCAATTTGTCTCAGTCTCTAAAACATGGTATGATTTATGGTATGAAAATAGAGATCAAGGTATTTATCACACTTGGTCATAAAGTCTCATCAGAAAATCCATTACTTATCCACATAAATCTTATACACATAAATTCCTGTGCCTATTAATTTTACCAACAACATTCAAATTATTAGTTGTGACTCACAACAGCCTTTCATAAAAGTACCGTGTAACTGTATTTCCAATGTAAATCAGCAGCAGCACATGGGTGGCACGTTAAGATGTAATGACTTCTGATCTACAGTACACTTAAGAAGTCTACACACACCTGTTAAAATTGCAGGTTTTGTGATATAAAATAATAAAACAAGATAAATCATGTCAGATCTTTTCCACCTTTCATGTGATATAGCAACCAAAAAAAAAATCAAGTGAAAAACAAATAGTAATGTTGTAGGGGGAAAAAAGAAACAGAAAAAACTTACACAAAATTAGCCTGGTTCTGTGCACAACCCTTAACCTAATTAAAGTTATACTAAATTAAGACACTTTTTGATTCTAATAGCAAAATAGTCTTTTTTTAGCACGTCTTGATTTGGCAATTTTATTCCACTCTTCATCGAATGCTCCAGATCTACAGTCAATTTTCGTAATTTTGCCTCTGTACACCACCACAATGAATTTGAAATGAAGCAATCAAGATGTGATTGAAGTGTACACTTTCAGCTTGAATTCAGAGGGTTTAACAAATATATTGCATCAACTGTTTAGGAATTACACACATTTTTTGCATAGTCCCTCCATTTTCAAAGCCTCAAAAGTAAGTCAACTTTGCAGTCAATGACTGCCTGAAGTCTGGAACCCATGGACATCACCAACTGCTGAGTTTCCTCCCTTGAGATGCTTTCCCAGGCCTATACCGCAGCTGCCTTCAGTTGTTGTTTGTTTGTGGGGCTTTCTGCCTTCAGTCTTGCCTTCAGTAATTGAAAAACCTGCTCAATTGGGTTGAGTTCAGGTGCTTGGGTTGCTTTTATGGTCTGTTTTGGGTTATCCATCTGTACTGTGAAGCACTGTCCTATCAGTTTTGCAGGTAATAATGTACCAAATTGTTGATTTGGCTAATCCTAAAGTTGTGCTATCTCTCTGAAAGGTCAGTTTTCTTTTTTCAGCCTAATGATGGTTTTCTTCACTGGCATCGACACCTTTTTGGACCACATATTGAGAGTTCCCATGAACAGCTACCAAATGCAAATTCAACATTCAACATTTGGAATCAACTCCAGACCTTTTATCTCCTTAATTTGTCATGTAATAATGAGGAAACAGGCCACAGATGCCAATGAAACTGCCCATCAGTCCGTTGTCCAATTACTTTTGAGCCTGTGAAAATGGAAGGACTATGTAAAAAAAAAATGGCTGTAATTCCTAAAGGTTAATGCACTATTTTTGTTAAACCCCTTGCTGAAAGTCTACACTAAAATCACATCTTGACTGCTTCATTTCAAATCCATCGTGGTGGTGTACAGAGGTGTACACAATATTCATACAAAATTATGGAAATGATGTAACTGTCCAAATACTTATGGACCAAACTGTATCTAATTGAGCCTGTGCACAGCACTCTTTAAATCATTTTACAGGTTTGACAGGCTTTAGGTCTCAGCTCTAACTGGGCCGTTGATCTTCTTCTTCTTCTGAAGCTCTTCTTTTGTTGATTTGGATGTGTGTTTTGGGCTGGTATCATGCTGGAAGAGGACATTAGCTGTCTAACAGTGGCCTGCAGGTTTTGCACCAAAATAGATTTGTATTTGGAGCTATTCATGATTTCCTCTATCTTGACAGAGCTTTAGTTTGAGCTGAAGACAAACAGCCCCATAGTATAATGATGCCACCACCATGCTTTGCCGTGAGTATGATGTTCTTTTCTGTCTTGTCTTGTCTTATCTTTGTGCCAAACAAATCTTTTAAAATTATGCCAAAAAGTTCTGCCTCGGTCGCATCAGACCATGACACATTTTTCCACATGGTTTTAGCAAAATCTAGGCAGGCTTGGATGTTTTTTTGTTTTTTTTTTATCTATCCATCCCAACCCCATAGCTCAGATATGTGAGGACATTCCATCAGTACATGTTTTGGAAATTCTTTTGTATTATACCCCTTCTCTTGATTGATACCTATGCATGAGATCCTGTACATGCTTTGTAAGCTCTTTGTGGACCATAGCTTCAGCAGTCAGAAAGAAGACAGAAACAGCCGATCTTTATTTGGGGTTAATCAGAATCACTTCACAGATGACAGGTGTATGAAAATTTGAACATGAGTTTCAATGTGATAAATACTGGGCACAGTCACATGCCCCATTATAAAAGAGTGTGCACATTTTCTTTTTTTTCCTAAAAATTTTCTATTTGGTTTTGCTTCAGCGCTTTTGGTTGTTATATCACATTAAACGTGGAAAAAGATGTGACATGATTTATCTCGGTTTCATATTTTTTTACATCAGTAAAACCTGCAATTTTAACAGGGATGTTTAGACTTTTTATATCCACTGTAGCAACATGTCAACGAATGAATAGTTGCAGAGAAGAGACAGAAATAGCAGCTGAATGTCTCAGATGCAGTAAATCAGCTAGCAGACAGAAGAATCATGATGAGAATGATAATGCTATCCTGATAACGTGGATAATTATATGAGGGTATCTGTTTCAGCTTATAATATAAATAATCAGTGTAGGCCTTTCAACTTGGAGTGATGTGAATTACTCATCTAAAAATGCTCTGGTGATATACAAGGTACAAAGTTTTGATACAAATTCACAAACTCTTAAAGTAAGTCTCGCAAAGGAGAAACAGGCCTCAAATGAATTTCTGTTGGTAACTGATGGCAATTTAGTGTACCTTTTGCCAAGGAATAAAAGAATTTTGGCAACCACTAATGAACGCTGTCTAAAAAATGATCTCAAATGTAAGCAAGCATGCTAATTGCTTTGATTTTACAAACTAGCTTGGATGATAATAACTAGCTGTCACAATACAGTTGTACATAAAAGTTTGGGCACCCCTCACCAAATTACATATTTTGTTGATTTTATTAAGTGAAAAGAAGTAAATTCAACCTCTGCAGCAAACTATTAAAATATTCTGCAGTTGTTAAGGCACAGTTACTTTATATTTAATGAAATGAAAAAAGGAATCGTGGCATGTGCTAAAGTATGGACACCCTACTTTGTAAGTACTTAGTAACAACTCCTTTGGCATATATCACAGCTTGCAAACACTTTTTGTAGCCAGCTAGGAGTCTTTCTATCCTTGGTTAATGAATTTTCACCCACTTTTCCTTGCAGAATGCTTCTAGTTCTGAGATTTTTTTGGGCTGTCTTGCATGTACAGCATGTTTAAGATGGACCTACTGTACATATTTTTAATGATGTTAAAGTAAGGGGACTGTAAAGACTGTTCCAAAAGCTGCAGCTTTGGGTTTCTTGAAGTAGTTCATGGTGGATTTGTTCATGGTATGTGTTTGGATCATTGTCCTGCTGTAGAAGCCAGCATATTTTAAGCTTTACAGTTTCTTGACTGCTTGTGTCACACCTGCTTCCAGAATTTGCTGATATTTACAGAAATCCATTGTTCCATCTACCCATGGAATGGTTTCTGTGCCACTTTTACACAACCCCATTGCTTAATAGATCTGCTCCATTGCTTAAGAGTTGGCAAAATTCTTTTCATCAAATGCTGCTCCTGTTTGCTCTAAACCTATTTTGGTGATTGTTGCCAAGGAGTTCCATTTTTAATTCACCAGGCCACAACATTTTTTCTAAAATGCCTTTGTCTTATCTACATATTGTCTTACATTCATCAGACACTGAATTTTGTGATGAGGTTGCAGGTAAGGTTTCCTTCTGATGACTCTTCCATGCAGACGATATCTGTGAAAGCAACAGTAGAATGGTGCACCACCACTCCCGTGTCAGCTAATCCTTCCTGCAGGTTCTTGCTGTCATTTAGGGGGTTTGCTTTGCCTTTCTGCCCAGCACGTGGGCAGTTTTAGCTAGATGTTTTTTGTCTTCCAGGTCTTGTCTTGATTACCACAGTTCCTCTTAACTACTTCCAATGATATTTCAGACAGTGGAACTTGTGCACTGGAAGTTCTTTGATATCTTTTTATAGCCTTCCTCTGCATTGTAGGCACTTTTTTTTCAATTTCAGATCCTCAGACAGCTGCTTAGAGGAGCCCATTACTGTTGAGTGTTAGCACCCTGTTTGAAGAGTCAGAGAATTTATTACGCTCTGGAATTGTTAGTCTTAATCACCTGACATGCCTTAACAGGCTTAACAAGTTAATTAAGTTCTGAGACTTTACAACTGGAAGGGTGTCCAAACTTTTGCACATGCCATAATTACTATTTTTTCCCTGTTTTTAATTAATCAAGCATAAAGTAATTGTGCATTTTTAAATAATTATAATTATTAATAAAAATGACGGTAGAAAATGGAAATCAACCACAATTATTGTATGATGGCTAAGTAGTATTTTATCATAAATTATCTGCTAATCTCACTTCATCATGATATTTTCTACAAGGTTGACAGTGTTGCTCCAAAACAAGTTGGAAAATATTAGGGACCTTCTAGAGATTATACTACATCACTTAGTTGGGACACGTTAGCTCTTTCTAATGTTTTTGTGTTTTAATGTGTTTCTGATTCATTGATATAAAAAAGGTGTCTATAACGTATCATCTATAAGCAAGCAGTGATTAAATAAAACCTTTTGTATAAGAATTTGTTGCCTACATTTTTGCTTAAAGCTCAAACCAGAAACTCTTCGGCAAAATCAAGACACGGGTCTGACTGAGACTAGCATTTAAATATCACTAGCTAAGATGGGGAATGTCCAACTAATAAAATCTAATAGAAATAATTTGGTCGTTTCAATAAATTATTAACATTTAATTTTGGACATTCATCAGAATACAATTCAGTACATGAAGTCACAATTGAAACATATGCTCACTTGGATTTGAATTTGAGGCTATGCACATTTATAACAGTCAAATTCTATATGACTTACAGCCATTTATGCTTGATCCCTCTCTATTAGGCAGGAAATGAAGTGTTCATAATCCAAACCATACCTCAACTATGAAAGATGGTTTTATGTCATATGCATCACTGCCAGTAAAAATGGCCACACATCTCTTTATTAATGATACACAGAAGCTCATTAACTGCTTAGATTACACTAAGTGCCTAAACCTTTAATTTTTCCACTTCATTTCGGGAAATTGACCAGAAACATGCTGTGAAATAAATTAAGGAGATTTTCAGGCCCAAAAAATGTAATATACTTGGCTGCCAGTATCAGTCTCTAGACCAAATCCCACAGAGAATGCATTTCACTGAATCATTACAGGCTTGATTAGTTACATTACAGGCCTGGCAGATGATCACCACAGAAAATACTTAGCATGTTACTAGAAAGACACTTTTGCTCCTGATTCTATTAAGTACTACCCTCCTAAAAAATCAATACAAGGCATGCCCAAGCCTTCTCCTATGCATCTAGCCTGAATTGTTTATTAGTTCCACTATCCAAAACCTCACAGATATGGATCAGTGTGGATAAGTGTGTTGAATGAATATTAGAAATTGAATTTTGAAAGCAACTACGTATTAGAACATAATAGTTGAGCAGCCCTGGATCTGTATAATGTCCTCTTGAGATGGAGGAAGAAAACATTAAGAACAAGCACTAAAGTCTAGTATGCAAACTGGCAAATACCAAAAATAATCAGAATTTTGGAAGAAAAAAAAAAAAAAAGTATGTCAATGTATACAATGTATAGTGTTTTTCTTTTCATTATTTTTTGTGAGTGGTTAACTGTTAACTTACCGCATGGATGTTCTATTAATATGATTTATTAATTATTCCTTGTGAAATGATATGTTAAAGGACATCTAAAATGAAATGTCTCAGATTGTATACTTTCCTTGTATACGTTTTCTTGAGTATCCCATACGCCATGTGAACATCCATACCGAGACAGCGTTTCTTTTTCATTCAACCAAATGCTTTGATAATGACATTCATGTGTTTTAACTACATATTTTTTAATTTTTAGAACGTGTATTATTGACACGACATGAAAAACGGGTGGAAATGGCTCTGAATCCCTGCAGCATTATAAAAGAAATAATCATGCTGCTAGGCAATTAGATGCTAGTTAGGCAATTTGATATTAGGATCTCTGCATGATGCTACATTATAGTTTTCTGGCAGCGGAAGGTGCACTGTCAAAGCTGCAAGTTCTTTTGGAAAAGCTGAAAATACAAAACTTTTTTTTTTTTTTTTTTTTGCAAAGTGACATGAGTTAGATGTCTGTAGCAGTTAAGCAGTTGTCCCCTCATCAGCCTCTCTTTTTATCTCCTTTAAAGGCAATAAGAAAAAAAAAACAGTTTGTCAAGTTAACCATAAAGCACTGAAGACACTGAACACTTACTTACTATAAGGCTCTGACACCTGAGAATCCTTCCATAAATGATTAAAAAAAGACTCTTAACTTCACCATGTCAATGATCATACATATTGCTTTGATAAATAACGTTTAAAAGATCTGTTTATTTTTAGCCTTAGGTTATGTAGCATAGCTGCCATTACAAGTCTCTGTGTTCGAGCTGTTACTATAGAAACTATAACGTTTTAGAATGAGTGCAGTAATTTAAATTACAGCCAGGTCAGAGCGCAGGGGTCACAGCAATCAATAAATGGCTAGAATAGACAAAGCAAATTCGATAAATGAAACAAGCAAGGTCAAAAGCAGAGTACTGGATTAACTAGGAGGTTTGTGTATTTGTTGTGAATTAATGATTGTGAAGGGTTGTGCATGATTAGTCTAAGTCTTTTTCGTTATTATGCAGAGGAATCGGGGAAATGAAGTTTGTGTTTACAGATAGAGCTGACGTAACACCCTGGTGGTCTATAAATAGTGATGAGGGAGAATGACTAACAATTGTTATTCATGTGCTAGATTGGTTGGAAGAATAAAATGAGTTTTTTAAAAAGAGTTGAATTTGTATCCTGCTTTCTGAGTAATGCCTAGAGCACTGGTATAAATAGTTGCACATCCCTCCTGGTCCATTAGTCAGAGGCAGTCCTTATAGTGTATCCATAGGAGGTCTAAGCATTCTTCAGGACTAATCCAAGTTTCTGTGAGATGATAAAGTTCCTGATAGTCATATGTTTTTTTTTTTTTTTTTTATACAGGGGACTGCTTTATACATAAGGATTTAACATTCAGCACTGCTAGCATTAGATGAAAGTAAACTTGGTCTGATTTTAGGCAAGACACTACAGGTGAATGAGATTTTTTTGGGAACTGTTTTTTATGTCTATTTATTATATATGCACAGGATATCATTGCAGCATTGCATAATTTAATCTGTCAGTGTACAGGACATGATCTTTTTTTATAGAAGAGAGTGGAATGGGGGAAAAGGGAGGTTGATAGTGTTTGGCTGAGCGAGAATGTCCTTTTTTCAAATATAAATATATAAAAATATATACTTTATCTGTTGAAGCTCAGAAGAGAACACCTAATACATTATTTAAAGGTAGTATTCATAGGGTTACATGACCCCTACATAAGTTATTCATGACAATTGTTGTAAACTTGCATAAACATTTATAATGGCATCTTTAAATATCATTTCAATATCAGCTGTCTTAAAGACTGCTTTTGTCAATTTTGATGTTAGGTTGACATAATGCCTGAGCCAACTGACATAAATTTTTGTTTGACAAAACCTTTGACGATGTTTTAATGATACTTTTTAGGCTAAATTACCTTATTAGATCATGATATATGACTTTGTAGCAAAGTGTACACTTGGTATGTCAGAATTTATGGTCTGAGAAGAAAACAAAACAACTGTCATTGTTTTATTATGGTATTGCTATAGGTATTCAGAGAAATTTTATAGATAGTAAAATTAAACCCAATTAACTCACAGGCCAGATAAAAATAAATGAAAAGACTGACAAAAGACTGTCATCATGCCACGATGTTCTTTAAGTCATGTGATGTGACTACACTTGACTACATCCTACGTCTTCAGCAAGCGGCATTGCAGATAGATCCTCCCTGTCATCCTGCCTCATACACAGAACTGAGCTCCGTTCACACTAATGAACAGCTCAGATATTGAAAAGAGATTTCATTGGAAGCATTTTGATTAAATTACAAGAACAATGCCATTGCCTACATCTACAAAACAAACAAACAAACAAACAAACTTTCACCTAAGCAAGTTGGCTCTCAAAGGTGGGAGCAAAGGCTCTCACCTAAATCCTGCTCAAAGACACATCGCATAGTTCTAAAAAGTGCACTTGACATCAATTTGGATGAAAGCAGCGTGACTTCATGACAACTTTAAATGTACTGACTGAAATGAGGCAGCTAACCAGGGCTCTCAGTACCACTTACCACTCAGTACATTAACTTTAACGAGTATGCTTCATCAGTGTCCTCATTCAGAAATGTGTTGATGTAACGATATAATTTTGATGTAAATATACCCTGGATGAATAGTGAGATCCAGGCCCTCATTCAAATCCATGATGTAGCATTCAAACCCACCAACAGAAATAAACTCAAAGTGGCAAGAGTCAATCTTAAGCAAGGCATTGTGAAGAGTCTGTAAAGAACAGTTGCAGATTGAAGACCACTTCAGCAACTTCAAGCCATATTGCATATCTACAATCACAGATTACAAAAGCTAAACCAGCTGTTGTGATCTGAAGGAGCTCAACACATTCTATTCATGCTTTGAATAGATATGCAGGACCATAAAATCCCTGATCACCAGGGGTTCAGCTGTCAACAAATGACATGAGGAGATGTCTGAGTAAGATAAACACACATAAGGCTGCAGGAACTGATGGAATACCTGGCTGTGCTCTCTGTGGACTAGCCATGTCATAGACCCAAGCTACTGCTAGATTGCTTTAAGACTACCACAATCTTACCTGTGCCTAATCTTCCATCACATGTCAGAATGACTAACCCCCACTGCACAGACTCCCATAATAATGAAGTGCTTTGAGTTACACACATCAAAGCCACCATACCAGACAACATGGATTCACCACTTGACAGAAAATGCAATCTCCATAGCCACCCATCTCACACTTACACTTCTTGAAAAGAGTAATGCTTATGTGTGAATGTTATTATGTATTATAATTAAGATTAAGTTGAACTTCATCTCAGTGTACTTAACATCATCCCCCTGAAGCTGGTCAACAACAATTCCAACAACAATTGTCCTAAACAATTCTATATGCAATTGGGTCTTGGGTCTTGGACAGGCTATCAGGACCTTACCTCCACCTCACTCACACTGTACAGTGGTGCCCCACAGGGCTTTGTAAGTAGCCCACTCATGTACTCCCTGTTCACCCTTGACTGTGCCGCCAGACATAACATAAACTACTTCATCAAATATGCAGAAAACTCATCATCAAATATGCAGACAAGTGTGCTAGGCTTGAGCCAGTGATCATACAGCCTGCAGGGAGCAAGTAGAACAGCTAATGCAATGGGAGCAACCTGTGCATCAGCATCAGCAAGACTAAGCAATTGATATTGACTCCAGAATGTTGAGTGTGGACCACAGACAGATTCTGCAGAATGTTGACAGCTTTAAGTTCCTGAGGGTTCACATACCTCAAGAGCTCTCGTGAACCCTTCACATCTCTACCTTTTTCAATAAAGCTCACCAATGACTCTACTTCCTCAGGAGGCTGATATACTGAGGCTGAAATAAGATGACTGAAGAATCAGGAGAGTCAAGAGCCAGGTTATGATAAAAAGAGGTGGTTTACTCCATGCATGAAGACAACCTGGGTGTTCTATAGGCTAAACAAAAGTTGGACAAAAGTGGGCTGGCTTTTATACTGATGTGTACGTGCAAAGGACACACTCTAGACCATATAGATAATGCCCAAGTCTAAGATAAGTGAAAAACATGAGCAAGGAAAAAAACATCATGACCCATTGAACAGACACGTGTGCATCATGGACGAACAAAGACACTTACAGAAATCACATTAAATTGAATTGATCTTAAAATGATTAAACCATGTATCTATTAACAAATAGTCATGGAAAAATAGAAAAATAATCCCACACCACTTAATGCTATATTAGCTATATAAGTTGTTTTGGCAAGATGGCTGCTGGCTGCTGAGGGGCATTACTAATGCTTTTGTAGTGAATCAAATAGAATAAGTCTTCAGATGAAAAGGGGTGTTTAAGTGGCACTTTAAATGTTGCACGATGGTGCAACTGAAGTGACATCCTTTGCTCTCCTCTTCTTGACAGAACTGAAATCTTTTGACTGCTGCTATGGTTTAGCTGCCAGCAATCCTATGGTGCATATTAATTATTTATGTGGCATCTAAGGCTTTCTTTTTTTGGTTTATTTACATAGTGGTTTGTTGTAGTTATGCAAGTAAAATAATACCTCTCAAAGTCTTGAATTCCTGGCCACTATGGAAACTCCACTAAATGTATTTCAAGAAAGCAAGTCTAATTTTTGTCATGCCTCTCCTACACAGTAAGACAGACCAGACCACCAGTACAAACTCAATGTACGAAAACACGTCAATGAACGCCAGAATGAAATACAAATATATTTTTCCATAACAGAATTATTTCCATAATAGAATGCGTTTGCATACCAGTCATGGCCAAGCCTTCTACTTAGCCACAGTCTTTCTGGTTTTGATCTAGTTTCTGGTTTCCGACAGTTCCTCAACCTCAGCTACATCACTCCAGTCCAGTTCATAAATGATCTCAAATAGAGATGTGCATGTGACTGTTTTAATTAGAACATTATTCATATTGCATTGGTCATTGTTTGTCCCATAAGCTTCGTTTTGGACCACTCACTTGTGCCCACATGAAAGTGAAAATCTCCTGTTCACAGGATGTGATCACCATATCTGTTCTTTCCAAAAAATATATTCATATTTATTTACATCCCTGGTATGGCATGTGTGGAAAGAAATTGTTGGTGAAGTAACACATAGTGGAGTCTTCACCTACTGCTGAACCTTTCCTGAATGTTAAGGAGCATTTTCCCAAACCAGGCAGTGAAGATGAGGATCATGATGTTCTCAACAGAGCTGCTGTAGACATTGTAGGGTGGCAGCAATTTTTGATACTTCTCAGGAAGAGAAGCAGTTCTTGTATGTTGCTTATTAAAAAGGAGAAGGACTTCAATCCCCACGTGAACCACCAGGGATTTGAATTTCTTTACTGTTTCCATTTATTTTATGTTGGTAATAAGGTAACCAGGACAATTAAAAATTGGTGAGCTTTTTAAATGTGTAATGCAGAAACAGTGATCCAGAAATAGTGGTTAGTTCAAATGCATGGAGACATGATAATCTTTTATTTTAACATGGGAAACTAGGAAAAAAAGAGTCTGGTAGACTCTTGCAGAACTGGCAGACAGATAACTACAAAAAGCTCAGAACTTTCTGACTTGATGTTGAACATAAGAAATATATACACAAATTAAACAGAGGTAAACAAGGAGGTACTCAGAGTCACTAAAATAAGCTAGTCAGAAAAATTGCTTTGCCATAATTTTCACTTTCACCACAACCTTTGAACAATAGATGATACAGCCAGTGTTTTGTTCTAAATAACTTGCAATTACATTAATTTGTCCCCAACTTCCCAAAATGCATTTCCAAATTACTTTCATGTTCTTTTTGTTATTTGTCTGTGTATTGATTTGTTTGTGCATGACTGAAAAACTGAAAACAAATCAGTGATTGCCTGTGAATCCTTGGTTCTCTGTGGGAATGCTGGGGAAAATAGACAGATGCCTGAAATTGTCTCTAAAATAAAAAGCCACTATGCCAGCAAGCCGGCCACATCCAGAGGAATGATTCAACACTCTTGAATACCAGGAAGCCTGCACTACTCTTCCCATGGCAACAGTCCATTATGTTGAAGCAAATATCAAAATAGTTCCCCTGGAAAATGTGTGCAAGGTCATGGGACTCATGGTGGACAAGGTACTGTACCTTTGGCACCACACAGCAGTTTCCTTTTCATGAGCAGAAACTGCTTAGGTGTGAAATGAAAAGGTTGGAATCAGTCTGTTAAAGGTTGTACTCTTCTAGACATTCATATCGCAGCATGCACATCAAGGTTGTTAGTCCACTGGGCACAACTTCTCTAAACTTACTACTGTCATAAAATATAGCTGAATACAAAGTACACCTGCTATTAATGGACAGACAGACTCTGTGTGTTAGAAAGACAGCCTGTATCCTGATAAGATTTGTATGAGGATGCAAGGTGCAGATGCCTGTGAAAGAACTCTTCTCATTACTGAAATCTGGGAGAAGAGCATCTCAGTGTGCTCCTGTGTTGGCTAACATGAGCTAGCATGCTGGAGCCTGTCTAATTTGGGAATGTGAAATGCACTATATGCAATTTTAATGAACCAGAGACAGAGAGATTGAAAGATAGAAATTTCTATGTTCCATGATAGTGTGTCCACTATTGTTAATGTACTTCATTTTGCTTCACCTATCACTTGTCTTAGTTCAATCTTTCAATGCTCTTTTTGAACTCTGAGATAAAGAAAAGAGATGAGATATTCACTTGCAGTGACTGAACTCCCTATACAGCGGTAGCCTTACATTGAGTGTCATAACTCATTCTAAAATCCTTACTGACTAACACTATAACAGCTCATTTCCACACCTAGATTTTCAATGCCCTGACATTGATACTTGTGACATACCATATATAAGCTGATTAGGTGGAAAGGTCTATGAAGGCATTCTTATTTTAAACAGATTCATTTGTGCAGTTAAACTGCAGAGCTGAGGTTGTTTAAATTACATAGTGTCAAATACCTTTAATTTTTTTTTTAAGAATTACAGCTGATTTCTCTGAGCACTCAAAAATTGTGGAAAGTTATTTACTGATTATTTACATCAAGGACAAATACTGTTGGTCAGGGTTTTTTTTTTATACTCAGGGAACCCTTTAACTCTAAAAACAGAAATTAATAGACCCCTCAGTGCATATTTATTTTACAAACTAATAAAAATAGGCACATTATTTATGTTCATTATATATATATATATATACACACACACTACTCAAAAAAATTAAAGGAACACTTTGAAAGCACATCAGATCTCAGTGGGGAAAAATATCATGCTGAATATCTATACTGATATGGACTGGATAATGTGTTACGAACGAAAGGATTGTTTGATGGAAATGAAAATTATCAACCTACAGAGGGCTGAATTCAAAGACACCCCGAAAATCAAAGTGAAAACATGATGCAGCAGACTAGTCCATTTTGCTGAAATTTCGTTGCAGCAACTCAAAATGGTACTCAGTAGTTTGTACGGCCCCCACGTGCTTGTATGCATGCCTGACAACATCGGGGCATGCTCCTAATGAGATGACGAATGGTGTCCTGGGGTATTTTAAGTGAAAGTGAAGTGACATGTAGCCAAGTGTGGTGACCCATTTCCTCCCAGATCTGGACCAGGGCATCACTGAGTTCCTGGACAGTCTGAGGTGCAACCTGGCAGCGTCGGATGGACCGAAACATAATGTCCCAGAGGTGTTCTATTGGATTTAGGTCAGGTGAGTGTGGGGCCATTCAATGGTATCAGTTCCTTCATCCTCCAGGAACTGCCTGCATACTCTCGCCACATGAGGCCGGGCATTGTCGTGCACCAGGAGGAACCCAGGTCCCACTGCACCAGCGCAGGGTCTGACAATGGGTCCAAGGATTTCATCCCAATACCTAATGGCAGGGTGGCATTGTCTAGCCTGTAGAGGTCTGTGAGTCCCTCCATGGATTTGCCTCCCCAGACCATCACTCTCCCACCACCAAACCGGTCATGCTGAACGATGTTACAGGCAGCAAAACGTTCTCCACGGCTTCTGTCACATGCTCAGGGTGAACCTGCTCTCATCTGTGAAAAGCACAGGGCGCCAGTGGAGGACCTGCCAATTCTGGTGTTCAATGGCAAATGCCAATCGAGCTCCACGGTGCCTGGCAGTGAGCACAGGGCCCATTATAGGACGTCGGGCCCTCAGGCCACCATCATGAACTCTGTTTCTGATTGTTTGGTCAGAGACATTCACACTAGTGGCCTGCTGGAGGTCATTTTGTAGGGTTCTGGCAGTGCTCATCCTGTTCCTTCTTGCACAAAGGAGCAGATACCGGTCCTGCTGATGGGTTAAGGACCTTCTACGGCCCTGTACAGCTCTCCTTGAGTAACTGCCTGTCTCCTGGAATCTCCTCCATGCTCTTGAGACTGTGCTGGGAGACACAGCAAACCTTCTGGCAATGGCACGTATTGATATCCTGGAGGAGTTGGATTGCCTGTGCAACCTCTGTAGGGTCCAGGTATCATCTCATGCTACCAGCAGTGACACTGACCCTAGCCAAATGCAAAACTAGTGAAAAACAGTCAGAAAAGATGAGTAGGGGAAAAAAATGTCAGTGGCCTCTACCTGTAAAACCATTCCTGTTTTGGGGCTCGTCTCATTGTTGCCCATCTAGTGCAGCTGTTGTTAATTTTATTAACACCAAAGCAGCTGAAACTGATTAACAACCCCCTCTGCTAATATCCCAGGAGTTTAATTGACTTGATGCTATACTCTGATTAAAAAGTGTTCCTTTAATTTTTTTGAGCAGTATATATATTAAATAACAGGTAACGGACTTATTTATTAAATAAAAGGTAACAGAATATTGGTCGGTAATCTGTTATACCAAGTGTATGGATGTCCCAAACGCATGCATTTCAACAATGGGGATCAGTCAGTCAGTCCATTAGTGAGTCAGCTTGTCACTCAGTCAGGTGTGTTTACTGGGAAAAGCGGAAATGGAACAGAACAACAGAAGCAGGCTGAAACTGATACAATGCTTTAAATACAGTGTTTCTATTGATAAATTCTAATTGTTGAATCATTTTTGTTAACTTTCAAGGGCTCCACTGACTGTTAATTGAAATTATCACTGGGTCTCCGTATACAGTATGCACTAGTTTTCCCATTGTTCTTCCTTTTTTTCAAGACAACTGTGACTTTGCTAGTGCAGATTGTACAAGGAGGGGCTGATGAAAGAGTGCTATGATATACAGTATATGTGTTATCACTTTTTTTTTTAGAGTTACAGAGATACTAACCTGACTTTACATTTTAAAGAATACATACTTTTGTTATCATGCTGGTGTATTTTCTGAACTACTGTTTTGACTTTGCCTCTTATGTTAGTAAGTTGTTTACGTAACCTTTATTTGTAGCACTGTCAAATTAGCACTAAAACCTGTCTCTCCCCAGGCTGAATCAAGCCCAGTCTCAATGTGCTTGCCTAGTCCCGTGTTTTAGTTGCCAGAAAATGTAAATAACAAGACTAGAAATTGATTGCTAGTGCAATGTAACCCAAATGTATGACACATCTTTATATACAGACCAGTGAACCATGGTCAAACTGGTGCATTTATTTAAACTGCAAATATTTATACCACAGCATGCTTGATTCTGATTGGTCAGAAGGTGTTAATTCATTTTCTAAAACATCAGTTTGGACAGTAGTTTCAGTAGCAAGGTTTATATTAATGTGCTCCTAATGTTATCGTTTCTATAGTACCAACTTACAGCTGACACCACATTGACCGATTAAAAACAACATTGCTGATGTGGTAAAGTTTTCTGTGATGAGATGTTTATTTGGCATTTTTAGAAGGAGTCTCCAGTGTCATTGGTTTGTACCAGTCAGAAGTAAAGCTGTAATTTTTAGTTTTTCCAAAATGGGAACGTCTTCAGGACAGAGGGCTTTTGCGGCTTATCAGCAACATGACAAGGTGCAATTTTTTTTGTCTTGTTAAATTCAAGAGAGAGAGAAAAAAGAGGGGCTGGTGAGGGAACAACAGTTTATAGCTGCCATAGTTAAGTGTTGACAAATTGCTGTGGTTTAAGAGGAATAAAATACTTCATGATGTTGTTATTAGAAAATAATCAATGTTGGGGTGTGATGTAACTCATATCAGCAACACCCTGTTGTTGAACACTCTGTTTATGTTTTATTCCTTACTTCTTTAATGTTTTTATGAACATTCTCATACACTGAGTGAATTGATGTATGTCACTTCACTAACAAATACAGTATATGAAGCAATAAAAGCATAAGTTTAATTCACATACAGTACATGCAAAATGAAAAGAATTACTTAGCAGGAAATGCAAATAGGGAGCCAGATTTATTTTTTTATCGGGTTAATGAATAAGTGAAAAGATACCAGTGACAGAAGAATTAAAACTGACTGCCCAGCTAATGTCCGGTCTTAACATTTCCCCTTCTGCAATTCAGAACTATATCTTCTCTTTCATTCAGAGATTGAAGACATCTTCAGAAGTCAGAATATTGACAGATCGGACTGGACAGTCTTTACAGCATGCATATGATTGTGTCCCGCTCTCTGCCATGTCTGAAGAGTTCAGACAGGTTTGATGTGTATGTAGTACCGCTACAGGGTATAATGGCATGTTTTTATATGCATGACGAGTAGATTCTTGAGATTCCTGATTTGCCATGCTTGCTGTTACACACAGCATTTATGACAGGCACTGATACCCTATCTCTTCTCCCAGAAGTTATTTTTACTACCGCCAATTAAGACATCAATCTCTCTAATATTTTTCTGTACTCAGGCTTACAATCCTTTTCATTTTCCATTTCTCTTCTATTTTTTTTTATTTTATTTTATTTTTTACCCAGAAGGATAATTGTCACAAGAACATGTAAAATGCATTTTTTAAAGACAGAGTTTATACAGCTAAACAATATAAGATAAGATAAGACATAAGACTTTATATTCCCAGTGGGAAATTTCTCTAACAGTTGCTCCATATAGCTAGAGACACAGAAGAAACATGAATTTATTACAATCAGACATTACGTCAGTATGTAAGTCAGACAGTAAGTCGGTAAGAAAAACTGTCAGTCAGTAAGTCTGGAGACTGCTGGTTTTAATTATATACTGCCACCAAGTATATGGATGTCCCACACATATGTGTTTCAACAGTGCATCAGTCAGTCAGTCTTTCCATAAATCAGTCTGTCCATCACTCAGTAAGTCACTCAATCTTTCACTCAGTAAGTCAGTCTGTTACTCGGTCAGTCAGCAAAATTGCCTCCCACTGAAGGTGCTTCTATACTGTTACAACAGTTCTGGTAAACTCTTTCATTTATTTACTAAAACCACAATGTTATTCCAGACCTTAAGGGGGGGCTAGGGAGTTCCTTTCTTAAAGCAGGGAGCGGTGGTTAGGATTGTTTGCTCACCTGTAGCTTAATTACACCAAAACCCTCTACTAAGGAACATCATGTGTTCTACAGCTCTGTGTAAGTTGTTTATTGTTTGTTTCTTATCTTGTTTCTTGATCCAGTGTTTGCTCTAATTGTATATTTCTTTGTATTGATTTGTTGTTTTTTCTCATGATTTGTTTAGAGTTTTTTTTGTGCTTGGTTTGTTCATCCAATGCTGAGAATATTTCAGCTAGATTATGCTTTGGTTTTTGGTTGTTGTGCTCATCTACTGATGTCGCCCACTTGAACAATTGCCTTGTTATGCTTCGGATTGCTATTCATGCTGGATTGTGTCTTTGCTACAATTGAACTTCAACACTGCTGAAAACCTTTCCTCTTACTTGAAGATCCATGGTTTGGTGAGAAATTGATTATCTGTTCATTTTCATCTGCACTCAGAACTCTTGAATGCTTGGACTGGAATGCAATTTACATGTTAGAAGGCAACATTGTGAATAGTCTTTTTTCTGTATGGATGTTTTCTTTTGAAGTTGTGATGATAAATGTTTTTGTATATATGTTTATATGTCTTGTTTATTACTGAATCACAATTTCTTAAATCCACTTAATCGTCACTCTTGAATGGATGGATTCCCCTCATTTTATATATGTGACCAATTTTGCGTGCTACGCTGTTCCAATGTGCTGCGTAGTACATGAGAGACATTGTCCATGATGTTTAGAAGTTTGTGCAGCATCCTTCTCCAAGGAGTCAAGATCCACCCCAATAACAGAGCTGGTCTGTCTGATGATATTCACTCCGTTTGCATCCCAGATATTTGTAGTCCTGAACCATCTCCACATTCACACCTTTAATGGAAACGCTATACAACATGTATACATTTGTACATAAAAATATATATTGTATATACAAATGTATACATACTGTACTTTTTATATTTTTTTGGATGATTCTGGTCAAGATTGTAAAAATTCTCATTACTGTAATACATTTTACAAGCACAAGAAACAAAACACAGCTTAAAACAGCTGATATATTATAGTCAATTACATTAATACACAAACACACGTGACTACAATTGACAGATTTGAGATACTAGTCTGATTCCACCACAGTCATACCATGGAGTGTGCTTAAATTCTGGCCTTGAGCAATTCCTCATACTTGAACCAATCTACTTGTAGCAAACTCATATTTTGTATTCAATAAGGGCCACAATATGTCATAAACAACCAAGACATTTAACCATAATTATGAGGCTTAGTAGTAATGACAGTTCTTTTTTTCACCATTTCTAAAAAGTACACTTTAAGTAGGGTTCTCTCCAGTATGCCTGCTGTCAAATGGAAAGGTTTGGAATCTCGATTGCAGTTACTTTATGTACCTGTCATACATTTACTCATACAGTATAACTGGTTTAGTATAGATGGCATTTAGAGAAATTCACTACGCGCTGCTTATGTCATGCACTGCAAATCGGGCTAGTGCAGAAAACGGATCGCACTAGTAAGCCTCATAATAGTAGCAATGTTATGCCTAGAGAAAACAACAAACACTTCTATTCAATCCCATATTTTGTTTACATTTCATAATCGCCACTACCATATTTGTAGCTGTCTTGTGCGTTTCATGCTATCCTATGCTGTCCTCCAGTTGGCTTTTAGAAGAGTGACATGGCATTGGTCACACTCTGAGATGTTAATAAAAAAAAAAAAAAATCAGACACTGCCGGCTGTCTTTGGTGGCAGTGGCACTTAATAATGGGCCGCTGGTGAACATGGCACATTCTGCATTATAAGACTGCTGATCTCAACTGACAACCAAAGAATTCTTTTTACTATGTGTAATTTTTGTCTGTAAACCTGGCTTTACCTGGTGAATCTAAAGTCATATGTTCTTTTGTTTCTTTTCTCTCTTTCTAAGTTTCACATATGTGGTTAGTGAGAAATTCTGAAGTACTTGAATCATGTAAATGCCACCTTCCTTGAAGGAAATGCGTTATACCAATTTCTGTGACAAGGCTAAAAATATGCAAGTTCTGGAAGAAATATGAGGTGAGTTATGCCCTTGCTCAAATACTCAAATGTAGTTACTGAGATGAATCATTTTAATATCATGTATCCTGCATCTTGTTTATTTTATTTCAGTTAGTCAATCAAAGTAAACAGGAATGTCTTTTAGAAAAGGTCATTTATTTCATGAACAAGATATCTGAGCCTGTGTTGGCTGTGTGCTGGATTTCATTATTAGCAGTGGCTGAACTTTTTGACTTCTACTTTTCTTAGATTTCTCTGTGGTAGAAATGTTGAGGCCAAAGTCTGCCTCTGCAGAGTTAGCCATCATAATCACTTCCAAATTTAAGTCACGACATAGCTTGCACCCACTGTTCTCTGGAGACACAAAGCAGAAGATGAGTAATTTGTGGTGAGTGTGCTGTGTGCACATCAGCACGAGCAGGACTAAAAAGAAGAGGCAGTGCACTCACTGGTTGTCTGTTTCAGGTGGCTGGCATTCAAAATCCAGTGCTGTTATCAAAATCCAAGCTCTATTGGCAAGGATTAGCTTTCTTGGTCACAAGACTATTATTTTTTTTAGATGGAATCAATCTCGAGAGTGTCACTGTTGATCCAAAATAAAATGAAAATGTTTGCTATATGCATATCGCTCAGAGAACACCAAAGCAAAGATGACTTTGATCTCAAGGTACAATGGTGTCACTGGTAATTTTCCAAAGGAGTGTGATAAGTAAATAATGTAGACAAAATCCCATTTTGTTTTGCACAACTCAGACATTTTAATATTTTTTATTTTTTGACACCAGCAGTGGACTTTCCTCCTGTCTGCAACAAAGTCTGGTTTTCAGATATAATTCCAAAGATCTGCTGTCACAAACACACACTTGGATAACCTGACATAAAAAGGTTCAAGAAAGCTTTTCATTTTCAAGGAAAATCAAGGCGAGATCCAGTGCTGGAGAACGTTTTTGTTTCATCTGTGTCTCTCTCTCATTAATGAAATGTCATAGTCAAACCAGTTATATGTATTGACATTCAATTTTCTTCACTTTGCAAAGCCCCTGTCACTTTTTTCATACAGGGGGCTTCGGCACACTGTAATTGTGGCAGGCAAGCAGCAGCCATTTGTTACTTTCTTGGAAGAAAAGCACAGTGGTTTAAAAATATCCACTATTCAGTATGCTTTACTTGAATTCCTTTAATAACAAGACCTCCACCCCTTCCCTTTCCCAGGCGATCATCATAGATTTGAGACTTGGAGGTTTGTGGCTGAGATCTTAGTTATTTTGTCTGAGACTTTATTTCCAGGGTACAGAACGAAAAGGACTCGCCAATCACATGTCTGTAGCCTATATTGATTTGATTTATGACTTATTCAAAGATGTCAAATTTGCAACAGGTTTTAAAACTGAAACTTTCAATTAGCTGTTTTAGTTTTCCTGAGTAATTATGCATTGTAAATAAATGTACAATCTATTCTGAGAAAAATTCCTTCTAACCATCTTGTAATAAGAGATTGCTCAAACAACGAAGCACAAAGAGAAAGATAACTAGGGTTGGCTGGTAGATTGGACTGATTAATTCATCTTCCACCTACAAAAAAAAAAAAAATAAACCCTGCCCAAAATGTAACTTTAACATATGCATGTTAAACAACTAATAAAATTATAGGAACAACAAATAACTAACAAAAGCAGCTTGGTTTATGTCAACAAGCTCATATATTTTATTTATTTTTTATTTATTTATTTTTTTTACATAGCAGCAGTGGGTCTCATTTGTCAAACTGGATATGAACAAAATTATTCATAAATCATTCACAAGAAGAATTAAACATGTATTTATTAAAATCTCATAGGTTTGTAAATGGTTCGTATCCAAAGAGAGCTCATGTGTTTGTGTAAATTTGCATATTAGGAGACTAATTAACATGAACCCTGAATGATTGGCTTGAGTTACTGTAATGTCATATAGGGATTACAGTGGGGCAAAAAAGTATTTAGTCAGCCACCAATTGTGCAAGTTCTCCCACTTAAAAAGATGAGAGAGGCCTGTAATTTTCATCATAGGTACACTTCAACTATGAGAGACAGAATGGGGGGAAAGAATCCAGGAAATCACACTGTAGGATTTTTAATGAATTCCTTGGTAAAATAAGTATTTGGCACCTACAAACAAGCAAGATTTCTGGCTCTCACAGACCTGTAACTTCTTCTTTAAGAGGCTCCTCTGTCCTCCACTCGTTACCTGTTTTAATGGCACCTGTTTGAACTCGTTATCAGTATAAAAGACACCCGTCCACAACCTCAAACAGTCACACTCCAAACTCCACTATGGCCAAGACCAAAGAGCTGTCAAAGGACACCAGAAACAAAATTGTAGACCTGCACCAGGCTGGGAAGACTGAATCTGCAATAGGTAAGCAACTTGGTGTGAAGAAATCAACTGTGGGAGCAATTATTAGAAAATGGAAGACATACAAGACCACTGATAATCTCCCTCGATCTGGGGCTCCACGCAAGATCTCACCCCGTGGGGTCAAAATGATCACAAGAACGGTGAGCAAAAATCCCAGAACCACACGGGGGGACTTAGTGAATGACCTGCAGAGAGCTGGGACCAAAGTAACAAAGGCTACTATCAGTAACACACTACACCGCCAGGGACTCAAATCCTGCAGTGCCAGACGTGTCCCCATGCTTAAGCCAGTACAAGTCCAGGCCCGTCTGAAGTTTGCTAGAGAGCATTTGGATGATCCAGAAGAGGATTGGGAGAATGTCATATGAAACCAAAATAGAACTTTTTGGTAAAAACTCAACTTGTCGTGTTTGGAGGAGAAAGAATGCTGAGTTGCATCCAAAGAACACCATACCTACTGTGAAGCATGGGGGTGGAAACATCATGCTTTGGGGCTGTTTTTCTGCAAAGGGACCAGGACGACTGATCCATGTAAAGGAAAGAATGAATGGGGCCATGTATCATGAGATTTTGAGTGAAAACCTCCTTCCATCAGCAAGGGCATTGAAGAAGAAATGTGGCTGGGTCTTTCAGCATGACAATGATCCCAAACACACCGCCCGGGCAACGAAGGAGTGGCTTCGTAAGAAGCATTTCAAGGTCCTGGAGTGGCCTAGCCAGTGTCCAGATCTCAACCCCATAGAAAATCTTTGGAGGGAGTTGAAAGTCCGTGTTGCCCAGCGACAGCCCCAAAACATCACTGCTCTAGTGGAGATCTGCATGGAGGAATGGGCCAAAATACCAGCAACAGTGTGTGAAAACCTTGTGAAGACTTACAGAAAACATTTGACCTCTGTCATTGCCAACAAAGGGTACATAACAAAGTATTAAGATGAACTTTTGTTATTGACCAAATACTTATTTTCCACCATAATTTGTAAATAAATTCTTTAAAAATCAGACAATGTGATTTCCTGGATTCTTTCCCCCATTCTGTCTCTCATAGTTGAAGTGTACCTATGATGAAAATTACAGGCCTCTCTCATCTTTTTAAGTGGGAGAACTTGCACAATTGGTGGCTGACTAAATACTTTTTTGCCCCACTGTATGATGTTAGATTTATATACACTATATTACCAAAAGTATTCGGT
>CM040998.1:10659387-10690060 GCA_022985145.1 Pangasius djambal
TGTGTGTGTGTGTGTGTGTGTGTTTCATTCGCACTCATGAATTGAATGAAAATTTTGTTAAACTCTGTTGTTTCATATTCCTTACTTCAAAGAATGCAATCCAAAACAAATCTATGATTTCAGAAAATTAAGACTCGCATGTGGTAGCATACTGGAAGAGCTTCATAAGTTCGCATATGATGAACTTAGGAGGATGACTTTCACCATTTAGTCACCATTTTGTTGTTTTACCTTTTATGGTCGTTTGTGGTTGCTACTAAAGCAATTAGCATTTATCGACATATTCTCAAGTACAAAGAAAATTACACAAGCTTTTGGACATCTGGCAGGATTTTTAAAGTTCAGTTTGGCAAAGGAAAACATTTACACAAAACTTAAAGATTGATAAATGAGGCCCAGTGTGTGTATATGAAGTAAGAAAGCCTGAATGGATTTAGGTTTCAGCCAGCAAAATTGATGGAATTTTGAACCACTGCCTGTGGCCTCAACAGCAACCCAGAATGCCATGGTACCAGAAATATGATATCAACAAGACACTTTCACAATATGTTTCAGAACAAATATATCAGCAAACACATTTAATAAAGCTGCACTGGGCAAATGAAATTGACTGACGAGCCACTCCTCACTATCAGCATAGTGCTAAAAACTCTTTCCCTCCGCAAAGCTTCATGAGCCAAATCTCCAAAAAAAAGGCATAATCCCTATCGACCTTTAAATGTTTCTTTTATACGATTTTACTTTATATTCAGTCTGTCATCTGTCTGCATCTTGTGAGCACCAAAATCAGTAATTACTGTCTCAATTTCAGTCTCAGTGCCAATATGTTAGACAGTACGTGATATAGAAGCTCTGCATGATTTACTTGCTATTACACTTTTCTACCACATTTGGCTTCCTGTATGGTGTGGAGTGTGCGGAAATAGATGCACATCCTCACGCTAAGCAAAACTTGATAAATCCAACTCAGTACATAGAAACTTGCGTACGCACGGTTTACCCACAAAATTATGTGTACGCATGGTTGATAAATGAGGCCCCAGGTTTGTAAGTGGTAATGTGGTACAATTTCTTTTGGTCAAACATTTACAATACATTATATTGAAAAGGTTTGGGAGTTATAGTAATAAAATATAATTGGAATTATGGTCAGAAATTCATCCTCACTGTATGTCTGAGCATTATGATTGATTAATGCTGGTAAAGGAGGCTCAGATTCTTTTTCCAGCCTGAACTGTGAATTATTAACCCTTGTGTTTAAATAAAACATTCAGTTTTTGTGTTTTTTGGCAGAATGTGTTTCATCATTATATGAGTAAGTAATGCAGAAATCCAGGTAATTACAAAATTACTTGTGGCACAAGTCATATGCACATACGCAGTATAATGTTTAGACACAGATTACTATGTCAACAAAATCACTTTCTTTTTTTTTTTTTTTGTACTGTATAAAAGAAAAAAATGGTTCAGTCCAGTTTATCATTTATCACATAACCACAGAGGCAGGTAGCTGTTTAGGAAATAACTAGCTGCTACTGGACAAAAATAAATGAACATAATACTGACGTTGTTAAACCTGTTTACTTCCCAATGTTTATTTCCTAAACAGCTACCTGCCTCTGTGGTTATGTGATAAATGATAGTATTTAAATGCCTCACAGTCATAATGGGAGGTAACAATCTGTCAAAATACTTAACATCGGCACTGAAGTAAGGAATAATTCACAATAGGCAAAGCGTCATAGGAAAATAGTTAACAATAGGATAGTGAAATGTGTTCCTTCTCCATTGATTTAGCTGATTTACTTATGGATTAGTTAATTATTTTTCCACCTCCTGGCATATTTTTTGAAGGCTGGGGGAAACAGGAGAACTCGGAGGCAACACCACTACTTGCAGCACCACCAGGCCTCCTGTTATAAAACTTTTTAGTTGCACTAAAAAAAAAAAAATCTATTCACTTTTATGTCAATAACTTCATGGACAATTTCTCTGAGTTAAAAGTTGGCTGTCTCAAACAGTGACACCTATAGCAATAGTAAAATAAACATTTAACTCCAATTAGAGTAAATACTTTATTATTAAAACTGCTGAGGAAGGAGGTTTTACACTGCTCTGCCCCACACTGACACTCAGAAGCTGCATATTTAATATGAATATTTTTCTAAATACGTTCTGACTTGATTCCTCAAATAGCCACCCATATAGAAACAGCAATAAAACCCTGAAACATAAGCTCGGAGTAGTCAGGGGTGAACATATTCGGCTACTTTTAATTAGCGAGGTGCTGTTCTGAGCTGTTATGCCTGTAGGACTAAGATATATAACCTAATGCAGCTTCCACTCAAAGATGTAATCAAGTGAGCTGCACCTGGCACTTTTAAAATTGAAGTTTCACTTCTCATTCATCATTGCACACATCCAATTCTAGTCGTTGATATGTGCCCAATGAAGTATATGTCTGCAGTCCTAAATAAGACCTGCATATTAATGAACAAGCAAACTGTTGTTTTGAAAACAAAGCTAAATAAAACTTTGGATTTTATAGTAAACATTTGTGAAAATAGAAATTCACACTGTACTGTATATAAATTTCAGTAATTTTCAGTAATATGAGTTATATTTGTCCATCTTGAGGAATTTACTATTCCTTACAATTAAGGATAATTGGTGAGTTTCTCTCTTGGTTTAAGTGTTGCAGTATGACTTTACTACAGAAGGGGATAGAGAAAATAACAGACTAATACTCATGTATCACAGCTGCCATGCCTGTTTAGACTGTTCACAGGGTAGATCTTTGTAAAAAAAAAAAAAAAAAAAAAAGAGTTGTGTATATGCCACCGTGCCCCACAGTAAAGACAACTGGCCTTGACGTGACTTCTCATGCCAATCATAGACCAATTTCCAACCTTCCATTCTTGGCTAAAGTGATGTCTCACTGAGAATAACCTTTATGAGCCCTTTCAGTCTGAATTTTGTGCACATCAGTTATTTGATCTGGTGAGAGTTGTCAGTGACCTCTTCCTGTGTTGATGCTGGTTCATGTTCTTCTTACATCTCACTGCAGATGTATTTTTTTTCCCCCCATCTTTCCTGTATAGGTATTGCAGGCATCACCCTAAAAATGTTTTAATCGTATCTTTACAGTAGAAAACATCAGAAATATATAAATCATCATTGCCCATGGCATTCAAGGTGTGCCCCAAGGCTCAGTTCTCAGTCTCCTCCTTTTTATAATATACATGTATATGCTGTTGCACAAATTATCTGTAGTAATCATCTCCGCTTTCATTGCAGTGTTCAGTTATATGTGCATGCAAATTCAACCACAGTTCCTAAGCGCCCCCATCATTTCTCACAAAATATTAGTTTTCTTTTTCTACTCCAGAGGTGTTTTTTTTTTTTTTTTTTTTTTTTCTTCCCCCCCCCTTGTTACTGTGTACATGTTGCAAAGCAATTTTAGAAATGCTAGGCCCACTTACCGTATGGCTGCCTCTTACCATATAACTTTAATTACAGATTGTAGTCCATCTGTTTCCAAATTTGCTGTTGCATGTGATCCACCTGTCACTTTATTGCTAAAAGGCTCCACCACTCCAACAGGATTCACTTATTGGTGGTCTTTATGGAGGTTCTGACCATTAAGGAAAAGAGAAAAGGGATACTAAAATCAAACACATAAAAAATAAATAAAATAAATAATTTTGCATAAAGCTAATCTTTTCCTGCTACGTGAGATCCATCTTTAAGTAGCCTATATTAAATTTTGGATTAGCATCTCTCTTTTCTGACTGAGTTATATAGATGAACCAGTAATTTACTGTGGTAGCCAAATGTATACAGTAGACATGCACTATAATTTCTTTGTATATACTATGTCTTATATTTGATTGCAATGACACACAGCTTAAAAAATTCAAGCCCCAAATATTATAGCAGTAGCTACAGTCTAATGTGTTGATCAATACTGGAAAGTGACTAGTTTCTACATTGTCAAGATACTACATTTACACTGTAACATATTTATTTTGCAATCCATTGTACCACCGGACCTCTGACATGGAAAAGTGCAGTGGCAGTCATTTAACTTGGAACTACTAATGGAAACTTTGCCAACTTCCACCTCGTCTGACCATTTCCTACTTTAAATAGCTTATTTTTACTTGATTTTGAACTTTTGTTTTGTGAACATAATTCCATTGATTTCTAACCAGTTTTACTAAAGTGATAAGACCACTGTGTCAGATAAACTTTGTGTCTTTGATATCATTCTGGTTTACTTGTTCCTATTGTATTGCCATTCATTGCTTTTAAGCACCAAGCCTTTCCATGTCAGCTTATTGTCTTAGAAGCTTTGTGCTATGAATCCACTAATGCATTGTGTCTGTTTTTTTTGTTTCTTTTTTTTCTTCTTCCTTTTCCCACATCCAGCATTCTTGGTTATTTTCGTCTACTCTGTCAATTAACTGCTACTGTGACCTGGCACAGCTTGAACTGAGCTTTGCAGCAGAGGTGAGTTGCTTATTGAAGCATGTGTCAAAATTACTCATTGGAACATTTCTTGAGCTCTGATGGAGGTGTTTCTGCAATGTAAGATGAGGATGACCTATTTCTGTGCAGTGCTGGCAAAGATAACAGCTGTTATCTCGTAATATCAAGCTTATCGTTTTTAATTTAGAATCTTGTAAAGCCATGATGCTATATCATCTAAACCAGGGCTGGACTTTGCTGCTAGAAATCTTCCTACCTACAGACTTCAACACTAAGCTATCATGCTTGATGCAGTTATGTAAAGTGTGCGGGAGACAGCCAGGCCTAAGATCATGGACCTGGAACTAAACTCTGTAGGAGGCTACAACAAAATGAGCAGGGATATGTTAGTCCTGCTCTAAGCATCTTATATTCTTGGCACAGTATTAATCTGAGCACAGTGGGTGGCGTCTCTCAGCTCCAAGGCACCTGGTTTGCTCCTGAGCTCAAATTACTGTTGAGTTTCTGCTCATATTCTCCCTGTGCATGCATATGCATCCTTTGGTTTCATCCCACCTCCTATGCCAGTAGGTATGTAGATTGGGTATGATAAATTGCCCCTAGGTGTGAATGAGTGTGTGAATGTGTGTGCTCATTAGAGGAGTAATACAGTGCCATTACCTGTGTCTGTATCTGTTTACTGCTCAAAAAATTCATATCTGATTTCATACATGAATTTAAACCAGAAGTGGGTATGGTCTAACAGCAAAAAGCAATTTGCAAAAAATGTATTCAATCAGGAATGGAATCTTTGCAAAACCTTTATTCAATTCCTGAACTTTCTGGCAAGATTTCTATCATCTAACTAATGAGTCTGAGTAAGCATGTCAGCTATGTTTCAAAGCTACAATGTCTTTCCCAAATTGAGTTTTGGGCTTTGTTATTCTCCAGGAAGATCAGAAAAGTTCACAGGACATACTATTAGAATCCTCTATAAAACTGGGACACACTCGAAGTATGTCCAGCAGCAAAGTCAGGGATGCTTTACATGTCATTTCATTCTAATGCCTGTAAGCTTTTCTTTTAATAACCACTGAGAACATTCAGTTACATGACAAAACACATACAATACATGTACAATTAATATTTTGTCAATGATTTAAACGATTCTTTTTGGAAAGCCCAGCAGAGAGAGATGCTGCCCTGTGCACAGCATGTGGTCTGTGAGAGCTACAGCACTATAAATGAAAGTATATTTCATTTATAGAAATATAACTCAAGCTGTTCTTTAAAGTTCAACATTAAAGTAAATGCCTTTTTTGTTTCATCCTGTGGGATCCTGATGCACAGGCCTAGTCTGAAGCTATTTGGTCAGCTTCAGACTAAAGAGAATAATCTGCCTGTTGTTCGTATCTGTATTCATATTTTTTTAGGACACAATATCTGTTCAGTCCAGTCGGTTATGTACCGGGGTGTATTCCTACCTCATGCCCAATGTTCCCTGGGTAATCTTCGGATATCCAACTTGACCAAACCTCACCATAACACATTTAAAACTGCCGGTGCTCTGTAAAACAAAATTGTTTGTTTGGTTGTTATTGATTTTCTGATTCCCAATACTCTTTGAATAACTTTTGTATTCTGTTGCTATTAATCAATGTTGAAAAAATAACAGTAAAACAATGTAAGTGTAAAGCAATTTATAAGTAGCACTGTTAAATACTGCTCTATTTTGAGCGACAGTGAGCTATTTCTCGTAACATATCGTGTTCAGATTTAAAGTAGCCAACAGGTAGCTAGTACTACAGGACTATTCTGTGATTTCGTATGCACTGGCCTATTTAATAATGTGTGTGTGTGTGTGTGTGTGTGTGTGTGTATAACATACACATACGTACTGTATACACATCCAAACTAGTGACAAATTAAAGGAAAAACAAGTGATTGTTATGCTGTGCGGACATTTTGCTGGCATGGTTTGCGTCTGGTTGTCCCCTTAGAGTGAAGCAAATCAATACAAATTTATTTTGACTGATCACCTGCATCGTAGCACAGGACCTGAAGCTGTTCTATATGTAAGAAATAAAACATGACAGGGTGTGCTGTTATAGGAAAGTCAACAATGGGCTTGTCCCAGCATGTCCCAAAGTGTTTTATTCTCCTTATAGCATCGTGATTTGGCAATGATTACAATTTATAATTTATTACTAAGTGACATGTTTTTTATCAGGTTAAAGTTGTTTGTTATGGAGTGTCCGTGAGACAGACTCTCTTTTGTCTCCTATGTTTTGAAGACTGCCCTGGTGGAAAACTTACTGACTGTTACAAAGTGCTTACTTAAATATTTTTTTTATTGCCAACTACTACTGTCGTGGCAAAAACTCTTCAATTCAAAATAAGAAAAGACTTCCAAAGACAAGGGGTTCTGGGTGCCAAAAATCAATAGACTTTACTGAATCAAACAACAAAGCTGAGATGGTCTGCAGAGCATCTGATTTACATAGTCGTGGCTCAGGCTTTTATACAATTCTAAAACAATGATCTCATTGGATCTCATTCTCTTTTTTTCTTTTAATCACACACCTGCCTCTCGCCACAAGTATTTCACTGTCCCTTTACCTTAGTTTTAACCGTGGCGAGGGGTCAGTCAGTTTATTTTTTAAAAAACAACATTGGCCTTCATACACTAGCCTTCATCTTTAAAAAAACATCTTAAAACACCACCTGCAAGGTTACACCAGTTTGTTTTCACAGAAATGTCCTTGTAGAATCATAGGCATAAAGTCAGTCTCTAAATATACTAGAAATGATACAGTGTAGTATGTAAATGAAGCTCTGAAAGTTAAGTAATTGCTTGAATACATGAGGTGATTTAAGGTCACTGATTGACAAATGATTTTGAGATATATAGATAACAGAAAAATTCTTCCATACTACTAATAATATTACATATAATAACACCATGGAGTAGCTTGTGTTTAACTTGTTAATGTTATAAATACTGCATTTTATAGAGATTTGAGAAGTTTCACAACCAGGTGATTCAGTGATTCTGCAGTAAATGCTTTTCATGGGTATCCAGCATGCTTGAGGGATGATAATGGCTTATTTATATGCACCCAACTGAGAGAGCTAGAAGATTCAAAGAGCGATGTGGAACACAATGTAGACCATCCTCCTCCAGGGGTTTCATAGCAGGTCTGACAACTCCAAATCTCTGGCAGTTCAGTAACTGTAAACCTGTCCCAGGAATTCACTCGTAGTAGAAGTAATGAAAATTTGATATGCCACCATGACTGGACCATTTTTTTTGCAAGAAAAGAAAGAATTGTATATTCAAAAAAAACCTCTCAAACAGTAAACCCTGAAAAACACCAAGCACTCTTTTTCATAATTGAAGGAGGAACACTGAGCAACCATCGAGGTTTTTAGAGTATTTGAAACAACTTAAATTTGTGAGAATACTCGAAGTTCCTCCTGTTCCATAGCTAACTTTCAGACAGAGTCTCTGCACCCTCCACCTCCTTCCTACACTCTTTCTTCAAGGCTTCTTTAGGGGCTAATTGTGTAATTAATCATTCTTGACTTCCAAACAATGGGTCTACTTGGACTGATCTTTTTTTTTTTTTTTTTCATTTTTCTAGAGTTCTTGGGTGCTACATAGAACCTTCCCCCAGGGGGACAACCAAAGACCCCCTAAAGGTTTTACATTTTCTATGAATGTACTGTCCAACAACTTGTCCAACTCATCATTACATACATTCATAATAATCCTAGATCTTACTTTTTTACATTCAGTATGGATTTTTATGTCACACATACTGTATAATCCAATCATTTAACTATGAGATACAATTTTTAAATTTATACAATAATATTTCAGTGACTGAGCTTTCCACTCATAGAACTCATTTTTGCCAGTCATTGTATTCCAGTTGACAGTTAAAAACATAATAACTTTGATAATAGTAAGGTATGATCTCTAGCACTGTAAGAAAATCACATACCCCTTGCATATGCTTCCTCCTGGGGTCCCTGGATCCAACAATGAGGACCATTGTGTGTGACGCATTCTAGTGACCTTACGCTCATGAAACATCATAATGTTAAGGATTTGGGCCAAATACAAGGAGTACGAAACATACATGCATGTTGAGAAATAGAACTCCAACTACATATATGGTGCTGTAAACTACTACCTTGTTAATATCAGATCTTTGGCATGAATGGAGACACACATGGAGTCAAATAACTTTTCTGGGAACTGAAAAAGCTAAGCAATGCTGCAATGCTTCTACACTGTGAAGCTACACTTCTACACACCAGCCTATAGCATTCTTAAAGCCCTTGCATAATTATTTTAATGGGAACTAGGTCATAGGTTGAACCCAGGTGTCTGAGATTACTTACACTGAACCAAAAAGGTGTTTTTAAAAAAAAAAAAAAAAAGAAAGAAAAAAAATGGTGGCCTTTTCATGATAGACTTTTTTTTTTTGGGGGGGGGGACTGAATTGCAAGTAGCTAATTAAGAAGCAGATAGTACTCTGTTTTATGATATTTTCTTCTCAACATAATATTATTGAAATATTGTGTTTATTGTATTATCAGACTGAATACATGCTCTATTGGATACAGAAATGTTAAAGAAATATTAACTATTGTGGAAAATAATGACAGAAACTGTCTTCTCCCTATGTTCCATTACACATATGCAAGTTGGAAAATAAACACTGCATTCATTTCCTGACATGCATATGTGTGTGGAACACAGGGAGAAGGCATCCTGACATGTGTTTGTGTGATGGAGCATAGGGAGCAGGTGTAGTTGCTACGCTGCACAATTAATTTGATTATATTCTACCCCTTTCTCAGACTCGCACTCCCAGACACACTACAAGTATGCAGGTGACACGGCTCTCCCCTCTACTATGGCAGGAAGAAAAACTAGTATGGTTTGGACTTTTTTTTACAGCAATTGACAATATAATGGTGCAAAATAAGATAAGTGACAGAAGTCACTTTAATATTTTGAAAATATTACAGAACTGAATAAATCTGCCACATAAAAAAACACGAGTTACAGCAGAAGCAGTTAAAAGAGACAATTGATTGCAGATAAATAGCCCTTTTGGAGCCAGAGTAAGGCACAACTCTCTGAAAGAAGCCTTGCAGAGACAGTGAGAAATAAAATTATTTTGAGCGAAGAAGGAGGAAACAATTTCCTGCAGAGGAAAGGTGGAACACAAAAGCCTTCTAGTGTAGCCTACAAATCTGAATTGATTTAACACTAATGGAAATGTGTTCATATATTGTGTCCACAGTTCTCACTGTAGAAATTGCAACAATCTATTCTATTAGGTACACTTATAAGACATAAAAGTGGTATTAGTATCATTTTGATACTGATTTTTTTTAAGCATCTCCACACTCTGGGAGCTATGCTAGTATTCTGTTCATGGGCTTGATGGACTTCAGTTTGACTTCTACCATAAACCTGGAGCTGCTGCAGGACAAGCTCTCTCAGCTGACTGCACCAGAACCCATTTGTCTTTATACCATGGATTTACTGACAGACAAGAGACAGCAGGTGTAGCTAAGAGAGATATTCTGACCCTTGTGTTCAGAGGTGCCACCATCCACGGTTTAGCCATAGCATTATCCCTTGCTATGGCAATATGGGAGATACCTGAAAACTATGCTTTTCTACTTTTTGTACTTAAAGCTACAGTCAGACCAAAATATGAATAAAATGTGCTCCACTGAAGGAGAAAGGATATGGGATGTGAAAAAAAGACATGCATTTTCTAGTTTCTTTCAGTTTTTTGTAAACGTTACAGAAGATTGACGTGAATTTGCAAGTGCTGTGAGCCAGTAGGAAAAAAAAAGGTTGAGCATTTTTCATATCTGTGGCAATAAACAGATTGGTCAATAATAAAAGTGCAGAGTAAACTTTGCTGTGTTTCACCATTTAATTTCTTTTTTTTCAGTATGTATCTACTTCAGTTTTCTTTGTTTTTATGTATTGAGTATTTTCTGTTCCTGTTTGGGAATACAGATTGATTGATTGATTGATTGATTGATGTTTACTTGTTTTGTGTCAGCAATAAAAGTGTCTCCTGAGTGGCATAACAGAAAGGAGTCACACTCATCAGGAGCTCTACGGGAGCAAATAAAATGGCTGTGGTCTCTGGGTGGGGCAGGAGGGATGGCATACTCTCTCTTCACTGTCGATCATAGTGATACTAGCCAGTTTTGGGTGTCTGTGAGCTCTTGTATGCAGAAGAGGGTAGATAGCACTTACATTACATTTCTCCATGACACAGAGTGAGCAGCAGTTAAAAATGATGGAAACGCTGGCTTCAAATATCTTTGACGAAGCATGTGATAGCTTTTACCCTTCCCTGTTAGTAGCTGTCATATGATAGGTGAGAGCTAGCTGGTGAGTGGGAATTGGAAAATGACCAAATTGGGGAGAAAAAATGCAGATTTTTTTGTAAAAGTTAAATTTGCATATTATTAGATTATATGCTTCTGTACGTATAAAGTTGTATGCAAAACTTTGTGTACCCCTGGCCAAATTATATATTTTTTTATTTTTGAAATGAAAAGAAGTAAATAGCCACTGCAGCAAACTATTAAAAAATATATTTTTTTAAAAGGCAAAAAAACTATTCTCCACCTCTCCATATTTGAGGAACTTAACAAATAAAAAAAAAAAAGTAATTTGTGGCATGTGCAAAAGTTTGGATGCTCTTCCAGTCTGAAGAACTAAGAACTTAATTAACTTGTTAGGCCTTAATCTACATATTAAGGTCTAACAAGTTAATTAAGTTCTTAGTTCTTCAGGCTAAGTGCTACATATTTTACATATATTTAGGACTCTAGAATTTACAAATTCTCTGACCCTTAAAACCCTTAAAACCTTGTGCTAACACTCAATATCTATGGGCCCCTCCTTCTAAGCAGCTAAGGATCTGAAGCTAATTAATAGCTACAAATCAGAGGAAGGATATAAAAGATATCAAAGTGCTTCCAACTTGAACTTCCACTGTCGGAAATGTCATTAAGAAATGGCAGTTAAGAGGAACTGTGAAAGTCAAGTCAAGATCTGGAAGATCTGGGCAGAAAGGCCAAACAGACCCTCCATATGACAGCAAGGACCTGCAGGAAGGTTTAGCTGACGAGTGGTGGTGTACCATTCTACTTTGCAGCATTTGTTGCACAAACATGATCTCCATGGGGGAGTCGTCAGAAACCTCACCTGTGACCTCATCACAAAAGTGCGATGTCTGAAGTATGCAAAACAATACCTAGGTAAGCCAGAGGCATTTTGGAAACAAGTCGACTGTGGACTAAAGTAAAAATGGAACTCTTTGGCCACAACCAAGTTATGATTGGAGAAGAACAGGAGCAGCATTTAATGAAACTGTTAAGAATGTGGGTGGATCTGTTATGTTTTGGGATTGTGTGGCAGCCAGGTCCACAGAAAACATTGCATGGGTAGATTGAAGAATGGAGGAAGAATGGATTCCAGTAGCAAATAGCAAAATCTGAAAGCAGATGTGACATAGTCACAAGAAACTAAAGCTGAAATGAGACTGGCCTTGTTGCAGGGTTGTAGTTAAAAATCTGCAGTAAATATTAGTTTATTTTATCATTTATGCAGTCAGCATTGAGCTATCCTGTCCGTCAACATTCTCTGGGGATTTTTGTGGCAAAATCCTGTTTTATTCTCTCTGCATACTAGGATTTTCATGTTGGCAACCTTGGCAGCTCTGCCATCAGTTCCCCAAATCACCCAAATGCGCTCCCTCTTCCTTTTGCTTTAGTCTTTATACCCAATACCTTATATAACTGTGCCTCCAAGAAACCTGACCCTGATGTTCATGGAAAACACCACAGTAGTCAGACTACAAAAGGAATTTCATGCTGTTGTGGTTCTAGTGTAGTAATAAACACCAGATGCTCATCACTCTAAAGACTGTACAGATGGTTGTATGTTTTTTGAGTCCCTCTCCCTTCCAACATCAATAGCTCTGTGATCTTTACTGTAGAAAAAAAGTTCCTGCAGGACCTAAAGTGGGAAACTGCCTTCATAGTGAAGAAAGAGCAGAGGATGCATGCTCTCTCTCTGTACCTAAGGCAATTATATTAATTCAACCTTTTACAGGCTGCAATAGTCCATCATTCATGTACTGTAGATCCTCACCTGTTCCATAAATGTATGAAAGGTACAGAAACAAACCGAACCCATGAACTTAATCAAGACAGCAGAAATGATCAATGGGATGTAATCTACTTACACTTCATACACATATACACTCACTGGCCACTTTACAACTAATAGTATATTAATACTGTGTAGGACACCCTTTTCCCCCCGAGACCAGCCTTATTTCCTCATGATATGGATTCCACAACATTTTGGAAACTGAGATTCTGGTCTATGTTGACATGATGGCAATACATAAATGCTGCAAATTTATCAGCAGTACATTCAGCACATTCATTCACAATATCCTGTTCTACCACATCCCTAAAGCTGCTTTATTGGATTCAGATTTGATGACTAGGGAGGCCATTAGAGTAAACTGAACTCATTTTCATGTTCATGGAACCAATTTGAAACTACTTGTTCATTCCGACACGGTGCATTTGTCTTCTGCTGTTGTAGCCCATTCGCCTCAAGATTTGACATGTTGTTGTGCCTTCTGAGATGCTTTTCTGCTCACCACTTTGGAAAGAGGTTATTTGAATTACTGAAGCCTCCTGTCAGCTTGAATCAGTCTGGCCATTCTCCTCTGACCTCTCTCATCAAAGTATTTCTGCCAGAATAACTGACATTTACTAGTTGTTTTTTGTTTTTCACACCATATTATGTTCTCTAGAGATTGTTCCCACAATATCCCACATTGTTCCAGTAGTGTCTGAAATACTCAACAGACTGTTTGGCACCAAAGTCATAGTCAAAATCACTGAGATCACATTTTCCCCCATTTTGATGTTTGATATGAACATTAACTGAAGTTCTTGACCTGTATCTGCATGATTTTATGCATTGCGCTACTGCCACATAATGTGTTGTTTGGATAATTGCATGAATGTGCATGTGTAGAGGTTTTTATAATAAAGTGGCTGGTGAGTGTATACAACAGCCGGATTAGGAAGTGAGCTAGCATGATCATATCCAACACCCCTTTCAGCCCCTTCCTTTTAGCAGAGCAAAACCTCATGTAGGTTTCACTTGATATATTTGCTAGGTGTCCCACAAGGTTTTACCTGTTCTTTCTGCCAGTTCATTTGAACTGAAGCATAGGTGAGGAAGCCTACATTTCCTAGGTAAAACTTGTTCGTATACCTCATTAAAATAATACATACCTAGAAGGTTACAATTTTTCATTTGACTATTGTATTTTTATATGCCTATGTAGTGCAACTCTGTTTTTTGACTAAGAAAAGTCAGAAACCAATGGGAAAATCCACAAAAACATGACACAGTGGCTGAGAAAATGTGCAGAGTGTAAGGTTAAACATGTAGAGCATTTTCACAGGTTCAAAAGTAATTGGACAATTGACTGATAAGCAGATCCATGGGCATGTGTGGCCTGTTTCTTTATTTCTTGACAAATTAAGCAGATAAAATGTTGGAAGTTTATTACAAGTATTGAATTTGCATTTGGTAGCTGTTCATGGGAACTCTCAATATGCGCTTCAGAGAGGTGTCTATGCCAGTGAAGGAGGCCATTGTTAGGCTGAAAATAACAAAACAGACCTACCCAAGAGATAGCAGAAATTTTAGGAGTGGCTAAATCAACAATTTGGTACATTCCTAAAAAGAAGGAATGTACTGGTGAGCTCAGCAGCACTAAAAGGCCTGGAAGACCACTTAAGTGAAGGAAAAACCCCTTCACAACATCTAGCCAAGTCAAGAACACTCTTGAGGAGGTAGGTGTATCATTGTCAAGGCCTACAATCAAGAGATGCCTTGATGAATGTAAATACAGAGGGTTTACTCAAGATGCAAACCCCAGGTAACACAGAAGAAAAAAACTGGCAAGATTAGACTTTGTTTGAAAACTAGATTTTTGGACAAGATTCTTTGGACAGATGAAACCAAGGTTAACTTGTACCAGAATGATGGGAAGAGAAGAGTATGGAGAAGGAAAAGAGAGGCTTATGATCCAAAGCATACCTCGTCATCTGTCAAACATGGTGGAGGAAATGTTATGGCATTGGCATGTATGGTTGCCAATGGCACTGGGTCACTGTTGTGAATAATAAATACAAAATTAAGTATATGTAGTTATACTTTCATTGGTTCCTGACTTTTTGAACAACCTGTAGTGTGTGCCACACTGGTATGCTCTAAAGTCTGCACATTTTTCATCAAATGTGACTAAAACAATCTTTATGACCATTGTTGGCTGTTGGAACAAGTGTTTATAAATGCTGAATGAAGTGAAGTGAGGGGTCAGGCTGAACCAACACAGGGTGGAGGTAAACAGCTCCTTAAGTTTGGTGAAGTTGGACTCTGCTTCAGGGGTCCAGGGCGTAGAGGTGAAGGTGGGTCTAGTGAGGGGTGCCGAGACCTGGCTGTAGTTTCTGATAAAGCAGCAATAGAAATTGACAAACCCCAGGAACCGCTGGAGTTGCTTGAGCGTAGTGGGTCTGGGCCACTCAACTGTAGCCCGGATCTTCTCAGGGTCAGCCTTGACTCATCCGCTCTTGACGTACTCCAGGAATGTGACTGTGGGGACATGAAACTCACACTTCTCTGGTTTGACAAACAAGGGGTTCTCCAGAAGCCACTGCAGGACTTGACGGACTTGGAGAATGTGCTCAGTGGGAGTGCAGGAGAAAATCAGGATGTCGTCCAAATAAACAAATACAAAATGGTTCAGGAAGTCCTGGAGCAGTGGCCGAAAGACACTGGAGCATTGGTGAGGCCATGAGGCCAAAAGTCTTGGTTATATATTTCTCCATGGCCTCTCTCTCAAGACTGGACACGTTATACAAATGACCCGAGGGAAGGGTGGTGCCACAGAGCAGATCGATAGCACAATTGTGCGGGTGGTGAGGTGGTAGTGAAAGGGCCCGGTCCTTGCTAAAAACCTCACCCGAATCAGGGTACTCAGAGGGCACTGCGGAGAGGTCTGGAGGAGTGGGAGCCAGGGAAGCCATAGTGGCTGCAGTGGGTGGAAGGGCCGATTTCAGTGACAAAAGGGGCTCCAGTTTGCAACCCTCCCAGCTGAACAGTCTACTTGGGGGTTGTGTTTCTTCAGGCAAGAATAGCCTAGCACCAGCGGGGTACATGGAGAGGAGGTGACGTTCAGCTGAACCTCTTCATGGTGGTACCCAGAGAGCACAAGAAGAAATGGAGCTGTGTGACCCAAGGCAGAAATGTCCCATCCAGGGTGTTAACAGTAATTTCAGCTTCAGGGACTCGATGAGCAGGCCCAACTGGGAGGCTAGCTCTTTATCCAGGAAGCTATCTTCAGTGCCAGAGTCGATAAGTGCGAGGAGGGGAACAGAGAGCTGGTTGTGGCACCTCCTTTTTACTGCAGGGAGCAGTTAGCCAAGGAGTGGCCTGGTTGGCCACAATAGAAGCATGCACCTGCCTGGAATCTCCTCTACCGCTCAGCGGGGTAAGCCAGGCATAACCCAGCTGCATGAGTTCTTCCCCAGGTGACATAGTTAGGCAACGGGATGCTGGGACTAGGCTGAGGCTTGGGGACAGGATTGGCAGATGAGTAGAGGAGAGGTCAAGGGGCTGGAGGCAGTCTTGGTTTAAAATGCAAATGCGAGAACAAAATTAGTTATTCTAATTCATGCCAAGTCCACAGTCATTTACATTTACAGGCTCACAGTATTCTCATATGACCTCATATGAAGGATATGAACTAAAGCTCAACTGCATCTTTCAAGTTACAGTCCCCAGGTGTTTTTGGGCACTTCTAATACCTAAAGAGGCTTTGAAAGAATGGGAGCCAATTTCTTCTCTGCCCTCAAATGAATGTCTCAAAATGTAATTAACATTTTATTCTGAAATGCTTAAATGAAATCTTTAACAGCACATCTTTTGACTGACTGGTATAGCATAGATGTTGAGTTAGTATCTAACCTCTAAAGGGTCTTCAAAATGACCCTTATTTCACTTTCCCTTATCACAAGTTCATTCATTCATTCTTTCATTCATTCATCTTCTGTAACTGCTTGAGGGGATCCAGAGCCTATCCTGGGAACAGCGGGAGCATGGCAGGAGTACATCCTGGATGCGATGCCAGTCCATTGCAGATGCCAGTCCATTGCACCGTGCATACACACCTATATTCACACCTGGAGACAATTTAGAGTCTAACATCCAAATAGACAGAGGAAAACCAGTAAAACTCCACACAGACTGTAACCCATGTTCATGAATGAATTGGAGACCATGGAGCTGTACAGCAGGAATGCTAGATACACATGAATCTGTAAAATAAAGAACTTACTTGAGTAATAAAAAAATAAGTAACATCCTGGGTACCACTACATGTATGTTAGTATGTGATGAACTAATATGTTGGCAGCCACACCTGATGCAGGCAACTCGATTTTTATCCTGAGCTTGGGTTTTATTGTCTGTGCGCTGTTTCTAGAGCATGCTCTTTCTGTTTCCGTATAGGCTTCCTCTGGGTTCTCTGTTTACTCCAACCTCTCAAAACTATCCACATAGGTGGATTGGTGAATCTAAATTGCCCCTAAGTGTGAATGATAGTGCATGGTGTCCTGCGATGTACTGCCGTCACATCCAGTGAACTCCTACTGTTTCATCTGTGCTCTAGTAATCCACCAGGTAAGGGACATAATGTATTCCTAGCATTATATTAATTCTAATGAAAGGCATCATCTCCTCTAGAGTTACCTCAGCAGCAGCAACTCTGGAGGCAGCTCTTGTGTGGTATACAAAAGATGTTTTTAAAAAAAAAAAAAAAGAAACAACAACAAAAATTTGAGTGTCGAATCCAATACCACTCCAAGCTGACTCCAGTGCAGCATTCTTCCTTGGCCACCTGTAACTGCCCTAACACACTCTCTAAAACTCTCTTCGGTCTTATCTGTCCCTTCTGCCTCCTTATTGACACTACTCTGGAAAAACTGGAGTATTGGGTGTCTCACAGGGTTACTGTCTGTGTGGTATTTCTGTGTGAGTTTCTGTGCATGTTCTCCCCATGTTTATGTGGGGTTCTCTGGTTTCCTCCCACCTCCAAAAAGTGGATTGCCTAAGATAAATTGCCCCTAGGGATGCATGTGTGTCCACCTTCTGCCTTGGAAAAAAGGCAAGCTGGTGGGGGCAGTGTGATGCTATGGGCAATGTTCTGCTGGGAAACCTTGGGTCATGGCATTTATGTGGATGTGACTTTGACATGTGCCATCTACCCAAACATTGTTGCAGACCAAGTATCCTTTCATGACAACGGTATTGCCTAATGGCAGTGGCCTCTTTCAGCAGGATAATGCTCCCTGCCAAACTTGTTCAGGAATGGTTCGAGGAACATGACAAATAGTTCAAGGTGTTGACTTGGTCTCCAAATTCCCCAGATCTCAATCCAATCGAACATCTGTGGGATGTGGGACAAATATGTTACATCCATGGAGGCTCCACATTGTAACTTACAGGACTTAAAGGAGCTGCTACTAAAGTCTTGGTGCCAGATACCACAGCACACCTTCAGTGGTCTTAGGCAGCACAAGGGCAGGTGGTTTTACCGTTATGGCTGATCAATGTGTATATACACGTGTACACACACACACACACACGGCTTTTTATGCATTTGTATTTGTGCATTTGTGCATTTGTTTTGGTGCAAATAAGCTGTAAATGGATCCACTCAACAATTTAGAGCCTTTCAATTCAAAGTACATATTAATCTAAACTTATATTTATGTATAGTTTTTAAGCCTCTGTGTATTCCCTACTGATTTCTTTAGAAGCAGTATTTGTTGTATGTGTGATTAACTGGTATTAAATCACTTTGAGTCTAAATTCAGAGGGGAAAAAAAGTGTTATGTCCATTATCTACTCCCTTTCTGAATGTTGTAATGTGAGTGCTTTTCCTTTTGTCTTTTTAAGTAAAACTTTTGAAAGAATATCTCGTCCTGAAAAAGACTTGAAAACACATGGCCAAATAGGATATAATTGGTGACACGTAGAATAACAGTAATATTATAATATCCAAAAGAATTTCTATTACAGTCTATTATCATCTGTTTACAGTCTTGAGTACATGAACTAGATGACATATAATTATATCTATTGCTTTTGCTTTGCTATGGGCTTGTTTAGTTTTCAAAGAACAGGAACAAGAGAAAAACTAACTGACATTCAAGCCATTTATCACTGTTTATTTACCTGGTATTCCCATGATATATGCTTTATATCTCCTGAAAATCACACAGAGATTTGTAGATTAAAGACAAAAAAGCTCAGAAATGTCACAGATCTAACTCGAACAATTCAATAACATTTGGGCGTTCTCATAGTAAAATGCAAAATTGGTATCATATTTGGTTAGCATGAATTAGAACTTAGATACCCAAGTCCATAGCCAATGATGTTAATCATTCCATGGTCCTTTGTTAATTCATGCTAATTCCACAGCCAGTGATGCTGACAAATTCTTAAACTCAAATTCTTCCACTTCTTATGCAAGCCTTAATTTTCCTCAGTCTCTTTGCAAATCAATCAGGGAAAAAGTCCAATGCATTTGCAGTGCCTGTGCTATTTCATTCCTCAGAAAAAATAAGTTATTAGAGATTATTTATCACATCCGGGCCTTGATTTTTCTTAGGAAAATTAACCATTCTTTTACTCTGGTAGTGAAACCACCAGGTTACCAAGGTTTTTTTTTCGGTGGTGTGAACAAAACAAGTTTCAAGTTGTGAAACCATATCTTTACCTTGGTAGCTATAAAACAACAATAGTTTGCATGTGTGCTGCAAAAAAACAAACAAACAAAAAAAACAAAAAAAAAAAAAACACAAAAAAACCACAATAAGAAACTGCATGATCATACTTTTGGAATGCGTGTTTGGAATATGCAATTAATGAATATCCAATTTGATGTGTTTCTACCTAAAGGTGCAAAATAATCCTGAATGTCCTGTACACCTTCTCATTCATACACTCACCTACCTGTACACCTGATTATTCAAGCAATTATCCAATCAACCAATCAGCCAAGCAGGGCAACGCATAAAATGATACAGATACAGGTCAGGATGTTTATAAGGTGTTCACATGTTAATGTAAAAAATATAAAAATGTTCTCAGTGACTATGACCATGGCATGTTTGTTACCCCCCCCAGATGGTCTGATTTAAGTATTTTAAGAAACTGCAGATCTCTTGGGATTTCCGCACAAACACGATTTCTGAGTTTACACAGAAAGGGGTGAACCCTCCCAATCCTTGACTTGTATTTTATGCATTGGCTGGCTGATTGGATAATTGCATGAGAGTGCAGTTGTACAGGTGTTCCATTGTGAAGTGGATGGTGTATGTATATACACACTACTGTGCAAAAATCAGAGAGCACACTTTTGTTTTCAATCAAATGTCCATTCAGTACTTATTTTTCATTATTTGGTGCAAACAAATATAAAAATGCAAATGTACAAAACATTAACTAATTTAGTAAACTTTGTGTGAAGTCTGTGTCCCATCATTCCTGATTACTGCTATTGTTCATAAATCACACACAGGTTTTTAACAGTAAAAACAGTACATTTTCCCACCACATATCCATATAATTCATGTGTATATGAATACTTTTTTCGGGTATGCTATTATGAGGTTTAGCATCAACTTTTCGTTCCCCCTAATGCTTTATTTTCATATAATATGATCATCATGGCTGTAACTCTGACACAATTACTGCTCACTTTTTAACTGTAAAGAAATAACGTTATAAAATTGTTCCATGTACTGTCTATTAGCACATTCTCTTTGGATTCTTTGTGGGTGTGTTTAGAAACAGAGACTTACACTTTACAATTATATACATTCTTGCCTCAACGAGAAGGAAAACTTTAGTGTGTGCTTCCTGACATGTGTTGAGATATTAAGAGTCTAAAAGACTGAGTACCGTCTATGGATTTCATTTTGGTTTTATTTGCTTCATATCATTTTCCAAGTATTTCCGTACACTGGTAACAAACAGTATCAATATTACCAATTTAATTCTTAATTCAAATTTTAAGAGCCCATGCAGTGAAGTCACACAAACTGAATATGAGCTTGGAAATACAGTCAGCAACTTCTGATAAATCCTTATGATGGTAGTTCACAAAGATAACATTTTTACATTTGATTTCAACAATACAATACAACTCATTTCACAGGCAGAATACTGACTGGAAGCCCAAAAAAGCAGGGCCTCAGATCACTCTGCATTCATATGAACATTGCAGGACTGTGATTAAAAAAACTATTTTCAAACTCCATGAAGATATTTACTCAGACTCTTTTATATCAATATCTCACAAAAAAATGGACTTTATAATGTTCTTTGTTTGGTATGTTGTGGTGGCTCACAGTATTTTTAAGAATCCTACTTGTCCATGTTAAAAGTAATATTATAGCACTAGGCTATAAGAAGTGATTGACAGCTCAACAGGCTATATCTTTTGCAGAATGACCCCTCGCTCATGAGGTTGCTGGTGAAAGCCCTGTCTGAACAAACTCGTACTGATTTATTTAGTACATTTTTCAAAAATCATAGTTACATATTAGCTCCATTAATTAGGTTTATTTATTTTATACTGTTCTTTGAGCAGTTTGAGGATTTGAGTCCAGTACATCTAGCGAATACAATATACCGTACGTTGGCAGCTCCTTGATACATAAAACTAAGAATTCACAATCAGTCAATAAGGACTGTATTCAAAGTTTGTGACTTAAGTTCAAAAATTATTTAGGCAGAGTAAGTTATTCATATTATGCAAACTACCTGCGTGTAGTTCATGCCTCTGAGATTGCCAGAATTTCCTTGAATAGAAGACTCTCAGACTGAGTTTTTCAATAGAACCTAGACCACTGCCTTTAAACACAAGTACATGCCTTTAAGCCTGAAAAACAATTAGGGATCGGAATGATGCTGTGAGACAGAGGCCATGAAATCGTAATGTGTGTGCAGGATGTAGGCTATTTTATCATGCTTTTAATTTAGTATATTTAGTCAAATTAAACTAAAAATGCCAACATTGCTGTTAATTGCACTCTTGTATAAGGAAAACATGCCAATGGTTTGAAGGATAAGCTGACCAAACACTTATCTGCTATGTTTATGGCTCACTTTAAGTGTTGTTAATAAAAAATAAAAAAAAAAAAAAACACTCCTCAAAATCAGGTGCTGTCTCCTCCCGTGTCCTCTGTTTGAAAAATGGAGTAATAAGATTAAATAAAAAAATAGTCATATTTATATATTTAATACTGGAGTCAAATCGAAATACATAGTTTTCTGAGTTTATTTAAAATGCCCAAAACATATATTTCAGTTCATATTGTGGTTAGATCAATGCCTCACTTAATACCAAGTTCAGAATCACACACAACTGAGCCATGTGTCTGTATTACACAAACTCCACCCCGTATGTGTAACTCTCGCATAACTTCTGAAAAGTGCTTATGTCTGAGGTATGTCGTAACTAAACTCTGAGTATGGAGTAAGTGATACGCCATGTCAAGTCACAGTATTTATTCCCACAGTAAAGCATGTACCCATAACACAAACAGCACTTTAAAGTACAATGGGAAAGAAAAAGGTTCTTCACTCCTTCATGTCTAGGTCAGGGAATGTGTATACCATGTATTAACTTTGTACATTCCCAACCAAACTTTTTTTTCATGATGAAATACAATGAAATATAATAACAGTTACATGAACATTCATGAGCCATTTTAACATTTTAGCACAATGCATTTATAATATTTAACATCTACAGTTGATATAAAAATACAAAAGATCAACAAATGATCCACTGTTCTGTTTGATAGGTAAAACAATGTCCTCCCACCTCACAGAAATACAACCTTAGCAGTTCTTATGTAAGTGTTTACAGTTATTCATGATTTTACAGATTTAGTACTATTTTAGACAATTAAAAATGGTTGTAGAGAATAAACAAACTGCTCATGATGTGTTCTTAACAATCCACAAAAACACGGAACAATTTTATTTATAACATTTATATTTATTATATAATTTATATATTAAAAACATACACTATGTATGTCCTGATGTTGTTGAGGAGATGATATAAAGAGTCTATTTATTTATTTATTTATTTATTTATTTTTGTTTGTTTACATTCACCCTTACTACATTGTGATTAATTACACACCAGCCTTACTTCAGAAGGAACATCATCAGTCATCTTGTTTGTTTTCTAATGATGTTTACAGACCTTAGTCTCTCAGGTCAGTGCAGTTATGGAGTTTACAGTAAGGATAGATTGCAGAAAAAGTATATGCATCCCATATGGGCTTATTCTTTATTCACATGTTTTGTTTTCCACTTCCTCACTTCCTCACATCCTTATATACCTGCATATATACAAGTAAATAATAAAACTATTCAGTTTTTCCTGTCTCTCACAGCTGTGTCTCACTAACAGACATGACTTGCCAGCAGCAAACAAAAATCAGTCCAACTCCTTAATTTCTAAATGTCTAGACTTTGTCATTATCATTGATTGGGTGATTATCCATCCCTTCCCTGTAGTGTGTAACCTTGGCATAACTTTGAACTCCTTTCCTAGCTTTTGGTTTTCAAATTAGAATGCTCGCCACCAAACTAGAACACTCTCTTTTTTCCTGTTTTCGCAGTATTTCTCACCTCTACCATTTGCTGGATATAAAGCCATTTTTGCTGACGACTCCCATTTTGTTGATCGTCCACAACCAGCTAAAACATTTCAGCAGCTTTGAAACGTATGCTTTGAAATATATACATAATTCACTTGCCAAAATTCTCACCCATACAGCAATATCTAATTACATTACTCCGATTCCTTATCAGCTACACTAGCTACTGGTTTGGCCTACATTCAATAAGGAATTTTACTACCTTTTATATGGTTTTATCCCTACACACCATTTGTACACTGAGGTTCTCTGATACTGGGTTCCTAGCGGTCTCCAAGTTTAGATTATCCATCAGTTGAGGTCTTGTGTCTTAGCACCAAAACTCTGAAACCCTATCTCAATGTTCTCTCATGTCTTTCCTTCTATTGTTTTGGTGTTGGAGGTTTTGGTGGTGGTATGTTAATTTTGTTTGTAAATGTTAGTTTCTGTTAGTTTGTGTTGTAAGCGGTGGTGGTGTAAATGTGGTGATACAGTAAATGTTCGTTTTTGTTGATGTCTGGTTGTCTGTTTCAGGCAAGGCATTCCATAAATTAAACACATCCTTCCCTCCATCCTTGTGGACAAACATCAAATGGAAAATATTGAATTTACATCATGGTTCATGAATAGTTGATGTGCTAGTTCACAGCACAACACACAGCTCAACATGCTATATAATTAGTTCAAATAACTTTACGGTTGAGTGTTTTGGAGGAAAAAAAAATAGATTTAATAAACTCAGTAAAATACGTATCTGTATTCTGAGAGTACTAGTTATCCCCTGATACCCTGAAGTAACAATGGCAATTTTTTTAATATTATCTTATAAACAACACTCTTTAAAAAAGTGATGATGGCCTTATATTATGATGTCATTTATATACTGATATAATGTCCATGTTATTACAATAAATTACGTTTGTAATGGTTTTCTTGAATTAATTTAACATAAACCTGCTATTATTTACTAACTTTTTGCTGAGTGTACATATTTTATTTAAGTGGATATTCAGCACTTAATTTAAATATTTTTTTTTTATTTTCCAGGGGCCAGTTAAAAGGGGATAACGAATCAAAAATCAAATCAACAGCACTATAAGTAATTAAACAACAAATATTAGCCTACATGAGGCTCATCAAGTTACATAAAGCCAGCGTCATGTGTGATTTTAAGCAGATCTATAATAAATAAAACTGCAACCAAGGATTATGTAAGAGCTATTTATGCTAGGATATTTACCTCTCAATTCTGTCTTTTATGAGAATGCCTGATTTGGCATGTGGCATGTATGAAATGGCAACCAAGTTGAGGGAAATGTCAGCAGAAGATGTAGTTCCTATCCTGCTCATGCTAGGTCCTACAACATTTTATTTCTCAGGGTCACACTCTGTTTGATTACAGAAAACACACAGTATGAATATTCTTATATTAGGATAGATTTTTAAAAGGAAATGTCAAAACAATGCGTCAGTATTAATCCGTCCCTCCTTAGTTCTCAGAGCATCCTGCAGATTTGCTAATGCAAGAGACGTCCTGCATTGTTCCATACATAAAAATATTCCTCATTTTTTTTCAGTGACTTTAGGTATTTATTTCCTGTTGTGGCTTCGCTGTACTTTCTTAGCTGTTTCGGTTTGGTAGCAAAGCTAAGCAAGATTAGATTACTTTGTCATGTCTTTGTGGAATTGTGTTATACTAACACGAAAGCAAAACTGTAGCGTCTTGGCTTTTTGGTTTTGAGAAGCTCTGTACAAGTGTCAATTTAGTATTCGCAAACAGATGTTACCCTTAAATAGGAATACATGTTAAATGGATATAAAACAATACACATACCAAAAGACCAGATATTTTACATTATATTACACTATGTATATAATGAAAACTGAATGCAACCAGCTCCCCACTGGGCTGTCGTTACTCCATTACTTCACTCCCTTTAGAGAGAAGCTCCCCCCGTACTGCTTTCAGATACTTTTTCCAGGTCTTCCATGACTAAGTCTTGCTCATTCACATGGTTGACCCTGGGGTTGTCCACACTGTTCAGTGAGATAGGCTCAGTAGAGGGATGTGGGTTAGCTGGCAACACAGAGTTACTCTGCATTCTATGTGAGTAGGTCTTCCGTCGATGGCCGCCCACCGAGCACAGGTTGAGCTTAAAAATAGCTTGAAATCCACGCCGGAAATTCTCATTGAAGAAACCATAAATTATAGGGTTGACGCTGCTGTTGAAGAAGGCTAGCCAGTGGGCAAAAGGATAAATGTAGATATTAATGAGCCTATACTGGCTCTCAGTAAGCCTGGCATAATCAGTAAGCATCATCAGTGTCCACAAAGGCAACCAGGACAAGATGAAAAGCAAGGCCACAACAAGAAGCATTTTGATGACTCTCTGTTTCTTCTTGGATACAGTGTGGCGGTTGTCATGGCCAGGTTTTCCACCTGTTGGCACAGCAGTTTTGAACAGAGTGATTCCAATCCTCGCATACATGATCACTATTAGGGACAGAGGGGCCAGGTATATGTTGGCAAATAAAACAGTGGTATAGATCTTTCTCATCTCTTGATTTGGCCAGTTTTCTCGACACCAGTAGAAAGGACTTGTCCTGTTGCCATCCCCAAGAAACACACGAATGGTTTGCTCTTTGGTCACTTGAAGCATGACTCCAGAAGGGCACATGATTGATATGGCCAAGACCCAGATGATTACAATGATGAGTGTGGCGGTCGATATTGTCAGTTTTTGCTTGAAGGGGTAAACAATGCATCTGAATCTAAGAAAGAAAGAAAGAAAGAAAGAAAAAGATTGTTAGTGCTGATCAGGATATACATGATTGTCCTTATCACATTATATTCCTGTACATGAACTCTACAAGGTAAAAATCAAATTAATGTTAAGTGCTTCTCATACTAGATAATCCATAGAACCACTGCTGTGGAATCAGCACAATTACTGGTGTTCAGTGATTGAGACTTGTAATTAAAGGATAAAGGTTTCAAACCAGGATTCATGGGCTGGTTTGAGAATTTCGGAAAATGCTGACATCCTGGGATTTTCACACACAACAAACTCTAAAGTTTATATAGAATGATGTGAGAAACAAAAAAAAACATCATGTGAGCAGCAGTTCTGCAAGCAGAAATGCCTCGTGGATGAGAGAGGTCAGAGGAGAATGGCCAGATTGGTTTGTGCTGACAGGAAGGCTATGGTAATTCAAATAACCACTCTCTACTTCCGTGGTGAGCAGAAAAGCATCTCAGAATGCACAATATGTCAAACCTTGAGGTGGATGGGCTACAACAGGAGAACACTGCATCAGGTTCCACTCTGATCAGCCAAGAACAGGAATGTGAGACTACATTGGGTACAGGGTCAACTAAACTGGACGGGTTAAATTGGAAAACTTTGCCTGGCCTTTGCCTCCAATATGATAAAATTTAGGTTCCTAATAAAGTGGGCAGTGAGTACATCAGGCAGATTCTGAACTTTTGTAGAATATATTGCAAAGCTGTAGCTCCAGTAGCAATGTTTCATAGATGATGAGCAAGTAAAACTGATTTGCAGAGCGGAAGTATTCAAATCATTCATAACGTTGTGATGCGATGTTTTTCGTAAGTTAGTCAAAGTTAAAACAAGTCCTGAAAAACAGTTCATTGAATTTACTTATTTGAAATGTGTACACTGGTTCCACATGAATAAATTGAGTTGTATTAACACAACTTGTTTTCGTACAGCCAACATAATTTTGAGATACTTTATAACGTATTTGGATCGCGTTAATAATATGTGAATTGATGACGCTCACTTACACTACATAATTCAAACAAGTAATAATTCAACCCAGTGCTTGGGGATCATCAGGAAGGGCTTCCCGCATTAAAACTGTGCCAAAATCAAATATGCGGACCAATGATCCGCGGTTGCGGCCCCTAACGGGAGCAGCCGAAAGAGAAACAGCAACACAATATTTTCTTTTTAAATCTGACCCACCACATATTCCCTTTTTTCCCAGTGTCCGTAACACAAGAAGGCTGTATATTATGGGAAGACACAATAGGCTGTTTGGTATATTTGCATCATATTTAGGTATTTGCATCATAGTTAGGTATTTAGGTATTAACGTATAAATAATGTACATCCAGTTAAATCAGATTGCAAGTAAACTGTTGTTCACCTTCTAGATAAGGATGTAAGACACAATTTTCTTGTTTAGATAATCTTTCATCTTTACTGTAATAACAATTTGCTGATTGTTCCTTGACATGCCAGTGCTATTTAACAGCAATATCGGCAATGTGTTTCTTCTGCTATTGAGTCCAAACCTGCTCTGCCATTTACAGAACATGCCACTACATTTTTAAGCACATATACATCCTCTTTGACAAGCCTGCCTTAAGCTGGTAGGGGTGTAATGGGCTTCATGGTTAGCAAGTAATTATGGGTAAATGACTCTAAGTTGTTTGGATAATTGAGGTTGTCAGCATTGAGCAATTCCCGAGTTGTCTAGACTGATATATCGGGTTTGGGAATTTGTCATTCCTAAACATCTCTAAAACGATTTAAAGTGCCCATGAAATAATAATAATAAAAAAAAAAAGGAAATACTGCAAATTCTTAAAGCCCTGAGTGTCTACTTTCATATAAGCCCTTAACCACTACTGTGGAGTGTGACATCACAAATAAATTCAAACATGGGCACCCCTGCACAATATTATATCAGATCTCCTTACTGTCTTTTGTAGGGCCAGGAGGCTATTGATACCCTCTGAAACAGGAAGGCACCAGTCCAGATGACACTGGCCCAGAATTCTCCAAAATAAAATTTATGGGTTATTGTGAAGCCCTTTACCTATATGTATCTGAACACATTTAAAAGAGGACTTCCTATAACCTTAAATTTAGCATACATTTCTCTCAGTAAAATGTGGAAAGTATAGGGCTGTGAATATTATTAATTTGGATTGAAAGCTGTTATCCAAATTACTAGCTACAAAACTGAAACCAATCCTGCCTCTACTTAAACGCCCAGATAAGACAGGCTTTATTCAGAAGAGATTTTCATTTACTAATGTGCAGAGACCGAGGCTATTTGCATTCATATTAGAGCTTCTTGCAGAACGTATTAGGAATCACACATCAGTAGATGGAGTTTCTTTAGACAAAACAAGAACCTAAACCACTCTCTATGCCAATATACTTCTGCTTCTTATAAAGCCAGAGGTTTTGTTCACTGCTGTCCTGTCAATCATAAACTCATTCTTCACTTGTAGGATAAAAGTATCACCAAATGTGCAGAATTTATGAGAACTCAATTTTGTTCCTATTGTCAAGAAAGTTAAAAGTGATATGAAGCAGTCGAACAATTTCCCTCTCTCTTGGATGGGGAGAATTAGTCAGCCCTGCGCTGATAATACCAGTCTGTCTGTCTGTCTAGGAAAGCAGTAGCTGATTCAGATTTTCAAAGTTTATCTGGCACTATAAAAAAAAAACCTAGATTGTATAACTGGTCATGTCACAGTCACCCTCTTTGGGAATGGTTGCAGTGTCATTTTCACTCAGAGCCTTGTACAGATGAATGGTTTGTGTCACCCATTTATTTATTAAATATATTTACCTCAGATAAGAGATCTCCTGAAATCAAGAAAAATCCTGTGGAGGAAATGCCCTGCCATAATGACACCAGAAATCAGAAAAACGGAGTTCAGAACAATATATTTTGACTGCTGGTATATAAATAGAGAGTAAAAGTAATTGTGTATCTCTCCCAGTGCAAGACGTTGAAGTCTTTTAATCAGTTCCAACAAAAATTTGGCATTCCTCCAAGGCATTCTGTCTATTAACTTCAAGTTTGCCATTTTGTTAGCTCTAAACTGAAACAAAATGCGAATAGCCCTCCATATTATGATATGAAGATTAATTTTAAATCATAAAGATTCAGTTTTGCTTATAGATTCACATGCATGTCACTTAATTTCAAAGTTTTGTAATATTGATATTTGTAGCTGATACATTCATATAGTGTTGCAAAACTGGGAAAATTCAATAAGGAATACAATGAAGCTGCTTGACCATAAGCAATTGTATTAAAACTTCATTCACATGAAATATTTAATGGGAAGGTCAGTGTATGTATGTATGTGTGTGTATATATATATATATATATATATATATATTTTTTTTTTTTTTTTTTCTTTCAAATTATATATAACTTATGTCCTAAAACAACTGTCTAATAAATGCCAAAAGGAAAGAGGGGTCTTTAGTCACCCAGAATTACATGGGTTCCCTTTTTGAGTATAATTCCTCTTAAGGTTTCTTCTTCCTGTAATGTAAGGACACTTTTCCTTTTTCCTTGCCACTGTTCCCTCTGGCTTGCACATTACGGATCCAAAGATGCTTTGTGACGATGTCTACTGTTGAAAGCACTATATAAATAAAATAAAACTGAACTATAGACATTCATTTTTATGTATGGCGATACAAGAGAGTAGGTCTCTGTTGTTTCTTGTATATAAAAGTGAAAAGGCAATGCACTTTTGCTTTAAAAAATCATTTCCTCTCCCCTCTTTAAGAGCTGAGTGTGAACAGTACAACACGGTGATGTTCAGGAGCAGTTATTCATTACTTTACTTTTGCACTATTGAATACACACAAATTTATTCTACGTTATTGGAACTTTTGATAATGTTGAGATCGTCTTCTGAGACCAAGCATAAATAAGCATAAAAAAGTTTAGACACTAAGATTGTGTGCATCTAAAAGATGCTCTAAAACTTTTTGGCGTGAACTGGCCTTTAGTATACACAACTGGATTATTTACATATAAAATAATCTTGTCTGTTATACATATGTCTGTGTATTGAGCTAGTATTTGTTTGTTACTGTTGCAGTGGGGCAGTATAGATAGTGAATATGTCCACGAATGGGTTGTAAGAAATTAGGCCATTCTTGTTCTCCTTTATACTAAATCACTGGGCTCAGCAATCAGGTCACATGGCTCTTATCTGCTACCCTGATGACACACAGCTTTATTTCTCCATCCACCTCCCAAGAATACTCATTATCTGAAACTTAACTGACACAACTCCCCTCTGCTGGACCTGTCAATCACCAGTATTCCTATACAGTACACTGCCCTCCAAAAGTTTGGAAACGCCTGAACAAAATAGGGTTTTTGGGCAATATCAGCATAAATCCTCTTTAGTTAGTGACCATTTTGCATTGATAATAAGGGACAACACAAACTATGAAAACATATTTTATTAAATAAAAAGTTTATGAACATAAACATGAACATAACATAGAAAAATACTCAAATT
>CM040998.1:10690160-10863987 GCA_022985145.1 Pangasius djambal
AATCATCTTTGGGCAATCCTCCAGGAGGCTTGGAGTAATATATCAAGCCAATGTTTGAATAAACTGACTGCTCGGATGCCTAGTGTTGTCCCTTATTATCAATGCAAAATGGTCACTAACTAAAGAGGATTTATGCTGATATTGCCCAAAAACCCTATTTTGTTCAGGCGTTTCCAAACTTTTGGAGGGCAGTGTATACAGTATTCCTACATACTGTATGCCATGTCTCCTGTGCAGAGCATTCCGAATGCTGTCTAAGATCTCTCTTATTACCCCCCCACAGAGGTCACTCCACTGGATTGCTGCTACAGCAAGAATAAAAAAAATAAATAAATAAATAAATCAAAACACGCTTTGGCATTGCAGACTTCAAAGGGCTCTGCACCACATTACTTATGAACCCCGATTCTGAACGGCACACCTGCACCCTCAGCTTTGCATGTTTCTCTCTGATGTCTAAACATGCTCACAGCACCTTGCCGACCTCTCTGTTTCAGCATCCTGGCACTTCAGTGGTGGAATGAGATTACCATTTCACTCTGAACAACCCTGTGTCTCTATTCCTTCTGAGATGAGATAATTGTAAGTCACTCTGGATAAGGGCATCTGCCAAATGCCATAAATGTAAATGTAAGTGAATAGTTGCCGACTTGCTATATGCTTTGCACTATTTGCTGCCCCTTCAGTTGTTTGCACTTTTTCCAAGTCGCTCTGGATACAAGTGTCTGGTCAGTGACAAAATGCAAATGGAATATTTGGAGGCTTTGATTTTGAAGAGTGACTTTTTGGAAAGACAAAGTCAAAATTTATCATTTGTAACTTATAAATACATTTACAAATGATTAAGGCATATAATTAATAATAATGTAAAAAAAAAAAACTGCAACAAGATGCAGTGCATTTTCTTTGCTTTCTGTGTAGGAAGTAATATCTCCTACATTATTGGTGTCTGTACATAGATAATTTGCCCATAATAATTAATTACCCTTAAAAGATGATCAGTCAAGGCCTTCTTGCTGATATTTCATAATTAAAGTCAAAGACGTTGAGAGTTTCTTTGTAAAAGAAATTTGTCCCAGGAACAATAAACTCATTGGCAATGTTGAGGAATTGTGATTCATTGCCTAGCCTTCTCAACCCACCTAACACAGAAGTTTAAGGTATTTATCCAAACACACGTGTGCTTAGATATTTGGATTGGGCATACATACGCAAAACACCTGTGGAATGCATTCTCTTAGGAGTGCTATACACATGGGTTAAATCATGGTGTTGGACTGCTAATACATTAAATTCCCAATGGAAGTAATTATTGTTAAATGCAAGCAATTATTATGATAAGAATGTCAGTGTCTTAGTTTCTTGAAACACCAGATGGTGTGACATGGACACATCATCAGTGATGAACCCAGGGTCATAGACTGTTTTGGATCTTCGATCATCAGACATCCGGGTGACTCAGCCAGTGGTGATCAGTCCCCTGCCTCAACACTTTTTTCTAAAGCTTTGATGATGTTCCTGGTGGCTCTTCTTTCCTGCAACCCTCTGATGCCAAGGAGACAACCGTCCCGTTGCACTTACACCCATCATCATGAAGTGCTTCGAGAGGCTTGTCATGAGGCACATCAAGACCCTGCTGCCACCCTCACTGAACCCCCTGCAATTCGCTTACCGTCCCAACTGCTTAACAGATGATGCCATCACCACCACCCCTGGACTTCCTGACTGGGAGACCTCAGTCAGTCGGGATCGGGAACAGCTCCAACACCACCACACTGAGCACTGGGGCCCCACAGGGCTGAGTGCTCAGTCCACTGCTGTTCACTCTGCTGACTCACAACTGTGTAGCAATGCACAGCTCGAATCACATCATCAAGTTCACCAATGACATGACCGTGGTGTGTCTCACCAGCAAGAATGACGAGTCAGCATACAGAGAGGCGGTGCAGCGGCTAATGGACTGGTGCAGAGCCAACAACCTGTCTCTAAACATGGACAAAACTAAAGAGATGGTTGCTGACTTCAGAAGAGCACAGAATGACCACTCTCTGCTGAACATCGGCGGTTCCTCCATGGAGATCATCAAGAGCACCAAATTTCTTGGTGTTCACCTGGTTGAGAACCTCACCTGGCCCCTCAACACCAGATCCATAACAAAGAAAGCCCAACAGTGCCTGTACTTTCTGAGAAGAATGAGGAAAGCACATCTCCCACCCCCCATCCTCACCATGTTCTACAGAGGGACTATCTAGAGCATCCTGAGCAGCTGCATCACTGCCTGGTTTGGAAATTGCACCGTGCTGCACTGGGACTTACTGTGCCCATTGTCTATCTCAGTAGTCATTGTACTGTCTTGTGCTGTCTGCAAATGTTTGCACTTGTGCACTTTATGCATAAATTTCTGTTGTCCCTTGTAGTTCTGTGTTGTTCTGTGTTTGTCTTATGTAGCACCTTGGTCCTGGAGGAACATCGTTTCGTTTCACTATGTACTAACTGGCTGTATATGGTTGAAATGACAATAAACTCCACTTGACTTGACTTGACAATGTAGGAATCATTGGGAGGTACACTGTCAGGTGGTTAGCAAGAATCTTGAAAAAGACTTTGCCTTCCACACTGAGCAGGGAGATGGTGCAGAACTGTATGATGTCACTTGCGTTCTCCTTCCTTTGGTTTCCAGACACGCTCTGCATGTCTGCACTGTTTTGCTACCTTCCCCCTTTGCCATACTACATCATGACTTTCCACAGTCTCTCCAGGAGTCTCAGGCAATGCTTATACGCTTTGTATGTCACTCCACTCAGCCCTGGAGCTAAGCTAGTCTGTGCTGCTCTAACTATATTCCTGACTTCTCAGGGTGGGCTCCTTGATGTTAAAAAGGATGGAGGGTTCAGGTGGTGTAATTAGCTCTTTGCAGTGGGCAAGGTGTTTCTCCCTCCTACTGTCGCAGTAAGTGTTGCTGAGATGTCGGTTAATGTCTTCTTCCAGGCACGCAAAGGTCCCACTCTGCTTCTGCCTAAGCAGCTCTTTTAATGAATCCAAAAGGATTTGCTATAAAGGCAATGTGCTTGCGAGCCCCATCTCTGCCCCTTCTCCTGTGCCACTCAGCATGTCAGAGGGAGCTTCCACCATAGGACGTTTCAAAGCTCTGCAAGGGCTGGTCTGTCCTCCCCTCTCGCCTTCCTGCACTGGTGTTATTTAAGACTTCAGCTCTTTTCTGAGCTGGGTGATCTTGACCTCGCACGGATTCGGCCTAGCTGTGTTGTTATTGGCTTTTGGTTGTTTGATGACAAAATGCTGATAATCAGGGTGCACATCAACTGGAGTCAGTGCTCCACTTCCCCCCTTGATGATGTTTCGAGGGTAGCATCAACATCCTCATTAAACTGGCGCCACACAGTTTCCTTGTGTGCGGCAGACCACAAGATCTGGCAATGTTCAGATCTTCTGCTAGGTGCAGCACATGGATCTCTGAAGTTCTGGACACTGTGGTGAGACTCTGGGCCCTGCTCCTCCTCCGTCTCCACAGGTGCAGTGCTGGGCCCTGAAGCTGTGCTTTGGTCCACTTGTTTCCTCTTTGTGCAGCCCATCTTTGTCTGGTGGATCCTCAGACCTCTCACAAAAACATTTTTAACACAAAAACAGGTTGCTCTCATCGTCGATAGTCTGTTGCCAAGATTGAATGCAGCATTGAATGAATGCAGTTAATGCAGCATAGCTTATATTGCTTTGTTGGAGGATACTGTACAGTGTGCCATTTGGAGAGAGCACTTTTCAGGGACTAGGCTGTTTTTTTTTTATTTTGTTTTTTTGCTAAAGGCTCAGTTTTTTTTTTTTTTTTTTCTCTTTTCAGCAGACACAAAGTCCATGTAGCTGTAGCTATAGCATGTAGCTGATTATAGTACATGTCTTTAATAAGCAGTTGATTTGTGACATGCAACTGTTAATATTATTCTATTTTCTGTAACACCCTTCTGGTCTGGCACAACAAAAAAGAAAACAGAAAAAGAAAACCTAGCAGCTTTCCAGCTCACTCTACACTCCCACAGCTTTGCTCACAGTCTCACATGTTCACATACACATGCTCACGGTCACAAAGAGGGAGAGGAAACAAACACATAAATACATGCGAGGAAGAAAAGTTCAGGTGTAAACTCATTAGCCCTCCGCTTCATCCTCATACCCTTCCCTTACCACGCAAACCCATACCAAATCACTCACCCACCTGCTACAATCAGAAGTAAGGGTGTGCATGGTATACTGAAATCTCAGTTTGGGTATTTATTATGCCTTACATCCACATGATGTCAGTGAGAATATATGAAAAAGAAAAGCCATATCTGGAAATAGTTTGATGCAGAGAGCAGTACTGTTGTGGTATTCAAGTTGGGAAAACAGATTTTAATAGAGAATATAAATGGAAATGATTCAGAGGAGAGATTCTTATACATAATGCAGATGAGCATGATCACTAATAGATGAAGAGAACAGAAACTGGATTGACTTAATCCAGAAAAAATGCTATACTGTATAACAATTCAACTATGCAATTTGTATATTCATTATATTGTGCATGTAGTCTGTTGTATAAAGTGTGTGTACAGTAAATCCCCAGATCATTATATGTAGTGTAATATTTTCCTCAGGATTTTGTGATAATGTGTTGCAAAATGTACAAAAAAATTCACTTCATTAAGTCCCTTGGTGATGTTTGTTTTAAGGCTAATTACCTAGTAAGGCAGAACATATCCACAGGGAAAACTTTACTGAAGTTGGCAACTCTAGATGAAAGGAAAAGCACTACTAGAATGAGAGACAGATGAGAGACAAGGATATGACGCACAGCTCCAGCTTTGGTTCAGGAATGTCACATGAAGGTTTCTAACACTAATTCCTCCGAGTGCACCAAGTAGTGAATACAGCTCCTGCACCTCTGACATTTCAAAAGGCAGCATATCAGCCAAGCAAGTGGGTCTAGGGAGGTAGATGTGAACAGACAGACAGTCTCCTCTAGTCACTATTCAGGTAGTTTGTGAATAGTTCCCATAGTTATTTGCTATGGGAGTATTAATCTGGTAGTGGTACAGGGGGGCTGCTATCTCAGCACATAATAAAATGTGTCAGATCAGGAGATGAGTGACAGACGGAGTTATGGTCATAGCCATGTCTCTCTGTACCACCAATGATTATTTTTCTGCACATAAACATCCATGATAGCAGTATAAATTTTACAACAAAGCCACTGTTATTATCTTTCTATTATGATTGTAGAACCTCTTCCAAAAAGACTAAAGCTACAGCCAACTAAAAAAAAAATGGCATTCCATGTCTCTTCACAAACTAGGTATGGCTTTTAAATTAGTTTATTTTATATTTTATACTATTAATATTTTATATATAATTTATTTATATATATATTTTATTATTGATCTTCCTCTCTTTACCCTTAGATGGTCATAGGTGGGCTTGATCGGTAGGTTGAGGGTGGGGAAGTGTGGGTTTTGTGGGTGAGTTGAGGATGAAGGATGAAGCAGGGGCTTAGCAGGCTATTAAATGTGTACTTAGTGTATGTTTTCAATTGAATTGCCATTCTGCAATTTGTTGTTACTTTCTTCCTGTGAAAAACTGAATAAATAAACCAAAGGGTGTGACAAAGGCAGTACTGGCATACTGGCCAAGAATTAAGCAGCATTTTAGCTATGACTGGTAGTATAATGGGTACAATGAGAGAAAATGCAATTTTCCTACACAGAAGCTCACACATACACACCTATACATACACAATCATATACACAAATCAAGGCTCACATCACAGTTGTATACAAACCACACCTACATAACAGGTTTGTCCATTCTGTTCAATTTATTACGCCCTCCATTAATGGAAAAAGTTAACACTCATGAAGGGCTAGAGGATGACAAACAATTGTTCAATATATTTGGGATATTTTTTTGCAAAACAGTATTCTTAAAAAACTTTGTATGAAATGTAGGAAATGTATGAAATGTTTTTTTTTTTATCCCAACCCTCCCATTCACAAAAGAATTCTGACAAATCATACCAACCCCTGCAGTTATTTCTGTTGTCCTTTAAAAGTAAAAAAAAAAAAAAAAAAAAGAAAGAAATCCTTGCAATGTGGCATAGTGAATTCCATCTTAATCATAGTTTAGCTCCAACCCTAATCAAACACACCTGAACAAGCTAACCAAGGTCTTCAGGATTACTAGAAAATTACTAGCAAAATGCTACTATAGAGGACTTATTTCTATGAAAATTTCAGGTTCATATCTGGTCCCCCACCAGAGATATTCAACAAGAAAGTGAGGAGAATTTTAAAGAATTGCATTTTCTGACCCCATAAAAAAAATAAGAGAAGTCTAAAACCTGAAATGTTCTGCATGCCCACTATACTTGCATAAGTACCCCCTAAAAACTGAAGACTGAGACGCGAACCCTTCCCATTATAAACTGACCCTAATAGTGGAACTGTGAGCAATCTTGAGCATTAGGATTTAAGTGCTAAGTCTAAGGAACAAGAATGTGCAGAATGTTTATATATGTACATGTACCTTGTAATGTGTTCTAGAGATCAGTTTTCCAAGGAGCTAAAACCATCCTGAATCGAGATATTGATTTCCGCAAACAGCTGTATAACCAAAATTTGTTGTGTGCCATGACCCAAAGATGGCCCTCATGGTTTTGCAATGCCGACACACAGAGGTAATCACTCCAAAAAATTAGGAAAAATAAAAATGGTCAAGCAACCTGTATTGGACCGCTTGAGATGGAATGGCCCCAGTTGGGATGCGATCAGGATGCATTACGCTAAAATCAGAACAAAAATGTTATACTGTCAGACTGTCTAGACTTCAGACAGACTTCAGATGGACTGCCATGCCTTTTAGTTAGGAGTGGCTTCCATCTACCCCCTACCATAAAGCCCTAATTGTTTCTGGGGTCATTTTGTATTTCATGGTGGCTTATTGTATATAGATTGATGGCAAATAAAGGTACTCATATATATATATATAAATAAATAAATGAAAAGTGAGATTACCTGTCAACTGCAATAGCAACCAGAGTAAAGACTGAGGCAGAGACAGATATGCCCTGGACCATACCACTCACTTTGCAAACCATGCTTCCAAATGGCCAACCTGTGAAGAAGACAGAAAATGAATTTTCTCTGGGCTACGCTCAGCGGTTTTTAGCTGTGACTGGTAGTATAATGGGAACAATGAGGTAAAATACAATTTTACTACATCGAAGCTCACATATACACATCTATACATACACAACTCAAGGCTCACACAGCAGTTGTGTACAAATCACACCTGCATAACTGCTTTGTGCGTTCTGAGTTTATCACTCCCTCCATTAATGGGGAAAAAAAATGAACACTCATGAAGGGCAAGAGGATGACAAACATAAATTGTTCGCTAATTTCTGAATATTTTTTGCAAAAACAGTATTCTGTAACAATATGGAAAAATGCTCTGAAAATATTTAATTTCCCCTTAAAACATATAGTATTTATTACGTAGTGCAGCCAACCATAACAAATGACCGCTTCAGTAATTTCATTACACTGCCTCTTTTTTCTGTCATATGACTTTCAAGTCATACATGATCCAGGGCCTTTTCAAAATGTTTAATCTGGATCAGAATGATCTGGATTTGGAAATCCCATGTTTTGCTATCCAGGATCAGGTAATCCATCTTATGTTTGTGTCACGTTTGCAACATTGGATTTGATCACCCTGATCCAGATACAAACTTTTCAAGATTACCAAATCCAGATTACTAGCACAATAAAACAATATAAACGTCCCATTCCTTTTTCAGTTTTGCCCCGGCCTTCAGATTTTTCCATCTAAATTTCACTTGCTCTGTAGTCCTTCTGGCCACACCCCATGACATTCACATTTTGGGTGATTTCATCCCAAATGTCTTTTTTTTTCTTTTTGTTACTCACTTCTCCACCCTTAGTAGAAGAAAACTTCCTACTACTGAGGCATACACAAGCACCTCCTGAGAGGGAGTAGGAGTATGTCAATTGAAAGGGGAGGCACCGCATCAACATCCAACTTGTGGGTGATGCTGACCTCATTGTCACAAACTGCATAGTGAGGTGGCCTGGGTCTGTCCATGATGCACATATCCTGAGGGAAAGTACTCTATACAGGGAGCTCCAAACCAACCGAACGGTTGGCATATTAGGAGACAGTGCCTATCCACTCCTACCAAGGCTGAGCACCCCTTTTCTTGCAGCAAACGCACCTGATCAAGCACGATTCAACACTGCTCATTGCAAAACAAGATGTGCAATTGAGTGTGTAAATGGAGTTCTGAAGAGGCGCTTTGCATGCCTTAACTACTTGCGAGTGGAACCACAGGGAGCGTGCAACATAATACTTGCCTGTATTGTCCTGAACGACAATGCTACTAGGTAGGATGATGTTTATGATGCACCTGAACCAGTTGAAGACTCACCACTTCCATACTACTGAGATAGCTCATAATTTACAAATTGATTTGCCCTCAGTGTCAGAAATGAGCCCACTCTCTCTCAGTGTTAGATGTGTTACATTTTTCAAGGAGCACAGGTTCTTCTAACTTGAAAAAAAAAACAGCCCACTGAAAATCTACAAGCAGAAATCTGATATACACTTATTAATTTGGGCAGTTTTCTCAAACATTAATGGGAAAATCTTTTTTTTTTTTTTTTTTTTTTAAGATTAATGGCCCTAAAACTCTCAACCCAGCTTGGTCTGAACACCTCCCAAAACTACAAGTGTCTCCTAAATTGGCGGCTATTAGAGCTGTTTGGAAGAGACTCAGTGCTGGGGAAGCCTTACCAAATATTAACTGTGTAAGTTCTGATCATTTTAAAATAATCTTTGCAGAAAAATATTACAATTTAAAACATTTTTAAGTTTGAAAAATATATTGTGTTTACAGTGTCCTTATAGAGTACCCAGGTATTTTGTTTTTCATGAAGGGTGCCAATAATTAATGAATAATTAATCAGTTTGGCTGTATGCATGTGAGTGCTATTGCCTGCTAATCATTTACACTGTTACAGGTGCCTAATACTGAACTGTTCAGTTGTCTTTAGGCTCAAAATAAAATTCTTACCTTCATGCTAACTCTGACAGATGATAAAACATCAAGATATCCTTTACAACTTAAATATAAAGCACACTGGAATGGGAGTAATTTATTAATAAGAGTAATATATTTATAACTCACGAATCCAAAATGCTTACACACGCAAATAATAATACGGTGAAAATGAATAAAACGGAATAAATCTAAATGGCTTATTTATGGTGCCTGAGAAAAGATTAAATAACAAATAAATACCGTAATAATTACAATTATTAGTTTAAAACTATTTTTAATTAATTGATTGATTAATTGATTGAGTAATTACTTGAATAATAAGAATTAATACGAATTTCTTTTTTTTCCCCCCCATTTTCTTTCTGGTTGTCTTTAATTTGTTTACTCACTTTTTTATTTACTTCTTATCAATTCATTTTTCCATGTTTATTCATTTTTCTTTTTATTTGTTCCTGAGGTTATATTTATTTACTCCAAGCTCACTCAAAGAAATTCCAGTGTTGTAGATAAGGTAGGCAAGATATTTACTTGCAAGTCATTTTCGATTTAGCTTTGAGAAATTGATTGCCAGTCAACTTACCCTTGCATTTATTGTTAAATTCTGCTCACTGTGAATCAGTCACAGTGTCTAATTACTCTTGAACTGTGCAGTTTGTTCTCTGCCCTGTGTGTTTTAGCTAATTAACTAATACTTGCTGAATAGCTTGCCAGTGGTGGGTGTTCGTCTGCCTTTGTATTTCTGAGCTCCATCTTTGTATATTGCAAGCCTAGCCATTCACATATAAACGTTGTAACTTTGCTAATTTGAAAGAGGTCATGTTAAAAAGTTTTGTGATGACCTTCTCTTTTCAGCCATCATCCTTGAGTATAACGCATGATTTAAATCAGTGCTGTAAGACGAAACCCCCTCTTGGTGATGATTTATTAAATCTTCACGTTCTCACCATTTGATAAGCAATTCTCTCCTTCCCTCCCATAATTAATTGATATACTTTTTTGGGGAACTATTTACCCAGTAACATACTATCCACAGTCAGAAATGATATTATATTATAAAATATAATAAAGCTGTAAAATATTCCGAACATACATACATACCAAATAGCAAAAGATCTGCATTGCACCTTGTGTCAATGCTGGCTAGCTTTACTCAACATCCAAGGTCCTCTCATGACTAACCTAATACGACTTATTCATCTCCTTTTCCATCTCCTCATCATTGTATACCAACATTCATTTAATGATATTTTTATGGGCAGAGTTGAATTGATCTAGCAGCCAGGTTCTTTATCCACAACTTAGCTAAGCTAAGACAGGTTGCCCAGCAACTTACTAAGAAATAAAGTGTCTTAGTAAAGGCCACCATGATCTCACAGAAGCCAGAATAGCTTCAGTGCAGTGTACTGGGGAGATGAACACCATTCTTTCAAAAGATATTCCCACAGTTGGTGTTTTGATGATGGTGGTGGAGAGTGCTGTCTCACACCAAACTCTCGCATAGGTGTTCTTCCCGTAGGGTTGAGATCTGGTGACAGCAAAGGTTATGCCATAGGATTTACATTATTTTCATACTCAGCAATACATTGCATGAGCCTTCATGTCTTGTGATGGGGGCAGGGTTTTTCTGAAAGACAGCACTCCCACCAGGATAAAAATATTTCATCACAGGATAAAGATGATCAGTCAGAAGAACTCTGTATTGATTTGCAGTGAATCTTTTGCAGAGCCCCTAGTTCTTCCTTTTATTTGTCACCTACCACCTGTGGTTCCAAAGCTGATTTAGCTATAATCTGACCACTACAGGTGATGATGGAGATGGGGTGGATTATTGGAAGCAATGTTAAACATAGCAACCCCAGCAAAACTACTCCAGGGATCTCTTAAAGCATTGACAAGTCACATATTAAGCTATAAGCTTAATTAAGACAAAGTCTATATTACGCTATGCACATTCTATCATTTATTCCTGCATAAATCCTGTAGAAATAAGTATTTATAACTGAATGTTTCAAAGCTCAGTACAGTAAATTATCACAAATCAATACCACACATTCTTATCTGTTGGAGTAGTAAGGAAAAAAAAGAAGTCACTACCATAATTTACACTTGCTTTGCAGTTATCGACAGCGGTTATTGTAAGTGAATAACAAAGCCTTTTTGTATTTGATTTCTAAAATGTATGCATTCTCAATATGCCCTAATCTCACTATAGGATTTAGTAGAGAGACTCTGGTTTTGTGTATCACTAATGGGGAAAGAAGGCAGCATATCCCAATTGGTCACAACACCAACAGGCTATTTGCTGAGTTTAAAAAAAAAACCCTGTTTAAAAGGAAAGTGTGTTTGGTCACCGCTGTCTGTCAGTGATACAGTCACCAGGACATCTGCTGTAAACCCTATTTAAGGTTACTGAGTTAGTATTAGTAGTTAAGGTCAGCAAGTACAATTACTCTACTTTTATTTTAATTTTTTTCTCTTAAAAATTGTAATATCACAATGAACTTTACATTCCATTTTCCCTTTGGTTGAGCGGTTACAGCAAGTGCCTTAGTGCTGTTCCTTTATAGTTCCATTTATTTAAAATGGCATGTAACTGAACATACCAATGCTTTAAAGTCTAACAAAAGCCACAGTGATGAAATGTGCAATACATTTCATATGCTTCTGAAGAAACCTTAACTTTATTAAAGCTGCTGTAAAAAAGTTAATAATATGAATTCATTAAAACGTATAGTGCAACAAAACTGCAGGAGCAGAATTCGGGAATTACTAGTCTAAATGAAATCACACAATACAAACTGCACTAACCTGTAATGATGTTGTCAAGAAGAGTTGTTGGCATGCAAAAAATCCCAACGAGGAGGTCACTGACAGCCAGGTTGAGAATAAACAGGTTAGTGACAGTACGCATGTTCTTGCTCCTTAAGACAATGAAGCACACAACTCCATTGCCAACCATGCAGACCAAGAAAATGAGCAAGTAAGAAACTATGAAGATAGCTGCTACTGATGGCTGGTGCAGGTAAAATCCAACATATGTGATGTTGCCCCGGCGTGTGGTGTATTCTCTGGACACGTTGGGCAAAGTCCAGTTCTCATCCACAAGGGTGATGTTCAGCTCTCCATCCATGTTTGTTCTGAAAGAGATGAGGTAAAATTTGTTGAAGGGTGAATTGTTCCTCACACACACACACACACATCTTTTTTTTTTTTTTTTTTGGGTATGCATAACTGCTACAAGTTGTAAGTGGGTGTTACTGTGGATCTTCACTAATAAGTGAGCCGATCACAAAACCCATGATACACTGACTGTGACTAAGACTGGGATTTCAAAAGGCAATCTAATTTTTCTTCACGTCAGAAGCATCACCTATCTAATCCCTGTAGGCTACAATGCAAAAGAAACAATGGTAATTAATCTTTTCAGTTCCTGATCAGTTGCTCATCAACCAAAACTGAAAAAAAAAAGTCCCTGATTTGATGATGATGATGATGATGATGATTGTCTACAGAATAAAACACTAAATGAATAGACTGAAATCCTCCTCTTGCACTGTCTTCTCTGCTCTTATCTATTTAATGAGTTCTTTTTAATTACTGTCTTTAATTACAGGTTTTATCAGAACTGGGAAAACGCTAAATTGCCTAGTGCAAGGGAATCCCAGCACCAGGCAGAAAAAAAAAAAGCTAAATATTTCAATTGCACAGACCCAAACAGTCCTGGAGCACAGAATATTAACCTTGGTCCTGGGTTTGTCCATTCCTGTACATTTTTGTGTTTTCCCTGCTCATACACCTGATCTAATTAATTAGCTAATTGGCAGCCTTTCCTGAGCTGAAGAAGTGTAAAGATGTGCAGGACAGAGGGTACTCCTGGTCCAGGGTTGGCAACCTGTCAGCTACAGTATCCTAGCCTGTAAATGTAAAAGTGCACTAGGTGATATAAATATCCAACCAGAGACAAAACACACAAAGCAATATTTGCAAAGTGTGCAAAAGAATAAATAAGTACAATTTAAATGTAGAGTAGTGTGGCTACGGCAATACCTCCAGGAAGTTTTAATCTCAGAATTTTGCGCGTGCTGTAAATGCAAAATGTCATACTTTCTCAATTTAGGTAAACTGCACGCTGTATAAATCCTAATCCTGGCACAGAACCAGTTCTTACCTCTTTTTTTTTTTAAATCAGAAAAGCCCAGTGCAGAAGCTGTTCCTTTGAGGGGGGATAAAAAAAAAAAAAGGCGCGAGCAGTTTATCAGTGAATGAAGAAAGAGCAATGATCATCATCATCATCATCATCATCACACAGACAGGCTGCGCGGCTTCACTCCCACATCCTCTCCAACAGCAAGCTGGGAAATCACGTCCACCGTCATTCTGCACCGCTGCTAAAAACTTTCTCTAGCCGACAGCGGTGTAAGTGGATCTGCTCTTTTCAACTGATCACGGCACGAGGGAGAGAGAGAGTGAGCGAGAGAGAGAGGGAGGGAGGGAGGGAGGGGGGAGGGGGCAGGCGAGCTGATGAACAGCGTCACTGAGTGAGCGCGCGTCACTTGTGCGCGAGGCGGTGTGTGTATGTGTCCTAGTGCTTAAAAGTGTGTCAGGTGCCTAAAATTGGACAGATCCAATTCCTATCTATCTATCTATCTATCTATCTATTCATATTTCCAGTACACAATAAAATATTTGAGGAATTCTGAGTGAATTGCAAATTAGATTAACTTACACTCTCAGAAATGAAGGTACCAAACTGTACCTTTCGCTGAGGTGGTACCATCAATATATATTATATTATATAATGTTTACTGTATGTAACGTTATATAAGCTGCTTGCAATCACCACAGGCATTTTCTAATAGAGAGGGGCTACAACGGCATTAACAGGGTGGCCAACAAAGGTGAGGTGATGATCTCCACCTAATATGTGACAAGTATGTGGTAGGGTTATAATTTCAAATTTCATTAAAGTAACTGTATTTGTAATATACAGTAAATATTAACCTACACCACCCTTCCTTGTGAAGCAATATCAAGGCAATATCAGGTTTAATGAAGCCAGTATGATATATTTCTATAATTAAAAAAAAAAGCCATAATCAGGAGAAATCAGTTTGCTGTAGGACCTTTGCTTGTCACCTCTGTCTTTTAAGAGAAACACTATCATCTCAGTTTAAACTGTTTTTAAAAGTTTTAAAGGAATTTTGAAGGGATTTTTCTTCATACATCAACATTGTTTTGAAAGCAAATTAGATTTTGAGGTTGTTTGTCACCTGTGTCTTTTTTTCTGCTTATGCTGCATTGACAGAGCCTGCTGCAGATTTGTTCATGCCATTTTCCATTAACTCTTATGTCCTGTTGTGGATTCCCTGATTTAGCTATTTGGATTTGGGCTTTATGCCAGAGAAGCCCAGCAAGATAAGATTACCTTTGTTGTCTTTTATGCTTTCTGTTTTCGTGGGATTTTTCCCCAAACTTTCCCCAGTCAAACGATTTGGGTTTTCAAACCAGTCTTTAATTGCTGGTGGGTGATTCTATGACATTTACATTTGCTAATGTAAACCAGAGGCTGCGCTCATTTTTTTTTAATCCACTGCCAAAACAAAGAAAGAAAGAGCACATGAAAATATCTTGAATGCATCTAGTATTTCCTAGAAATCTGAGAACAGAGCAAAAAAAAAGAGAGCTTATCAGGTGAAGGCTGTCAAGAAGAAAATAGAGAACAATTGGTAATAATTATTATAATAATAATTAGCAGCAGTGTATCTTATGTGAAACAACCTCCATGAATAGACTTCTTGACTTTTATTGTATATGGAGTCAGTGTTTGCCAGTTTGTGAGAACCTACCCTTGTGGTAAACATATGACATGTGAATATATTATTATTATTATTATTATTATTATTATTATTATTATTATTATTATTATTATTATTATTATATAAAAATATTAGAAATGGTGCAGAGATCTTTTTAATCTTTTTGTCTGAAACAAACAAACAAACAAAAAAAACACACACACAAATATAGCTGATCAGGACATAAATATATTGCAATACTCATCATGAATAATTAGCAATATTGTTTTGAAAACCTACTCCACAAGATATTTTTCACCTCAAGAAAATTGCATAATTAATGTACTGGATGTAAAATGACAACCTATCATGTAATAACCTGATAATTACCTGATGTAATAACATGATGTAACCTATCATGGCTAATTGACATTTAACTGAACACTGTCACTCATTCTCTAGGTGATGTGCCAAAATTGCACTCCTGAGCCTGCTGCCAACTCTATCAGAAATAATACCATTGTGCCATTGTTTTGGGAGATCTGCACACCATGATTTTTATCCCAAGGGCACAGCGATACAAAATCATGAATACTTTCTGCAATAGTTGGCACAGTGCAAAAGGAGGATTTTTTTTAAATGAACCTGTCCATGTTCATGAATAATCAACAGTGACAGTCAACAGTGACTTGCCATACTAATTTATACACATCTGCAGATAATTCTTGACAGCCCATTAAAACTCCCACTGAGTTTAACAGCATCCCATTTTGACTCAGAAGTACTATTTGCTCATTTGTTGTTCTACAGTGAGAGTGTAGTTACCCAGTATGTTTTTATCATAATGAACTACACCATACAAAAATATAAATTGGTGGCAAAACCCAAATTGCGTTTGTTTATTTTATGGTTTCTCCAATTACCCGAGATGCGTTTCAGTAGATATCCAGGCCAGTTTAATAAATGAATAACTAACCAAACTTTAATCTGAAAAATAACAAAGCAAACATGGTTTAAACAGTAATGACATCAACCTACTGTTCCAGTACATATATATTTTACATGTGCAGCATTTAACAGACACCCTTATCCAGATCGACTTACAGAAGTGTTTTGTAGCCTCCATCAAACACATATCCTCATGATAGTCAAAAAAGATCTTGGACTAAGACTAGTGTCAAAATAAAATCCTCTCATTTAAGTCCTTAGAAAAGAGATGGTGGGTCAAGTGGCATTGTGCTCGAGTCTCAAATGGAACGTGGTGCAGAATGGGGTTTTATAAGTGCCTTCTGGTTAGTAGGGTTTTAAATATGATGTGGGCAGCTACAGGAAGCCACTCGAGGGTACACATGAATGAGGTGAAGTGGGAAAACTTGCAGAGAGTGAAAACATGACATGTAGCTGCATTCAGAATCACTGGCAGGGGTTTTGGTGGCACACAGGGGAAGACCTGCCAGAAATAAGTTGCAGTAGTCTAATCTTAACAAGACAATAGACTGAACAAGAACCAGAGTGGCCAAATGGGGAAGGGGACAAATGTCCAGATCTTCCTGATGTTGTAAAGTAGTAACCTACACAACTGATTCAACGAGCAACGAAGGATAGTTATCTGCAACTATGCTAAGGATGCACGCTATGTACAAATATACCCAAGTGAACAAAATCCAAAGAGCAAACAAAGTAGAGAATCACAGAAAAAATAGCCAAAGGGGCACAAATTTGACAAGCAAACAATGGCCATGCAAAGCCAGAGCAATGTGGTGCCCTCTGCAGCATATATACGAAAATTGGATTGATACATCAAATAGAACCAGGAAGAAGGAATCAGACAATCAGAAGCATAGTGTGGGAACAAGTCCCAGGGCAATAGGCTGGATTTGAAAGACAAGACATCTCAGCACGCACATAGACAAAATAAATAGCAGAATGAACAGACAGAAATACGATGGTGATTACACCCTCTCGAGCTCCCTACTTTTTCAGAAGACACATTTTTAGATATTTTGTACTGCACGCTGATTGAAAAGGGAGAGCTTCTGAGAATGAGACCTTCTTTGGCACAGAAAGAGGAATTGCTTCACATTTCTTTATTTGTGAACCAGGGTTAGACAGGAAACTCAGTGGACTGACACTCTCATCAGTGTGTATCCTGTTTGATCAAAGCCCCAGGCAATTAGATTTCTCTCAACTAATTTGATTCTAGTTTAAAGGAGCATCGTTCCCAGATGCCATTCAGGAACTTAGTGGGAGCTGCAATAGCAAAGTAGTCTTCTCCACTGGCTCACACTAAGGCACAAAGCCTGTAGGTGATTAATGATAATTACATCCAAAATGTATTCAGTAATCATGCTGATAATGGTAATATTCCATACTCATCCATTGTGGGCAAGATCTACACAAATGTGGAACGCTTAGTTTAGTTATGTTTAGTTATTAGGTGGAGCCTAGCAGTTAGCGCTTGGAAGCCGAGTTCAACATTAGTACAGCTGAAGGGAAAAAGCTGTTCGTGAGTCTTTTTGTGTGACGACGCAGACTTCTCTAGCATTTTCCTGATGGGAGACACGCAAAGAGTCCATGGTGGGGAAGGGAGGTTTCCTGGATAATACCTCTCGCTCTGCGAGATTTTTATAGGTTACTAGTGTAGTATTCTTTTTAATACTGAAGATGCCAAAGCATGTCATATAACAAATTTAAAAAGTCAAATATTTCTATTGTAATTGTAAAGCAGTAGGGTGTAACACAGTGCCACTGTCTGTATCTGTTCAGTGTTCTAATTATTTGTATCTTTTAAACCCTATACGCTTGGAAAACACTAGAAAAAAACCAAGAGGTAGAAAACTGTCATTAAGGTCTGTGAATGACAGTTCTGGCTCTGACAGTTCTACATCACTTAAGTTCATAATTGGTCTTAGCTAAAGGTGGCACAAGTTTTTAAATCCCACTTATGCACGTTTAATAAATAAAACATGTTTTATTTATATTAATCTGGGCCTCATTTACCAATCTTTTAGTAAAGTTGTGTGTAAAAACTTGTGTAAGCCTCATATTCAGGTGTTTTGGTCATCAAAGAACAGTGCAAGAATACCCATTATGCTATCAAAATGCTAGACACAAATCTCAGCATTTAAGAAATTCATCTATTATTTGTGTCTATAACAAATGAAAATATTAAAACCTACCTGCTTACTACTACCTACTATTTGTTGTCTGACAGTGTGTCAGTGGTTTTGCGAGCAAATGCTTTTCACTGCATTTCTGACTGACTGCTGTGCCAGGTGCATAAGCCCACGTAAAAAGCTCACGTTTGCTCTTACCCTGCATCTGCTGTGTTCTGTAAGCAGGATACTGCTGAGATTGCTATAGAGATATGTTTCAAATCGTCCTAAATTGGAAACTTGTCTTTTGTCACAGACTTGCTCTTCTGAGCATAAACCGCAAGCAGAATTATAAAACTTTTGCTGTAGTGATGACTCACTTCAGTGTCTGGAACAAGTAGACTTGACAGGCCTATCCTGTCCCCTTACATACAACAAGATTGTTGTCGGTTCAGCTTTTCTGTTAGTTTTTCAGTGCGTAAAATTTACAGGTTGCCAGGGCCTTGTAACCGTATTAATTTTGCCTGACTTTATTACCTTTGACTTTATTACAGTCAAAATGGAGAGGTAGCCTCAAGAGTTGTCAGCCCTATTATGCCCACTGCTGGCTTTGATTGCTTTGCTTATCTAGAGACCTCTCCTATAACCTCATGATCAGTGTGAAACGCACTGAGATGCATTGGGCAACACATGCAACATGACAGATGCCCTTTTCTGTCCTTACTCATGTGACCTATAGACCAACAACAAAAGACTTCATTGTTTTTGAAAAGGTGTAACTTTTTTCCCCTATGTATTTTACAGCTGATGAACTGAGTACAAAAAGTATTTCTACATAGGCTGTATACTTACAAGCTTCTAGGGCATTAGAAAAAGGCAAAAAAAAAAGGCATAAAATCAATTTTATTTTTCTGCACACTACGCAATATGGTCAAACAATGTGTACCTCACAAAAGATGTTCTGCTAGTTTGCTAGTGTATTATACACCTGCACTTCCTGCAAGTTTCCTCACTAATGATGTTGAAAGCACCGGAGAGATCAGGACAGAAATTTCAGTAAAATAGCTTGTATTTTTGTTACACTTTCTCTTTGTTTTCTTTCTATAATCTGTCACATTCTTGTGCATGATGACCAAAATAGAGTTATGCCCTTTTTCTAATATTTTCATTTTATCTGTGGGGGTTCATCAGAATGAACGAATAGTATAATGAATGCTATTCTTTCAATAGATGCATATAATATCCACAATAATAACCAATAATCCATAATGACCACATTATTCTGCCTCAGCATGTCTGAAGTGTATATTCCATAAAAATCCAATTTATTTCTAAATATAAACTCTGTAAGCACAGGTATGTTTGTGTGTGTGTGTGTGTGTGTGTGTACAAAATCATAAATTTTCATAATATGAATAGTTCATCTGTTGAAATCCAAACTACTCTCCAGTGTATTGCAGTGTGCAGATTGTGGAGAGAACACTTGGCATATCTTGCAACAGGACTGATGACAATGTGCAGCAGGAAATTATGGAAACTTTCGTGTATTTCCTGTAAAAATACACAACTGTCAAAGCTAAAAGGAATTTCTTTGTGTGTGCATGTGTTTGTCTCACTTCAGTGCAAGTATAGAGCTTGATGTCAGTGTTAGAGTGATCCAGTGCTTGAATTCAAGTATGTTATGGGTTATTGTAGAGTGCGTGGATGTGTGTATTTGGTAAGGTGGTGGGCAGCTTTAGTGTTTGGAATGATGGAGTTATTGGGGTGTTATGTCATTTAGAGTGCATCAGATGATGCCAGAAGCCAAGGAAGCAAAGATGGCCATGCTCTTAGGGTGGGAGGGATGACATGCTCACCCTCCTCTGTCAATCACAGGAACACTAGGTAATCATAGGTGTCTGTCAGCTCATGTATGCGGATGATGGCAGTTACTGCTTTCCTCCAAATTTCTTACACTGCCCTGTGATACAGCATGAGCAACAGTTCAAAATGGCGTGGTTACCGGGCTTCACATGTCTCCGAGGAAGTATGTGTTAGTCTTCACCCTCTCCAGTTGGTAGCTGTTGGGGAGAAAATAGGGGACAAAAAGCGTATTAATTGCAATCACATTCCAGCCAAAACAGTCCACTAAATAGCCTTGTCTTTCAGCTAGATCACTATCTGTAATACATTCATCCATATTGCTTTATCCTGGTCAGTATCATGAAGCCTATGCCAGGAACTCCAGGCATGAGGCAGGAATACACCCTGGATTGGAGACAAGTCCATTGCAAGGCACCATGCACACACATGCACACGCTCATTTCCGCACTCATTTCCACATAGAGCAATTTTATAAACCCACATGTTTTGGGAGGTGGAAATCAACTGGAGAACCTGAAGAAAACCCACACAGACTTAGCTTCCCATGTGTTAGCCAATTAGCTCTTTTTGAAATATGTTCCACTTCCAGTGCACCTCCAAAGAGTTGCAGGATGACTAGAAAGCAGCAGGAATAACAGTTACACAGATAACAATAAGACATGTACTGCACCACAGTCACCACAGCTACACCTCACGCAGAGCTCTTCTGCTAAAAAAAGAAGCAAGGGGATGATTGTCTAAAATTTGCAAACAGGTGTTTTAAATAAATCAAAAAATATTTTGGAACAAAGGACAAAACAAAATTAGATCTATTTGGCAATAGCATCATTTTTCAGTGCATCATTTTTGGAGAAAGAAGGGTTTGTGTGTATGAGCCCAAGAACACTGTACCCAAACTGAAGTAAGGAGATGGGAGAATCATGATATGGGGCTGCCTCTCTGTACTGGGGCATTACAGATCACATGACAAATTAGAGGAAAACTTGATCTCATCAGCCAAGAAACTGAATTCCTTTCTTTATTCAAATGTCAGAATCAGAGTCAATCCTGAAATTTAGTTCACTTTACTTGATATCTTAGAAACCTATATAAACTAGTCAGGTCAGCCATGATCCTGACCAGGATAAAATAGATATAGAAGGTAGATGAATGAATGAATGAATGAATGAATGAATGAATGAGACAAGTGCCGAGAGAGTTCCCCAGTCACTGAGACGTTATCTTGTTATGTTTGGGGACAAGCAAGATGAGTATACAGAGTGAGATGGAGAATGAAAATATCACTGAACACAAAGTTTTGTGTTTAAATTATATCTATTTTGCATTTAAAACTCAGACAAATGGGCAAAAGCAAGCCAGTTAATACTTCTGTATTTTTTGTATGTGTAATTCTGATAGATCAGTGTGTATTCTTCAGTTTCATGTTTGCTTTATTGTGTGTATTTTATCTTCTAACCTCTTTAGATAGCACACTAACATAGGCTAGCTAGTGACTGAAGAACATTTTTGAAGTGTTTTTTTTTTTTCTGTACATTATTCTGTACTTTACACTCTGTTATACTGAGTGAGAATAAGCCAATCAAGGCTTTTGCTCACCTTTACTGTGTGTATTCTATCTATGGACACGCGTCTTATTTTATGCTCTACTTTAGATATGTCTATTTGTCTATTTATTTTTTTTATATAACTATTTTAATATGAACTGGTCAGTTCAGGAGCTTGCCACTTTGGTTAGTAGGATGTTGCTTAGAAACAGTCCTGATTATATCATCTATATGATCTATGAGGCACAAACAGTTGGGGCATGTCACAAACCACAATGTACTCTAATAAATAGTATATTAGTCATTGTATTGGTGTCATTCCTATTTAGGCATCCTATTTGGTGTTTAAATTGTGATTCCGTCACAGTCTTGAATTCTCGTTGAATGTGTATTGCTTGGCATTTGCAGCCATGGATATTAGTTGCATTGCAGCCTAATGCATATTGCAAAATGTTCCTCCTCAAGAACTGCAAGGACTACACATTTCCTTTACTCGTTTTTGAAGCGCTGACAGGTGCCCTAACTCCCTAAGAGGGAGAACTTATCAAATTTAATTATGTCAATCTTGACAGTCTTGACAATGACGGAGTAAAAAATAAATAAACAAGCTTGGTGCTAAAACTACAGTGTTTTTCTAACTCACAAGACAGGTTATGAACTGATTTTACATTGATATATGCTTGTGCCTGTCTAATGAAGTAAGATGGTGTTCCGGCACACTGTATGTTTTCTATTATTTTTAAAGGTTGCCCTATAAAAACAACACATTGCATTAATCTTTTTAATATATTTTGCTGTGTTTTGGTTCCACAAGGGACACAACAATAGTTATCTTTTAAAATCTGACAGGGAACAAAATGAATAAAGGCTTTTTCATTCTTTATATATATATAAATGTGTGTGTGTGTGTATGGACATGGTTTTGTTCCAGCAAGGAAACAGGTCTGTAAGATATAGAGGTCTGTATTAAATTCACTAGTGTTATCATTCCTTCTGGCTTCACTCTGTCTTCTGTCACTCAGTCTATGAACATTGTTCTGAAAGGTGGCTGGTTTCTCATTGGTTGTGGCTATTTCTTGCTCAAGTGGTGAGTGGTGATGATGCAAACTCGCTGTAAAGACAGTATATGAGGACATTAGAGATTAGCCTCATCTAAAACTGTTTGCTCTCACTCACATTCGGCATTTCTTTCTGACTGGGTTTAATTATCTGGCCCAACAGTAGCAATGTTCCTTTCTCATTTCCTTGCCAAGTAGCAATAGCAAAGTCATCACTTTCTGACTGTGACCCCACATGGGTAGTCTATAAAATGTACCTGCTATGTCACACTCATGCGCTTTCCCGTTCTTGTTTTTTGTGGTTCTATGAACATCAGATGTCATTTGGAAACAGCGCTGACTGGGTGGGAATGGTCTGTATAATCACATATCCCACTGTCATTATACAATTTTGTTGAAAGTCATGGCATGCACAAGAAGGTATCTAAGTGATTTTCACCACCGTTGTTTTTTATGGTTTTCCAACATTAATAGAACCACAGCTGCATATGCAGCTAGCACTCTCTGACAACCACCCCACTTGTGCTTGATATTTCGGTGATCCCAGCAGCAGATGCAAGCAGAATGAATGCTGGAAATATTCAGTATTTATAATGGTTTATGGCTGGGGATCTGTAGTGGTCTAGCAGCTAAAGGTTCCTGTGCTCTCGCCACCGCAGCCTGTTTTTGATTCCTGGGCAGGGAACCAACCCAGCCACTGGGAGTGTACTATCAGTGCCGGTCCCAAGCCTGGATAAAAATGGGAGGTTTACATCAGGAAGGGCATCCAGTGTAAAACCTGTGCCAAATCAAACAGGCAGACCAATGATCCACTGTGGCGACCCCTAATGGGAGCAGCCAAAAGAACAACAATGTAATGGTTTATGGCTATTACCGTTGATCATCATAATTATAATCATAGGATGCATCAATACCATTTAATACAATTCATTGTCATGCTAGAACAGGTTTGGACCTATTAGTTCCAGTGAAGGGAAGTCTTAATGCTACAGCATATAAAGGCATCCTATACAATTATGTGTTTCCAACTTTGTGGCAACAGTTTGGGGAAGAACCACATATGGGTGTGATGGTCAGGTGTCCACATACTTGGAAAGCTTAAATTGTTTATTTAGAATTTTCCCAATTTTTGCTGAAATATCCTTTTAAAAACATAGGTAGAGGTAATCTTGCCTACAAATTATTGCACTGATTGTCTATTGTGCTATTATGTAATGAACATAAAAAAATAAAAAGGGTTTATTCATATGACAAAATAATAACAATGGTGATTTTTGTAATATTTCCTAAGTTGACTTTAGGCAATGAATCACTGATAGTTCACACATTACGGAAAGAGCTTTAAGGAGAGTGCTTGATGGTTTAATGGAGCAGTTGATGGAGCAGGCTTAGCTTCTCAGCATGTACCATTAGTGACTCATTCAGGTCTTGACTGTCCAGTTCGTAAGATTTCAGCACCTTACACTGAAAAAATGCCTCATTGAATTTTTTTTTTTATGTCAAGTGGTTGCATGACTTTAATTTGTCTACACACAGATGTATATTTGTAGTAACAAGTACTTATTGTTGTTTTTGTTTTTTCTAGTTATATTAGCTTAATTAAATCAAGTACAGTGTACTTCAAGTGAGTAATTCCAACATCTGATCATGTTCCATCTACATGAATAAATGAATAAGCTTGAATAAACTGTCTGGAGTTAAATTAATCTAGATGCATTTCACTGAAAAAATCAAATTAAATAAATAAATAAATAAATAAATAAAAGTTAGTTATATAATTAATTTAGCAATAATTTTTATTTTATTTTTTAAGTAAAATTAATTTAATGTCATTTTAAATCAATCAAACTTTTTCTCCCTTAAAATAAAATGAATTTTATTTATTTCATGCAAAACAGCAAATGTAAATTACGTAAATCTGAGCACTTAAAGTACATTATCTAAACTTCACGTCTTGTTCTTATTTGAAAACATCTGTTTTCGCAAGTCATTTATCATTACTACTGCTACTGCTAATGCTAATAGCATCTTAAACTGCTCTGATTGAGAACATATACTTACGTCAGTCTTCAGACTAAGACTCAACTGTCAAAGCATAATTAAAATGGGCCAATTTAGGGCAAACGACATTCGGAACCTCACGCAAGGTAGGCTTCATTATTTATAATTTACTTTAATTAATTGATTAATTTATGTTTATTTTAAAGCATTTTAAAATACAATTTACTAAATGTCAAATTTGTTTTTTACAGTGTGGGCTTGTGGATGTCCAGCTCACATGTGAGGATTTGGAGGACCTGCAGCTGCCTGATAAATGCTGGAAAGGAGATCTTGAGGGAACTTCAGGACAGACAAGACAACAGGAGCAGTGTTTGGTAATATGGAAAGATGTTACTAACAGATAGACCCTATGGTGTGAAAGCAGAAACTGAAGATAATTTATCATGGGCAGGGTTAGAGAGCTTTATTTTTTAATGTGAGTGCAAATAAGTTATTCTCAGTCATTACAAAGACAAAAAGGGCATTTTATGGGGAAATAGGTTTGATAGGCTCCTGTTCCAAGCAATCCAGTGTATAGTCTCAAATTTCCAGGGTTTACCCATCATGGAGAATCCCTTCTCAAAATTATCATGATTTTATTAGGTTTCATTTATTCGTCATTATTAACTGTTTTATCCTGATCGGGGTTTCAGTGGATCCAGAGCCCATGTACACATATTCAAACATTCATTTACAACTAGGGGAAATTTAGCACAGCAAATCCACTTACTGGCATTTTTGGGGTTGGAGGAAACTGGAGAACACATGAAAATGCAAAATTCTGCACAGATATTAAACTCCTGATTAAGTCGGGGTCCCTGGAGCCGTGAGGTGGCGATGTTAGCCGCTGCACCGCCATGCTGCTCATAGGATATAATAAATGAAATTGTAAGAAAACCTAGTAAGATTAGTAAGACTAGTAATCTAGTCTTAAAACAAATTATTTAACTTAATTTGTCACTCAGTATTGACAAATGATTCTGTTGTATTCCAATGCCATGTTTGGAGTATTCTGCCCATAAAAAGGGGACATAAAAATGTCTCTCGCACATTTGTTTTAATGTAGGCTTTTAATTATGTATTTAGATGTTCAAATTTCCCCAAACATGAAAGTATGACAAATGTAACTCAAGGCGTAATTAATGCATTTAATTAATGCAAAGTATAACCGTCTAATTAATGTATTTTATGCTATCCTTTTTTCTTTAGAATTTCAACAGCCAGGGATCAGTGTAGGCCGTTTTTAATGGTATGCAAACAGGGGATTTTGTGCTAACACCTTTATGTGTTGACAGATTTCGCTCTCATTTACTTGCCAGCAATCAGCCATCACCGAATGAACTAACCTCTGTCTCCTATTCAGACAACATGCTCAGATCTTTAGCTAATGATGAGTTTGAATAGGTGTGCATGCATGCTATGTGGAATAACTAGGTCATTCAAAGATCTATGTGTATTTTTCATTGTTCATTGCTCAGTCTGGGAAACAGCATAGAATTCAAGAGCCCTTGGATATGTGGCTATTTTTGGTTCGCAGCATTGTATGTTTCATTTGAATTACAAGAACACCTTTTCCGACAAGTATTTAGCAGAATGTCCTGTGTTTGATTTCTATGTTTACAACGGGTACATGAATATTAAAGACACAATAAATCATATACAACAACAGCAACAACAACAACAATAATAATAATAATGATAGTAGTAATAATAATAATAATAATAATAATAATAATAATAATAAATATACAGCAGGTGTATCCAATCTTATCCCCAGAGGGCCAATGTGGCAGCAGGCTTTCATTCCAACCAGGCAGGATTCACACCTGATTCCACTTGTTTAATCAGTTCATCTTAGTCTTCAATCAGCTATCAAGTGTGGAATGAAATCAGCTATTTGGCTGGAATGAAAGCCTGCAGCCACACTGGCCCTTTGCAGATAAGTTTGAACACCCCTGATATACAGTATATAAGTGTATGCTGGGGCTACAACAAATATTCAATAAACTTGACAAATTTGATAAAAAAAAAATTCGTTAGAATACTGAAAATAATTTAACTTATTGACACTACTAATGTTAAACCCCTTCCATTGCCTCAGACAGTGTGTTCTATATCCAACATTTTGGGAAATGGTAATGTTTTGTGGTATGATGGAAACCTTGAAAAAATACCCTTTACATGGTGAAAATGTTGACATTATGTAATATATGAAAATATATTATATGAATATATATGAATTTATGAAAACTACAGTCTTTCCTGGACTTAAATAAGTGCTTCAACTCTACGTTATAGCATTGTAAAATCTGCTGACCCCAAAAGAGAGAAAATTGACTTTTAAAAATTCCATTCCAACTACAGCAAAATCACAGTGATTGTCTAAAAGTAACTGTGGTTTCCTGATTTAATTGAATAAAGAAAATCTAAACATCATAAACCATGAAATAACACCTGACTATCATATCCATATGTGGGTCTTCCCCAAACTGCTGTCACAAAGTTGGAGGCACAAAATTGTCTAGAATGTCGTTGTGTATAATATTACCATTTCCCCTCCATGAAGGGAAACCATGAAGACATGGTTCTCCAAGGTTGGAGTAGAAGAACTCGAGTGGCCGGCACAGAACCCTGACCTCAACCCCACTGAACACCTTTGAGAAATGTCTTCTATGCCTTCTGTTCCTCCTTATAACTGTCCTGCATCTACTTCCACTTTTTAATTCATGTTCTGGTTCTCTGCTTGCTCATGCTCCCTGCTCATTCTATGGCTGCTCTATTCATTCTGTCAGAAAAATGTAATTATTTCATTTAGTTATTTCATTTTAATAATCACACGCACATGCATGAGAACAATTCATTTGAGAAAGAAATGCTAGCTAGAGAACACAAGCTTGAATAATGTGCAGTATAACAATGCGTCATTTTTGAAAATGAAATACAGTATTTGAAAAAGGAGTACAATATTCTTTGTGAATTCAGTTAGACTACATAATAATAATCGCTTTTACATATGCTTTAGCATATGCCTGCTCTGTGGTTGGCTTGCTGTTATTTCCATATTTCCATGTCCACCTGGTGCTATCTCCATATTGTGTACATTTGGTGTACAGTCTAACTGAATTAACCAGATGTAAATTCATCTGGTGCTAATGTTTGTGTTGTGTAGTTTAGCCCAAACATCAGGGTTAAAATGAACAAATTTTACTGGCATGTGACTCAGTAAACTGGGTCTAGGACACATCTTTTTGTTTAAAGTTATAGTGAATGGTTTTGGGTTTTTTTGGTTAAAAAAACATTAATAAGTCAGCAGGAAAAAAATACTTTATAACATGATGTTCTATCACATTCTATCAAAGAAGTCACGCTACATGGTGATTAGCTTGTATGGTTTTCCTTCCTTGTATGATTAAATTTAACAAGTGACATGTAAAAATATAAATTGTTTCTTTTCACAATCATTTTGGACTCCATGTGATCATTAGTGTGATGTGTAATCACTGAAGCTTAACAGGAAGACCAACAAAATCGAGGCTTAGTCTTTCATATATATGGAAGCTGTTGTTGTTATATGCATGTAGATAATATATATGAAAAGCTGGTGACACACCATGCATTTATTTCAGCTCACTCACTATGTTCTAAATCTTTAATGGCTAAGAACTGAGTTGAATTTCAAACGTGATTTGTCCAAGGACAAACAAAGCACATCATGTCCTCGGAATGTTTGATAACTTCATCATGTCTAACCTTAACTCAATGACTTACATTTGGGAATTTGGGAATGACTCACATTTAAGAATTTTTTGTGGCAATTTTTAAAAAAAAAAATACTGTGTTTACTGTCAAAATAAACTAAATCATCAAGTGGATCTACTTGGGAACAGCTATAATGTGTCTGGTTTGACCATCTTCCCTTTTTACTTTGGGACAATTCTTTTGCAGTAAAACTAAAAACATCAGATTCATTTGATTTTCCAGTGCATCTCTCATTTGAAATTGATAATATAAGATCTTATAAAAAATTTAAAAAAAAAAAAAAACGTCCAAGTTTCAGACATTTTTGTAAGCCTCAGGAACACAGGTTTTGGCACCAGGTCCAGTCTGGCCACAGTGGAAACTGTTCAGTTTGCTTTTGTTTTTGATAGCTGAGGGGTCAAAGGTTCAGGGCTAATGCAAGGTGACCTGCAAGGTGAACTTCAAAAGTTATTCTGTGAAATGGCTTAATGCACACTGGGACAGTCAGTAATGGCAACATTATGGGTTCATGTAGAATACATTTTTCCATAAAATAAGCTATATCACTGGCCAATGGCCAGCATGGCTAACAGACAGCCTCAAAAAGTGATTTGATGGGAGTGATTTGTCAGGTGAAAACATATTTTCCTTTCATTTGAAAAAATTCTTTGGCTTGTGGGGGGAATAAATGATTCAGTTCAATTCATGAACAAAACATATCTGAAAACTTCTCTTCTTAAAAGCTAAAGCACTAGAAAATGACCAAATGTTGATTATTTTTGGAGATTTAGCCTATACCATGCTGAGATCTCAAATCTCCAGCATTTTACAGAAATAAACTTCCATGACCAAGCGGCACGGATAAATTTAAGAGTGATTTAGATGAAATTGAAGAGACTGTAGAAAAACATCATTCCGTTTTGTGGAGAAAAGTGTAGATATTTATCAGACAAGAATCATCTCTTTTATAACAGGGCTTATTATTGATTCTGCTGACAGCAAATGCTGGATATGATGAAGAAGTATGAAGCAATTCCAGTTTCCATAGCCACAAATACCAGAATTACTGCATTATTTAAATTGTAGCTACTAGTATTCACTGGATTGCCTAACTCCTTGGACAGCTGGAGGCAGGAGACAAACCAGTCATTATTTTCACTGTTTTCCAAACACTATTATTATCTGTTATGTTCGAGTCAAAAATGACAGAACATACATATGTTCTGATTTTGTTGTCCATCATGAAAACATTTCATATCATTTGGTAACATAGCGAAAATCAGCATTGTAAATAAACATTTGTTTTCAAAAAATATTTTCAGTGCCATGCTCAATTTCCCACAGGTAAGATTAGATGTCGAATATCCATGAGCATTTTCTGCCTTTTACACTGTCTTTATATAATCTGATGATGCTCCTAGTGAAGTGCTCTTCAGTCTTTAAGAGCTCTCATTCCCCAGTCAGTTGTGTAGCCATCATGTTTGATTAGTGCACATTTGATACCTACTAGTTTCTGAAAATGTTCATTTTTCTTAATCTTCACAAAACTTAAAACTTGTGCATTAGAAAACAAAGTTATATACTGTGCGGTGTATATGTATATAGGGTTTTCAAATGTCAAATCAGTACAGGTACACTTTCTGAAGTGTCTGATGGGTGACAGATAAAATCATACTGAGCCACAGTGTCCTCAATTAGAAAAGAATGGCATATCTCAGAGGAGAAAACTGGAAATGTTTAGTCAAAAATCACGGTCGTAGTATAAAAACTTCTGAGACAGCTCATATAGCAGCTTTCTTGACAGAATATGCATGTTTTATTTCTGCTGTCTAGGGTACTTCTGGAGAGTGGCCACTAATTATTTGTATTATTTTCACAGACTCAGATAAAGGTCACTGGCTCCAAACAAACACATCCTATTTTTAACAGAAGACCAAGAGACCCAGAACAAGTACTAAAGGGCACTCGTTTCCTCCAAAAAGTTTTTGCTTACTTTGGATTGGAACACAAGTGGTACATGATAGCCTACCTACAGGCTTCATATAACTCACCACATAGTTCATTCCCACCTTTATTTTGCACTGTGCAGGCCATTGAATCTGCTGTTCTACAAAGAAGCAGATATAAAATATAGTCTTGGCTGAAAAATAGGTACCATTAGTTTAAAATCACCTCAGCATGTGACAGGCAGCTTGTCCAAATTTGTGTCACATTGACTAGGTCAGTATAATCAACCTAACCTTATATAAATCTACATGTTTCTGCAAGTGACATGTCATGTGCGTGGATATTATTTGCTACTGACCGGTAAGGGCATTGCGCAGGATATTTTCCAAGCAAAATTCTCCACCATTTTTGATAGTTTCAGTTTGTAAGCCATATTCAAAAATAATTTGGTAAGTTATTCAGATAAATTGGTATACCATCCATACCATGAAGATTGTAGTGGAAAATTGTATGGCTATGAGTTATAAATGCTGTTATATACTCTTATAGAAGCCATAAGTTAGTGTCATTTTTAGGGTAACTGTGTAAATGCTCAGTCTGAGATTGGTCTCTTGTACTATATGACATACAATGATTACCTTAGTACAGGCCTATGTACTATTATCAATTTAACCATTCTGTATACATTATTATTATTGCCTCAAAGCTTCACGGTCCTCATTTCATTCCTAAGCTCAGATTACTGTCTTGTGAAGTTTCCATGTGGGTTTTCAAAAAAAAAAAAAAGGGGGGGGTTCATCCCAAGAACATTCGAGTAATTGGATCGGCTATGCTAAATTGCCCCTAGGTGAATGTGTGTGTAAATGTCTGTGTGCATGGTGCCCTATGATGAACTGGCATCCATGGTGTATCCATGGTGTATTCCTGCCTCATTCCTAGTCCTACCAGGATCCACTCCGGCTTTGCCATGACCCTGACCAGGATAAATAAATGAACAAATGAATGACCAGATGACCATACTTGGTTAAACAGTAGACTAAAAGTAAGATACAAATGGTTTTACTGGTATAATAAGACAACCTTGTTACATACAGTATAAGCTGTCAATTTTAGAGGTCATTTTCTGTTTCAACATAACAAATCAATGCCTAAATGAAATAGCTTTAATACAGAAGCAGAAACCACCTGGGCATAAAAAACTACTTTCAGCAACCACATTTCAAACTCAGCATAGGTGCATGTTCAATTTCAGATATACCTGTAGCTTAGCTTGGTCGTTTTATCCAAAAATAATTATTCTAGGCACAGTGCAAAATAAAACTGTTGCACAAGGAGTTGATGAAGAATTATTGCACCATTTCTGATGTTTTTGATTAAGAATGCAGAGAAAATTCCATTTGTTTTCTAACACTAGATCTGCAGATATTTGCCTGTCCCAGAGTTCTGTTTGCATTGAAACGTTTGTTGAACTCTAAGCTTTGGCTTGAGTTAATTCTTAACACTGCATGTGTACCTTCTGTGCCTGGCAGTACACAAGCAGTTCAATGACTGACTTATTCAAAATTTCTTTTATACACTGTCTGAGCAAAAATGATAATGAGGACTAATGCACTAATTTTCAGTTTTATTTCTGCCATAATTGTTCCAAGTGTGACAGCAGACAAAGGTATGGAAATTAGCTTTCTCTTTTAGTTACCTGTCACTGACATATATATAAAATCAATTTACACCACAGTGCTGTTGAATTGCTAATTTTCTATAACAGCGTTGCTCTGACAGTAGTTTTTGCTATAACATAAATGATAGGTTTTTATTAATGCACTCATATTGATATGTAATAATTCCTGTACTTACAGCTCATTCTCAGGGACTTGTATGGTCGATGCACCACGTAAATCATGGCTAATAAAAATAGATTAAAGAACCTGCAGTTATTTAACAAAGAAAAACCTATAATCAGTGACATGCTGAAGTTTTCTCTAAGGAAATGTTTATTTAACATTTATTGAAAGAGTGTTTGGTGTCAGCACTTTAGGGGAATTTTACACATTCTGGTTTCTCACTAACATGACAAGCTGTGTTTTTTGTCTAATTAATTTCAAGAGAACCAAAGGAATTCCAAAAAAGACGCCATTGAGGGAGTTACTGTTTATAGCTACTATAATGTGAAATGGCTTCAGAAATTATTCAGACCCCTTCACTTTTCACTTTATTTTATTATAGCTGTCATTTAAAATGGATTAAAGTTACTATTTGTCTATTAATCTACACACAATAATCCAAAATGACAAGGCAAAAACATTTTTTTTTTTTTTAGAAATTCTTGCAAATATAATAAAAATCTATCCATCCTCTGTACCACTTATCATACACAAGGTTGCAGGGAAGCCTGGAGCCTATCACAGGTGGACTCAGAGCACAAGGTGGGGGACACCCTGGACAGGGTGCCATCCCATTGCAGGGCACAATCGCACACAACCATTCACACATTACAGACAATCTGGAAATGCCAATCAGCCTACAAGGCATGTCTTTGGACTGTGGGAGGAAACCCCAAAGCATGGGAAGAACATGCACACTCCACGCACACAGGGTGGGATTCAAACCCCCAACCCCAGATACGCGAGGCAACAGCGCTAACCACTAAGCTACCATGCCCCCCCCTTAATGAAAAAGATCCTCAGACCCTTACTCAGACCCTTAGTTAAACCACTCCAAATTGTGCTCAGGTGCATCTGGTTTGCTCTGATTATCTTGAGCTGTCTCTTGAACTTGACAGGAATCCACCTGTGGCAAATTTGACTGATTGGACAAGATACAGAAGGGCACACAGCTGTGTCTTTAAGATCCCACAATTCACAGTGCATGTGAAGTCCACTGAACTCTCCATAGACTTCCGTGATTAAATTGTGTCAAGACACAGAGCTGGGAAAAAATAACAATTTTTAAAGCTTTGAATGTTCCCAGGAGCACAGTGGGCTCCATCATTGTGGAATGGAAGAAGTCTGGATGTACCTTATTCTTACTACAGTTGTCCATCCAGGCCAAACTCAGTAACTGGGGTGGCCAAGACCCCAATGGCTAATCTTCAGAAGTCCTCTGCATAGATGGGAGAACCTGCTAGAAGGACAACCATCTCACAAATATGCCAGCAATCAGGCCTTTATGGTAGGGTGGCTAGACAGAAGCCTCACCTAAGTAAAAGCATATGGCATAAAGCATAAAGATTCTCCGGTAAGACTTTAATTTTTAATTTTAATTTTTGGACTAAATTCCAAGTGCTACATCTGGCAAAATCCAGGTAAAGCTCATAAACTGGCTAATACCATTGCTACAGTGAAGCATGGTGGTGGCAGCCTCATGCTGTGGGGGTGTTTCTCAGCAGCAGGGACTGGGAGACTGGTCAGAATTTTGCACACACAAAAAAAATTAAATCTAAAATCTTGTCACTTTCTTATTATGGGTTATGTGTAGATTGATGTCTAAAAAAATCAATTTAATCCATTTGAAATTAAATCTATAACACAGTAAATTGGGCAAAAAATAAATGGGTCTGAATACTCTCTGAAACCACTGTAAGTGATAACAGGAACTAACTTGTTTCATGGACAATGCATAACGTTAAAATATAACTATAAACAATTACAAAGCATATGTCATTCAATAATAAATTCAAAATTGCATTCATTGGCAAATCGCTGGGGTATAAGAGGAATAGTACACTTCAGGACATGCTGTTATAAGAAAATAATCAACTATGCTGTTGTATCACACCAGACAGGTGTGGATTATTTTCCTATAATAGTAAAACCCATCATGTGTTATTCCTTTTGTAATGTATATTAATTATATTGTATACACAATGAAAAGTATGAGTGCTTAAAGAATTGCTAAGTACTATCAATTTTACAGCTGAGATTATACTCCAGTATATAGTATGCTTTAAGTTAGGTGACAAAGAAATGAATCTTAAATGATAAAAGGACACTTACAAAAGTGGCACGCTCCAGAAATTGGGTTCTCAAGCAAAACTTCCCATCTTTCATATCTTATCTTCACAGGAAAGCATTATGCAAAAGAAAACGTGTGCGAAGAGCTCCGGGTCATTGGATCAAAAAACTTCAGAATAATGTATGTAAATATATTATGTAAGCAAATCTCATATGCTCCCTTGTAATTAATTTTTATCTCTACATATATTTTAGAAATTAAGTTCAGTGTCTCTGTTATTAACATTTAAATTGAAGATTTTCACGTGTAGTATTTGTGTTTGTATAAACTTTACGTAAAACCTTGGATAGATCGTATCATGCATGGTGCATTCTAGCACTTAAGAAATTTAGTCTAAGTTCAGCAGGCTTACATTCTGGAAGGACACAGTATAACAGCAGTGGCCAAGAGCTGCTGGAAATTAGTGCAAGTTAGATTTATTTGATTTATTTACCCACTCTCACACAACATTTACATCTGTTGGGGGTCAAATGAAACCATACAATTGTTAAGCACATTCTATCCCTAACCTTAGACATTCTTAAATTTAAAAAAAAAGTCTTGTATGACTTTTTATACAAATTCTTTAAAATGTGCAATTGTGAATACACATGGTACCTTGGCCACTGAGACACAGTATTAGCCCTCAAAAATAGTAGTGATTATTAAGTGCAACATATTTACATGGTGAACATCTTGTAAGAAAATAACTATGTACCTGTACACCTGAACATTCATGCAGTTATCTAATTAGCCAATCATGTGGCAGCAGCAGCCCAATGCAAAAAATCATGCAGATACAGGTCAAGAGCTTCAGTTAATGTTCACATCAAACATCAGAATGGGGAAAAAGTGTGATCTCTGTGTCTTTAACTGTGGCATGGTTTTGGTACCAGAAAGGCTGGTTTGAGTATTTCGTAAACTGCTGATCTCCTGAGAATTTCACACACTACAGTCTCTAGAGTTTACACAGAATGGTGTGAAAACAAAAAAGGAAAAAATTTGAGTGAGCAACAGTTCTGTGGGTGGAAACGCCTTGTGGATAAGAGACGTCAGAGGAAAATGGCCAGATTGGTTCGAGCTGCCAGAAGGGATATGGTAACTCAAATATTCACCCTTTACAACCGCGATGAGAAGAAAAGCATCTCAGCATGCAAAAAACATTGAACCTTGAGGTGGGTGGGCTACAGCAACAGAAGACGAACAGTGGGTTCCACCCGTCAGCTAAGAACAAGAATCTGAGGCTATCATGGGCAGAGACTCACCCAAACTGGACAGCAGAAGACTGGAAAAAGACCAGGTGATTTTTTTCCCCCTAATCTTCAACTGTCCAATTTGCATGAGGCTCAGATTCCTCAGAACTGTGGCTCACTCAGTATTTTTTGTTTTTCACACTATTCTGTGTAAACTCTAGAGACTGTTTCACAGGAAATCCCAGGAAATCAGTAGCTTCCGAACTACTCAAATCAGCCCATCTAGCACCAACAAACATGCCACAGTTAAAGTCACAGAGATCACATTTTTTCCCCATTCTGATGTTTGATGTGAAAATTATCTGAAGCTCTTGACCTGTGTCTGCATGTTTTTATGTATTGCGCTGCTGCCACATGCAGATCTTCACTGCAGATAAAGGAGCACTGCAGGAAGCTTCCTAATATGACTTGGCACAGAGTGACAGAATTGTTTTTGTTGTGCCAAAGAGTCGTTGCTGATTTTTGACAATTGGTCAATAGTAAGAAGAAAAGGAAAAGGACCTTCTTAGAAATTGACACGGAAATAATAGGGTAGTTTATATGTTGTTTCCTGTGTTTGCTGAAGGAAAAATCAGAAATGATTGCATGATTTTATGCATTGCATGATTTTATGCATACATACATACATACATACATACTGTATTTGTTTTGTTTTATTCTGAATGTGCAATTCAGTAGTTTTGATAAAATGCCAAAATGCTAATCAATTCTTCTTTGCGTAGAACCTTTCTGTTAGATGACTCATGCAGAAAAAGTTGTTCACCCAAACTGTCTCAAAAACAAATTTACATCAAAACGGTAATTTAATATCCTGAAGGAGAGTAAGATTAGGCCTAATGTCTAAACCACACAGAGAAAAATTGATATTGATCGCTCGCTTCTACCTGATAGAAACAATCTGATCATTTTCTCTTCAGATAAAGGAGCACTGCAGGAAGCTTCCTAATATGACTTGGCACAGAGCGACAGAATTGTTTTTGTTGTGCCAACGAGTCGTTGCTGATGTAGGTTTTAAGTATGTTTTTGACAATTGGTCAATAATAAGACTAAAAGGAAAAGGAACTTCGTAGAAAATGACATGGAAAAATAAGGCAATTTATATGTTGCCTTATTTATTATGTTGTTTCCTGTGTTTGCTGAAGGAAAAATCTGAAATCTTAGGTAAAAGCCAGAGAACTACTAAATCTACTGGAAAGAGAGAACAAACAGAAATAAAGCGGAACTAAGAAGCAAGCAAAACACAGAAAAACAATAAAAAATGAAATTGAAAAACACCTATGCTACATTTATTTATATATTTACAGTCTCAGTAACTATTTACATCATGATAGGCAGAATAGGAAACAATGAAGGGTCTTAGCACAAGTGAATTGAGGTGAGCAGGAGGAATGAACACTGAAAGACATATGGCAGGCTATAGAAAAAAGGCCCAGGAACAGTAAGGAAAAAAACACAGGAACATGAAGTAGAAATAGAAACACAACATAAACAGAAGGCCTGCTGTGTAAATACCAGTCAGTCTAATTAAGTATAAACTACATTTCCATTTTGCTTTACTGAAAAAAGTCTGTTTAATGGTTTATAGTTTATGGTTAATAGCTTATAACAATGGAATTACGCAGTGATACTGGACCGATGGTTCCATGAGCAATATCGTTATTTAAATAAGATTAATTAATTAACAACAATAACAATAACAATAATAATAATACTTGTCAAACCAAATTTCCTGGCAATGTGTGTCCTTTATCTTATTTAAAATGTGCATGTTTCATTTGTAATACAATTATTAAATAAAAATGTACAATGAGTTATACATTTTGAGTTATACAGTACAATTTACAGCTGTACCAAAAGCATTTGTCATGTTTCAGAGTGACAGCTCTATACAGCCAGAAGTTCCCAAATGGAACCTTTGAGGAAGTGAACTGTGTGGCTGATGAAATGGCTAAACTAGCAGAACAGTGCTGCCAAGATGATGCAAGTCTTGACTGTTATGACAAAGGGGTAAGCTGACAGTTACGTTGGTGTGTAGCGACTGTCTGGGTCTCTTCTTTAAAGAAGAAGTCATTCCAGTGAAGTCAGTGATTTCCATTTGAAAGCTTTGAGGAGAAAAGGCGAGACATAATGACACGAATGCATCCTCAAACTGCTTTCAACAGCTGCATGTTTATGTTTTTATTCATATAATTTCAAGGCATACAATTCATAAATGACTCTGGTGCCACAGCGACTTTGAGATAAACAAGATAAACTGTTCATATGGTTTCGTTGCAAAATCAGAAATCATGCATAGGCCAAATAAATGGCACCAGTGTAATCCAACCGTAATCTAATCTCAAATGTCAGCGTGAATTGTGAAACTCTTATACTCTCTCCTCTCAACATGAGATGTCAGATGTAGAGGCCTAATTTTGAATGTACCCATTTCACACTTAATTACACCAATTAATAAGCCACTGTGGAATGTAATTGTTCATTGTTAGCAGGACAGTCACTGCTAGGATGCAGCATTCTTCATTGCTCTGTGTGTGTCTGTGTTTTGAAGTGTCCTGTGTATAAACACTAGGATAAATACACTACTATTGAATGTTTCAACATAGTCATCTCTGACAAATATGGCATGGTTATGGATGGACCTTATCACCAATTTCTATAATAGATAATTTATGTGAGTGAAAATAGGGGTGGTGGGGCTGTTTTTTTTTTTTTTTTGCGGGCGGTGGAGGTGGGTGTTTTGGTTTCATTTTTGGTCCTGTCTCTGCCCCTAGTGTTGTCACTGGTTTGTTCCGTTGGTTTGTTCCATTGGTTTGTTCCATTGGTTTGTTCCCTGTGTGCACCTGTTCTGTGTTTAATCCATACTTGGTTCCTCTACTGTATGTCTAGCCTGCTGATTCTTTGTTCTATTATCAAATCTATTTATTGTGCATGATGCTATGTCCAAGACTTAACTTTCTGTGTTCCTTGTTCCTGTTTTACACCATTGCCTGCTTTCAACTTCGTATATGGATTGCCCTAATAAAACTCACACATTCTCTCTCATTCAACCTCATTTTTTTGCTGTCACTGGGGGATCCTCCTCTGCCTTGGAAGATGTGAGATGCACAGTTCAACACTCTCATGTTAGCTACAGGGTTAAGCAAAGCCTTGAAGAATGGAAGAACAGTATTTTTTTCAAAGTTGCCAGAGTGAAAACAAAGTTACAGACACCGCTAGAGCACTAGAGCGACTGATGCCAATCTTCTACTTCAAAGAGGAAATGGGAAATTCTACTGAAATGAACAATTTTATTACAGTTATTACAAAACGTATTGTCGTGACAAAATTTGACTGTAATAAAATTGTTCATTTCAGTAGAATTTCCCATTCAGCAAAAATGTGCCACATTGAAGTTCTGTTAGCAATGAGGAGCTATGCAGGTGTATACAGTGTCTAGTCTCTGTTCAAAACAGAGAAATGTTTTCACATGGAAATGTGGAACTTTGACTTTGGATACTGGTGCCAAAGTATCTTTGTTTATTGTGCAAAGTTTGTGAATCAATTCCAACTACAGTTGCAGAATGCCCAAATAAGCCTATATGATGGCTCTGAGGTAACAGCTAATGGATTTTTTAATATCAGTAATAAGCTGTAAAAAATGATTGGTTTAACTCTGGTGATCAGGGGATCATTTGCCTCACTGTGGCTTTGGAGGCAGAAAATAAAGAGAAAAGGACCTGCTTTGTGTGCAGCCACAATTAAAGCTAGAACTATGTTAAAAATTTCTGATGTCATAAATCTCTTTATATTTTCTCGAGACTAAATAATTTTTTTTTTTTTTTTTTAAACTGGCATTCTGTCCGTTATGCTGTCGTCAAGCAACAAGAGTTAAGTAGAAGAGTTTTGGAAGCACTTTGCTGTGCAGCTGCTACTCACAGGATTACATATCAGTTGTGCTCTGGAGGTTGAGAAAAAGATAATCTAGCTGGAAAGCAGCCTTAGAATTTTTAATGCATTAAGAACTCACAAAATGAACTAGCAAATGAATGTGATTCATGATGGCTTTTTATTAAGCAATCAAACATATTAAAAGTGTGGGCAAATGGACAGATAAGAATAACTTAGCCATAATGCATAATTTATCACCTCAGTAGTTACTGTTTGCGGTTACTCACTTCCCTGTAACATACATAAGATAACATACATTTCTGTCTTCTGTAAACTAGAAATCTAGTCCTTTTTGCTTTGCATTTTTGTTTTATATTTTTGTGGTTGACATTTAACAAGCACAGAAATTTGCATGTTATAATGCTCTTAATCCAAAGTTAGAGGACACTAATTTTAAATATGTCCATCTCTTTAAGGCCACAGAAATCTCAGACAAGTCTTGTAGGAAGGACTCACCATTCCCCAAGCACCCAGGCATTGAGCAGTGTTGCACTGTCCACGGTGATGAAAGGAAACTGTGTTTAGCCATGCTGCGTTATTCAGCAGATGAACTCCCCTCCCTGCTGGAGTCCACACCTGAGGAGATCTGCACTCAGTACACTAAGGACCGCAGCGGTTATGCTCTGAGGTAGGATGTGGGAAGCTCATGCATTTTAGCATAACAGTTTACCTCCAGCATAAATATCAGAGTTACAAAATTAGTAGGTCATTTATTTTCTCTAAAAATAGACCAAACCTAGTAGAAACTCTTCTCCCTTCAGAGAGAATTTCTCATGATCAGTTCCTTTCTGATTGCTAACAACAGGCTAACTACAAACTGGCATAATATTGAGTAAACTTAAATAAGTGACAAGGCTAATATAATTGAACAAGTTATGATATCAGTGAGTGCTGATGCAGTTTATTTGTGCATTGAGGCTACAAATTCCATTAGCTTGAATAAATATTCACCCCCTTAAACTTTTCCTTGTTTTTTTAATGTTACAACCTGGGACTGAAATGGATTTTAGGACATTAGTCAGAAAAGCAGCCAAGAGGCCAAGGATAACCTTCAGCATGATGCTACCACCACAAAATAGTCACAACACAACGGATTTCAATATGTAGTCATTTTTTTCACCAAAAAGTAAACATTCAGAAATCAAGTGGGAAAAAATAAGTACACCCTATAATTCCGTAACATGTAGAACCACATTTAGCCACAATATTTTGCAGTAAATAATTTCGGTAGGAGTTTTGATGGAATTTTGGTCAACCCATTTTTACAACATTGCTTCAGTTGATTGATGTTTGAGGGCATTTGTTTATGCACAGCTCTCTTAAGATACCACCACAGCAAAGTGGTTGAGGTCTGGACTTGGACTTGGCCATTCCAACACCTTGGGGTCATTGTCCTGTAACATGACCCAATTTCAGCCCTGCTTAAGCTGCCGGACAGATAGTCTCACATTTGTCTCAAGAATATTCTGGTATAAATTGGAGTTCATTGTTGTCTCAATGATTGCGAGTTTCCCAGGTCCTGTGGCTGAAAACCAAGCAAAAATCATCACCCCTCCACCCCCATGCATGACAGGTGGTATGGGGTGTTTGTGGTAATATGCTTTATTTGTTTTTTCCAAACATGGTGCTGTGCATGATGACCAAACATCTCCACCTTGGTTTCATCAGTCCAAAGGATATTCTTCTTGGTTTGTTCAGATGCAGTTTTACAAGTCGTGCTGCCATATTCTTTTTGGAAAGAAGGCTTTTTTCCTAGCCACCTATCCATGAAATCCATACTCGTTCAGTCTAAAGCTGCTTGTTCCATCATGAACATAAACATTTAATGTGCTTACTGAGGCCTGTAGGTCACATGTTATAGCTTTTGGGTTTTTCTTTATATCTCTGAGCATTAAACAGTCTGACCTTGGACTGAATTTGCTGGCAGCCAACTGTCTTGAAGGCTCTCCATTTGTAAACAGTGTTTCTCTCTGTAAAAGTGGTGAATTTCAAATTGTTTGGAGATGGCCTTATAATCCTTCCATGATTGATGAGTTGTTGATTGTTCTCTGAGGTCATGGCTGATGTCCTTTCTTCTTGGCATGATGTAGACACACATGAGTGCTCCAGAACACCAAAATGCCAGAAGTTCTGCTTTTATAGAGGTAATCACACTTCTTGATGATTAATTAATTAATCTTGTACATTTCATTAGTAACACCTGGCTGCTAATTACTCTCTTAGTGATTGTGGAAGTTGGAAGGGTGCTTATTTTTTCCCATGTTTGGATTTCCACCAAACATAGCACTTTATGGCAAAGTCAAAATGGTCAGTTTTGGTCTCATCAGAAAAGAAAAAAATTATTCTGCTTTTGCTGAGTCTCCACCAAGTCTTTTGGTAAAGACCAAATGGGATTTCATATGCCTCATGACCCTTCCATAAAGCCCAGCTTTGGGTAATGTAAAGACTATGAGCTGTGAATCTCTCCAGCTCCTTTCCCAGATTTCTCTGATAGCTCCTTGGTCTTCATGATGCTGTTTGTTTAGGTTTATTCTCTAACAAAATCTGGGGACTTCCAGGAATAGGCGTATTTAAATTGAGAGCATGTAACATATTAAATGCACACAGGTGGACTCCATTCAGTGATCTAATTGCAATTAAGTCCATTTCAGTTCCAGGTTGTAATGATTCAAAATAAGGAAAGGTTAGTTACAGTGTGCCGTGTTACAATGTTACAGTGTTGCCAGGTCTACTATTCCTACTAACTGGGCTGTTCCCCTGCTTCCAGTCCAATTTTTTCATAATCCTTTGTAGCTCAGTATATAGTAATTTTTTTTGCTACATAGGGGTTCAATATTTGGAGGCAGAGACAACTGGGTATTGCACACACTTTGCCTCCACAGAAAAATAGCTAGTGTAGAGCTTGTGTAGTGTAGAAGTTGCTGCCTGAGACTAAAATTAATATACAGTATACAGTATATGGGTCCACTTATCCACTAGTAATATAACACCATCTGTTACTGGGCAGAATCTATCACATCATGGTAACACCTCATCACGTCACGTTAATGTTTGTACCAAGACACAGACATCAAGGCCCAAGTCCTTTAATGCCATCAGTGGTGGCTGCATAGCATCTTAGACACAGCAGTAATTTAAACTTAACTGTAAGGCATTAACTAAAAAAGTAGTAACTTCAAAATGGAAAAGTAGAAACATAAATTAGGTTAAAACAATGTGTAAAAATTGGTTAAAACAGTGGTGTTGGCTTGTGTCAACAAGTTAACATGCAGGATGATAAACGATTGTATTATCCATGAATCCGTTTGTGCGACAAGCACAACGTGTGGCTCATACTTTGGTAGGGATGAGGAGAAAGTCCTTGACTAGCCCTTGAAATCACTTCATAGTTGTTGGCATGAGTCCTTTTAGAAAATAGAATGTGGAGAGTGATGCATATGCACTTATTCGTTGTGCTGTTTGCTCCTTAACTGTAACCATAACTGTTCTTTATCAGTTCCACATATGCCTGATGATGCCCTGTTGGAAATGAAATCCTACATCAGCAGTTTCCAAAAGTCATAGGACAGCTTCTTGTTGTCAGTAGCACCAGCATGGGGCTCCAGGGTCCCCAGTTTGATCCTTGGCTCAGGTTAATGTCTATGTGGAGTTTTGCGTTTTTTCCTTGTGTCCATGTGGGTTTCTTCCAGAAAGACCTTTAGAAGAACCCCAATAGTTTACCACAAAGCCAACATGACTGAGAATGTGAAAAAATTATCGGCATCTTTGACAGCATTTGGACTGGTCCAGATTTTTATTTGTGAATTGACTTACTAATTTTTCATTTTAAAACTGCATAGGTAGATTATGGGCATCAGAAAAGCACCCCTAATAACTATTATTATTTTTTTTATTTATTTAATGTAACCACATGCAGTGTCTGTCCATGGAAGTATATCTAACCTGACCAGTAAAGCTCATTCTGATTTTAAGAGGGTGTAATGTCAATGCCAGAATCAGCAGCGAACTCCAATTTCCACAATACACCTCCATCAAACATGGATGTCTCTGCACGTCTCTGTGTTTTCGAAGTTTGATTATTTAAAGGATTGTCTATGTAACGCAAAGAAGGGTTATGCTGAAGCACTAGCTAAAATTGCAAGATAATCAGAAATAGACTGTGATCTATATGGGGACCATTCATTTTCCATTTCAAATCATAAAATAGAAAGACAAAAAACTACTAACTGTTATCGTATTTTGTATGTTAGACACATTAGATTAACCAAATCAACTGCTTTTTACATTGCCATTGTAACCAAAAGTAATAGAATGTGTGCAAATACAAAAATAAAGTAACAAGTTTTTACAGTAACACACATTGCAGTAACAGCAATCACAAAAAGACATCACACCAAATGGAAAAAAAATAAAACACAAAATCCTTCAGAATCAATACAATCCTTTTCTATGTCCTTACTTTAGATGATTTGGCCTTATTAATCACAGCAGTGGTTCATTCTAATGAAACTATGTCATGATAAAATAAAAGCCATTGCCTAAGCATATTTATACCTGAATCACACCATTTGTGTAAAATAGTCTTTTTTTTGCAGCTGTTATGCCAGTGAAAATTATCCACCTCTGAGGTAAAAAAAAAAAAAAAGGTAAAAGAGCTGTCATAACATAATAAACATAGACAGGGATTTTTCTGTAAGGGTGTACTAAGCAGATCTGACAGTACAGACAATAGAGGCAGTTAACATTTTTTTAAATCAAGCCTGCCATGCATTATACAAAGTGGATGAAGAGTTTATTCAGTGAGTAGCATTCTTTCAGCACTCTCTATCAGTTTCATAACATTATTAAATATCAATTTGTAGAGGTTGGATCTTTGCATGCTAGGTTAAGTGGCAGGTCTTGTGAAGAGTGCTGTTTACTACTTGACCTGCCATTAAACTCAGGAACTCAGGAATTTTGGTGACTGAGGATGGTAACTAACTGAAGTTAATGACTATGTTTACAATTGAATTCTAAATAGCCAATTTCGCTAGCTATTTGTTTTTTTTAATTGACCTGCTCCAGTGGTAATTGCTATAGAGGCATTGAGCATTATGTTTTTTAAACAAAAGCATTATTGTGGCTATACTACATGGCTCTATAATACATTCATTTAATCACTTGGCCACCCAGCACAGCTTCCAGTCTTGCCAATAGACCTGCCACTCACCCTAGCTTCCATTCCTGCCAATTGATCTGCCACTCCATCTAGCTTCCTGGCACAGCTACCACACAGCACAACTTCTAGTCCCTGGCAATTGACCTTCCACCTTACCTGGTCACCTGGCACAGCTTCTAATTCTACCAACTGCCCTGCTACCTCACTCAGTCACCGGCACATCTTCTAATCCTGCCAATTGACCTGCCACTCCATCTAGCCACCCGGCACAGCTTCCTTTCCTGCCAATTGACCTGCCACTTCACTTATTTATTTTTCAAGTGCTCACATTAAATAGGTTAAACAGGGTAGACCTTTAAACTTTAAATCCACCTGGGTCCAATTTTGTGCTGCCACCATAATAAGTATCTCTGACTTTGGGAGTTCTTACAGCTAAAATGGCAGATCATATCAGTCCTGCTGACCAAGGAACTGGCTGTGAAGATTAGATGGAGTTGTTAGAAAGAGAAAATATGGAGAAGGTTATTAAAACACTGGCAAAGCTTTGAACTTCCTTAAGAGCAATGTGAAATCCATTATAACAAAGTGGAAAAAAATATGGAACAACCCAAATACTACCGAGATCAGGCCAAACTGTGTGCTTGGGCAAGAAGGGCAATTGTTAGAGAAGTGTCCAAGAGTCCAGCTACAACACTGAAGGGATTACAGAGCTCACTGGCTGAAATAGGAGAACTTGTGCAGACCTCAACAGTATCATCAGCTCTTTACAGATCCTACCTCTTACTGAGAGTGACCAGAAGGAAGCTACTTCGGAGAATGGCCATTTTAGAAAGTCTCAGAGCTTTTGGAAAAATATTTTGTGGTCTGATGAGATTAAAGTTGAGCCATCTGGGCTAAAGCCAAAGCATAATGTTTGGCATAATGTTTGGCAATCAAATACAGCCAGATAAACACATTGGTGGTAGTATCATCCTCTAGGGTTGTTTTTCATCAGGATGAACTGTAAAGCTTGTTGCCACTGGCAACATGGATGGAGCCAGTTTGTTGAGGAGAATTGGATCCAGTCAGCCAAAATATGTGTTCTAACAGCACAAACTATAAAGGAATTTCTTGGAATTGCATGGGGAAAAAAGAAGGTTTGTGTTTTGCAATGGCATAGTCAAAGCATAGACTTAAATCCAATTTCATAACCTGAAAATTGCTGTCCACCAACATTCTCCTGCTAATTTGCATTGAAGAATGGAAGCCAAAAATCAAAATGTGCAAAGGTCATAGAGATACATCTGAGACATCTCAATTTTGTAATTGCTGCAAAAGAACAATTCACACTGAGCAGTTTTTTTTAAATTATTTAAATAGTTTAAATAATTAATAAATTAGTTTTATCAAATATTTATCTAAATACTTTATTTAATTTTATTTCTCTGGAGAGTCGCTTCATATAAAAATCTTGGGACCACACATGGGACTTCCAAGCAGTTCATTTGTGCCTGAAATTTTGTTTGTGTCTGAAAGTTCCTTGTGCCTCCAAGACTTGCACAAGACGAAAACGAAGTTAACATGCGTACTCCAAGACCAGCATAAAAAAGCCAGACTGAAGTTTGCAGGTGACCATCAGGATGAAGACCTAGCATTTTTGAGGACAAAAATTGAACTGTTGACACATAATGATAGTAACCTATGTATGGAGCAAAATGGGCGAGGATTTAATTCAAAGAACACCATCTGAACTGTGAAGCATGGGGGTGGCAGCATCATGTTGTGGGGGTAAATAGATGAAATTATGAAGAAGGAGGATTATCTAGAAATACTGAAGCTAAATGTCTAAGACCATCTTAAGACATCAGCCAGAAAGTTAGCACTTGGTTCGCAACTGGGTCTTCCAGGAGAATAATGATCCTTGACATACCTCCAATGGAATAAATGACTTAAACACAACAGAGTGAAAGTATTGGAGTTGCCATCACATAGCCATGACCTGAATCTCCTAGAAAATTTGTGGAAGTTGGAAGCATGTCCTAGAAAGGATGCCCACAAACCTGAGTTACACCAGTTCTTTATGTTGTTTATGCAAAAGAGGAAAAAAAAAAAAAAAAAAGACAACACAAACTTTTTTTGTTTGTTTTAAACCAAGATCATATTTAGTGAGACCAGTGCACAAGACAAATCCAAGTGCAAATGCCAATAACTCCAAGACAAGTCCAAGTCAATACAGAAAACTTGAGACTGCACTTGGGTCCAAGACCAGACTTGAGTCCTAAAGCCCTCCTACCAGATATTATTTGCTGCATTTACAATAGTTATAAATTACACTCATGCTTCTGCAACAGAACACAAACAGTGCTAAAGAAAGGCACATAAAATGAATTAAATTAAAATTAAAAAATTTCACTCACTCATTTAGTTTCTCGTTCTTAACCAAAATGAAAACAAAAAGCTTAAGGTCACAGTGGATCCGGAGCCTCTTCTGGGAGCAGTGAGCGCGAGGTGGGAATACACCCTGAATGGGATGCTAGTGTATCACAGTATTCTTCTCTATTTAAAACCAAAAATACATGAGTTGACACCCAACCCTTACCTAATGAAACAAAAGACAGCATCGTTTACCTGCATGGTGTGATGTATGTGCACACTTCTGATTCCCTGTGCAGAAGCTGGTAGAGCATAGTGGGAAGTGGAAAGTAAATACTTTTATATTTATAAGTATGGAGTGCTAGAGCAGTGACCACATTCCTAAATACATCATATTAGAATTACAACAGACATTTTAATAGCTTTTTTTTTAATTGACTCTGTTTATTGAACTAGTTAAAGTACTAGACTCCAAAAATAAAAATAGAAACACATTTATTTATAGTCTCAAATACTTGCAGAGTGGTTTCTTTCCTATTGTATTCTATTCTATATTAGAGTTTAAATGTATTCGGTAATTTGATCTAAAAGATTGCTCATTCTAATATTTAGCCATTCCATTAATTATTCATATTAAATAAAATGTTCAGTGCAGAACCACAGATGAGTAGCTTTCTATTTCCATTTTCCATTTTCCACCTGCTTCCTGCATCGCTTTGGAGATCAATTTTACACCTCAACCAAATATTACCCTTCCAATCTTATTGAAGGTGTCTCAAAGGAGACACACACTTAAGTCAGAGCTTAATTCTTTTAAATAAACAAAGCAGTTATGAACAAAGAACTTCCATCCAGTCTATATTTAGTTTTATTTTCCTCAGGAGTACACGGTATCACTTGAGAATAGATGATAGAAATAATTGTGGAAAAAAACATATCAGTTTGAGATGGATATGCAGTGTGACCAGTGTGCAGTGTGACTCAAAAGAGACCCAAACGTTTCATCTTATATTTCCTACCATTACATTTAACAGAATATTACTTCTAAAAGCAAAAAAAAAAAAATTCACATTTTCATCACAGGTTTTCTGTGTTTTTCACTGATTTTGAGTGTTGGCTGTGAGCGAGTTTCTGAAAAATAACTCAAATGAGTTGCTGAAATGTTGCAGGAAGCATCCTAGGGAGAGTCCCACCAAGAGTTTTTTGATTATTTGGATCTTACATGGACACATGAGGGCTTATTTGCCTTAAATTAACAACAAGAAGATTTTTTTGAAAAAGAATGCTGGTAAATTAAGAGTTAAAACTCCAAGGCGTCTTGAGAAAGGAACACTGGGATATATTTGCTACCCTCTTTCAAAGCCACCAGTTCACTTGGCCATTAATTTCAGCTGACATAGTTACAGGGTACCTGTGCAGTAGGTATCTTCAAGGTTTGAATAACATTTATTTACTTTTAAATGAATGTCCCCTTTAGAGAAATTTCCAGACACCCATACACCCACCTCTCACACATATTCAGTGTCATGTGCTGAAGTGTAACTATCATATTTATTGAATTTTTACTTTAAAATAGATCAGTATAATTCCAACATATTGTAAAATATTACAAATGCTTTACGTTTGACAGTAATACATGCAAGGATGTTTCCTGAGTCAGTAAGTGCCAGCATTTAGCAATGAATCACCATGCAATTACACAGAGACACCACTCACTGCATTATGGGTCCTCTTGTTAATTTAACTGTATTTATGTCAGAGCAAACAAACAAAAAAAAAGAAACATTTAAAGCCTTTTAACGGAAATAGAATTGATGAATGCTGCATGGTCTCTACTTGTTCTGGTTTAAGTACTTAATTAAAAAAAAAAGCAGTATATGAACCAATGCCTCTATCCCACCTCCCCCCAAGCACACACATTTTGCACACAACATCATTTACAGTTATTCTTTGTAAATCGTCCACAACACAGCTGCTAAACGTGCATGCAATTTCACACTTGTTATGTAGCTCCCTGTATTGTAGTAAATCATACCCTATGAATTCAGTACCAGACTTTATACTGGAATACTGCTGGTTACTAAGTCCATACTTATTATGATCTCTGTTCTCTATGTAATGTGATGTGATTCTGTTCTGGTTATGTGACTGCATTGTCTATATACTCTAATGTCAAATGTCGATCTGCATCTGAACAAACCAAAAAGACTTTTCTTGGTTACTGAAGATGAGTGACTGTACATGAATCAGTGTACATGAATCTGGAATTGAACTGAATTGAAGAATTTGAATGTTTTCAGCTTAAACAGAACTTGTTGGCTTTATGCTTTATTATAACTGAAGATCTGAAACATTTTGGTCTTTTGCATTCTCCCACCCAATTTATTCTTATGCACTTCATCTCTCTCTATCTTATTATAACAATGTTCATAGCAGTCGACTGGTTGTTTTTCACATTGATAAAGCAAAAAAGGTTTCAGGACATCGCTAATTTTTGAGTATTTAATTTGTGCAGCAAAGAACATGTCAAACCGCACTTCAGTTAATAGGCAAACATAGGATACAATAACTGCAATAACATTACAACTCATCAGGCTGTAAATTCAAACTACATTCTTTGATATCTGTAGTATAATAGATTTTATACTTCGAGGGTGTTTTACTGGCTAAAGAAAGGTTTGTTGCTATTCTGCTATTTAATTTTGATTTCATGAAAAAAAAAATCCCTCCGTTCTTTCAAAACCAGACATGTTATTTTTCCCCAAAAGTGATGGTTATTCAGAAAGCAGATACAGGTGAAAATTGCATCTGGGGCTCTCTTATGGCATGTAAGATTTCAATCAGATGTGTTATTCAGAGTAGCAGGGCATCCTTTCAGTGAATTGTAATGCTACATTGGAGGGTACGTGGAAAATAACAAGCTACTGCATCCTTCAGAGAGTGTTTAATTGCTTTTTTGGTTCACAAATGGACCCACAAATGGACTTGAACTGTTGATACAGGGCAGGTTGAGTCTATGGATTCATGTTATTGAATGCCAAATTGTGACCCCACTATCTGCATGTTGTAGCAGAATCTGAGATTCATCTGACCAGGCAATGTTTTTCCCATCTTCAGTTGTGCAGTTTCAATTGTCCAACCTGTGCCCACTGCAGCCTCAGTTTCTGTTCTTGACTGACATGAGTGAAATGCAATGTGGTCTTGTGCTGTTGGAGCCCATGTGCTTTCTGAGATGCTTTTCTGCTCATCATGTAAAGAGTTACCATAGCCTTCCTGTCAATTCAGACTCAGTCAGGCCTTTCTTATCTGACCTCTCTCAGAGGTCAGAGAAGCAAGACATTTCCAACTGCAGAAATGATGTTCACTTGATGGTTTTTTTTTTTTTCTTTTTCTTTTTCACACGCTTCTGTGTAAACTCTTGAGACCGTTGTGTGTAAAAATCCCCAGTGATCAGCAGTTTCTCAAATACTCAAACCAGCCTGTCTGGCGCTAACAACAAGGCGAAGGACAAAGTCGCTGCAATTGCATTTTTCCCCATTATGATGTTTGATGTGAACATTACCTGAAGTTCTTGCCTTGTACCTGCATAATTTTCTGCATTGCACTGTGCAGTGTGTTCCTGCCTTGCACCCTGTGTTCTGGGTATTAGCTGCAGGTCCACTTTACACAGGATAAAGTGGGTAGTGAAACTGAATGAACTGTGGGGGAGGCAGCAGGGTTTTCTCAGTTATCTATAATAGAGTTAAATCCCACAAATTAGTTATTGCTTTTCATGTACACTGGAACTGTAATATGTTTGAAAGAGGAAAAGCTGCACACTCCCTCATTGTGTTTATGTGGGCTTGAGTTAAGTGGGTGTAAGTCATGTCATGCTGTAGGTTTTGCTAAGACTGGAAAAAGTGTAGGTTCCCATATATTCTTTAACTTGATCTTATCTGACCTGTAACTCATTTTCATGCTAAATTCATTAATTTGTATGTGTGCCAGAGATCTGCAGCACACTACAACTTACGCCCAAAAAATTAACATTACACACAGGCATGATACAATTAAGTTATGCTTGCATCTGCCCACAAAACCCAATGTACTTACTAAATAAACATTGAACAACTGTGTTTATAAACCAACAAAGTGGATAACACAGACAGATAAGTGCATTTCTTCAGAACTATTTATACTGAACAATGCACACTTCATATTGGTTGTGACATAAGCCAATCGGAACAGTTCCACCAAATGCCAGGTTCTCTTTTTTAAACTAAAGTTACAATGTGTAGAAAAGAAAGAAAGAAAGAAAGAAAGAAAGAAAGAAAGAAAGAAAGAAAGAAAGCCTAATATTGTAACATTAATTCACAGAAATTCAAAGTCATAGATGTTGGACTTGAATTGACAGGGGTTTTAAAATGCATGCCATACTGCATCCTGAAAGAACAGTCAGGGATCCTCCAGAAGATTTCTGGTATGGCTTAACATAGATCCTGGATTAGTAAGCAAGCGTTAATCAGTTAGTTAAACAACAGGTTGGAACCCAGATCAGATAACAGAATACACTGGCAAAAGAGATTACATAATAAAAATACACACATCAAAAGTGAACAGATGTGTGAGGTATGAAGTTTGTTATCTTTAAGCATGGTATGTAGCTAAAGTTAGCCAGCTAGCTCAACGTCAGTCCCAGAGCCACACAAAGAACTGCAGAGAGTAAGTTCAATCCGTGGGCCAATCCCCTGTTTCCCCTGGTACTAGAGCTTGTCTTTTAGTTAATTAATATTAATGAATTAATATCCTTTAATATTATAAGCCAACCTAGTTAATATTAGCCAGCTGTCTCAGAAACACACAGTCCCTCAGAGAGTATGGAAACTGACTCCACATGACTAATGTTAGTGTGTGAGTTAAAAGACAAGCTCTTTATTAATCAAGAGGCTTTCCTCATTAATCTATTGATTTAAAACCCATTCAATTCCAGTTGTTTTGTATGGATGATACATTTATTAATGTTTTGCTTATTGACTTTCAGTAACTGTGAAAGTCACATTGTGGTGCATAAAATGTTTTTCTTTCTCCTAGACACTTCTGTAATACTGAGGACATGACAATAAGGGCAGCACATAATTACATCATCAAATACAATACATGGGCTGTATCCTAGATGCATACCACTGTACTATATGGCAGCACATCAATTATTCATCAAAGTATTCATTGCTGTTTAGACATCCTGTTTATTGTGTAGTGTGCACTTTGGAACATAGCCCTGTATTCTCAATGAAGGTGTATTACTTGTCTCTCACATCCAACGAATGAATTCACACAGTAGTAAAAGGATATGTAACCCATGTTATGAAATGCTCTTTTTCGTGAATAGCTCACAATAGCATGTTTATACTACAGAGAGTGAAATTCACAAATTGAATCTCCATCAGCTCCATCAGACCAGAATTATCCTTTAGACCAGACAGCTGTAGCACACACAGCAAAGCTTTTCTTTTCTGTCTGCTTCCTGGAGCTAATACTGGTTTCCTGTTCCAAATGGCTTAAACACACATTGATCAGATGTCCGTTGTTTACATATACACTTAAACATTAAGCATTGGGTCAACAAAAAAATTAAAGCAGCATCTTGCATTAAGCTTTTTGAGTTATGCTAACTGGTGGTAGAGTTGCCAATATTAAAAATAATGTTGTACATTTTTAACTCAGGATGAACAAAGAGAGTCTTCTGAATGCATTTGTATAGCTCAGCTCAACATCGATTCTAAGACAAATTTTACCTGCAACACATCCAGGTCTGTCTGACACATTTTATACAAGCTTACCATGAACTGCTTTAAATACAAAATAGGCTGTCAAGTTTTAAGGTCACAGTGAAACAGGAGTAGTGTGATTTTAAGTATCTTGTCAAAACGTGTTTGGTTTAGAATAATGTTAATGAAACTGTAAATATGTATAATTATGATGATTATATTTAAGGCTATGTGAATGCAGAATATAAAATGGCATGAAGCTACATGATTGTGTGGGCAGTGGTAGCTCAGTGGTTAAGATGTTGGACTACTGATTAGAAGGTCATGCCTTCAGACCCCAGCACAGCAAGGCTCTTAACCCTCAAGTGCTACGTTGTATAAATGAAATAAATGTGAGTGGCTCTGGATAAGGACGTCTGCCAAATTCCATAAATGTAAACGTAATGATACACTGAACCTTGCTATGCCACTTAACTGTGAAAGACACAGCCTGTGCCCCAAACAGTATATCTGACAAATTATATGCTTTGCAACAATAATGTTAATTTTTATAATACAGAACACAGTGCAAATCTATTGCGATATTAGATATAACATTAAATTAATGTTTGTTTCATCCCCTCCAGCATGCTCCATAGAACGTTATTATTAATTATGTTAGCGATTGTCTTGCTCTTTTGCTACAGAAACACTGCAGGGTTGACTTACCAGAAATCAATGTTTTATCAGCTCACCAACAGAATTCTGAAAAAATGCAAATAATTCGAAGCATATAATTACCCATTTTCACTCAGCATTCGATGTAGAGCAGCTGCTGGTCTGTCAGTCTGTGGCAGATTTTTGAAAAGCTAACTGATTAGCATGTGTCTACACCGACAGGCATCACAGCCACAAACCAGGCAGAGTAATCTTATCACAAACATAAGCAAAATAACCCACAACATTTAGGTCATAACGACAGACATAAAGATAATATCTTTGTAATGGTAATAACACGGAATTGTGATTTGTCCTCAGGTGAGCCATGAGAACTTGCCCAGGCATGTGAAGTGGTCGGGGGAATTCAGACAAATGTGTAGAGAAATTAAATTGTCAAGCAAATTTTATTAAGTTACCACAAAATAAATAGTGTACTTTATCATTTAATCAAAGATTTTAAGCTTGGGCTACTCATGATAATGTGTTAAAGCAATATTTATCATCTGTGTGTCATTGCGTGTCACTTTTTTTTTTTTTTTTATCTCACAACAATACATGTATTAAAGTACTGGCTAAAGGTCACTGCATGAGTTTTTAGATCATACCAAAAAAGTAAATCAGATGCAATAGCAATTCTATTAAATCCTGGGCTCTGTGATTGTTAATGGATCACTACACATATAAACATTTACAGTGTTGGCTTATTGTCTATGGCGGTGATTTTCTACAACAGTCCCTTGTCAGAAGAGACTTGTGTTTTCAGCACATTGGTATTTATTGAGTTAAGAATAGACGATGATTCAGAAAATCTGGCTATATGTCAAAATGTCGTCTTGAATATCACAAACTTTTTTTTTTCTTTTTTTTTTTACAGAGAAGCAGTCATAAAATAGCTGAGAAAAAGAAAGGGATAAAGGCAAAATATGAAAAAAAAAAAACAGCACTATTGCACCAAATACACAATTTGTATTGAATTGTGAGATTTCTCGTTTTAAAGCTTCTACAGTACACATTTGCTATAGTTTTTCAGTAAATATTCACTTTCTGTCCTTGCTTGGTAGGTATGTATACGAGTTTTCTCGGAGACACAGGAGTATCCCAGCAGGTTTTCTTCTCAATGTGACCCAAAATCACATGAGGATGGCAGAGAATTGCTGTAAGCCCACTGCATCATTACCCTGCTTTTTTAAAGAGGTACTGTAAAAGTAAACCATTTTACTCTTTCTTTTATTTGCCTGATAGGTTTCTGGGAAATGCTCGAAAAGAAATGGTCCTAATAGGCAGTAATTCTTTTTTTTTTTTTTATTATTTTAGTCATTATAATACACCTTATTATATTTTAATTAGTTTGATATTTTATAATAATAATTCTTATTTTTGTTGTGGTTTTATTTATTTATTTTTATTTATTTTTTTGTTGAGCAAAAAAACCCTGCAGTTTTACTGTGTGGATTTTTGTGGATTAATTTGAAGTACAATGTTGATGAACTTTTTTTTTAACATAGATATATTAGCTGTTCACATAATGCTAATTAAATTCATTGTATGATCTCAGTTAACCAACCACCAGACTTCTTTTCTCTTCCTGAAGTTAGACTTAGATGGTACTGTATTAAAACAGAACTATAACTGTACAGCAGTTACCGTTATTGTACAGCTGTGTAACTATACAACAATTACAGGTACTGTACAGCTGTGTAACTATACAACAATTACAGGTACTGTACAGCTGTGTAACTGTACAGCAGTTGAAGTGAAGTGAAGTGAAGTGAAGTGACTTGTGGCCAAGTACAGTGACCCATACTCGGAATTTGTGCTCTGCATTTAACCCATCCAAGTGCGCACACACACACACACACACACACACACAGTAGTGGGCAGCCATTTTAGCTGCGGCTCCTGGGGAGCAGTTGGGGCATCGGTGCCTTGCTCAAGGGTCATACCTTGAGGGTGGTAGAGAGCGCTGGTCATTCACTCCCCCCACCTACAATCCCTGCCGGACCCGAGACTCGAACCCACGACCTTCGAGGTTCACCTTCGTCCGACTCTCGGACCATTAGGCCACGACTGCAATTACTGTACAGCTGTGTAACTGTACAGTATGAAATGAAAGTGAAAAAATGAAACAAAAAATAAAACTGTACAGTATGAAATGAAAGTCAAATGAAACACTTCCAGGTGTCTGACACAATGGTATGATGACATAAATCATCCATGAAACACACTGACAAAGCAATAGGCACACATTTTTGAACGATCTTGCATATGAATTTCACATTTACTAATTGGCAAGAATTAAGGAAATGCTAAAGGCCATGCAACTGCTCAGGTGGGATGTGTAGCTGATTAATTGCTGGAGGATATTAATATCTACTTAAACTTATAAAAAGATGTATAAACATTTCTTAATTAAATCTGTAAATAATTAGGCTGAAAATGTTTGAGTAATTGATTTAAAAGCCAAACAGAATATTTATGTTCTCTGGTCTGAACTTTCTGTGCGCTCTCACAGGAGATTCTGTTTTTTTTCTTGTAGAATGAAGCTATATTATTCAATCAAGCATTGCTTATGTTAATTTTGTTTACTCTGATATCACATAGCATGCGTAACCGGCATCAAAAACAACATCTGGGGAAATTAGTATGGTTTCCTGCTATTTACAGAGAGTCTGAAGATCTTTGAGACACCTTGAGTTTAATAACATTTTATGTCTTATGATCACTAGACACACATTAGGACAAGTATTCCCATTAACATAAACATAAAAAGAGTTATAGATTCAGGCTATAAATTATGGTGCGGCAGGATGACACAATAAATAAATTTATGCTATAGGTGTAAACGACGTATGCTATAGGCTAGCATCTAGTGAAATATTTTTAGAGTAACTCTGTAATAGGCAGTTGAGAGACAGCAACACACAGTCATCCAGAATACAGTCTAGCAGCTCTGAGCAGTTTTAGACACAGCTTTGTTTAAATACATCTCCACACAAAAGACCTCAAGCTAGGGTGAACATTTAGGCAACTAGGTTACTGTATTTTATTTTTCTTATTTTTCTCTAAAATGTTTATGACTGTTTTCTATTTAATGTTTATACATTGTAATTTCACATTGAGGGTGGAAACTTTCTGACATGATTTATCTTCTTTTTTTTTTTTTACATCACAAAAACCTGCCATTTTAACAGGGGTGTGTAGACTTTTTACATCCATTGTAGCCTCTTTTCTTTTTTTCTGGCCAATTTTCTCCTAATTTGGTCAATTTTGCCAGTTCTAGTTCTCAACTAACTGCTGCTCACACTGTCACAGAAAATGGAAATCTGATTGTTTGACAGGAATATATTTGCTCTTGAAAGCAGTGTAACAATGGAAGTGTTTTGCATTTCCTCAGACTAATCTACATTTTTGTATCGTTATCTGACAAGAAAAAATTCTACATTAACACTTGGCAGATGCTTTTCCTCAATGTGACGTGAGAAGTGAGCTAAATCAATTACATATTCATTAAAAAGTGCAGACTTTCCTTTTATTACATTTTCATTTAGACCTTCAAAATCTGAAAGTTTCAGTTCAAAAGAATTACTTATTACTTTTAAACACTACAGTATGCAATATATGAGAGTAGGTACTTTTAAAACCCTTTTGTTCAGAGGCAAAATAGGGTAATTTCCTCTGTGTGTGTGTGTGTGTGTGTGTGTGTGTGTGAGTGTGAGAGAGGGAGAGAGAGAGAGGTTTTTTTACTTATTTAATTTATGTCTTACTGTCCCAGATTTTAAGCACTGCACACCAATGACTACTCACTTAAATAAAAGAACAGACATGTTCCAAAATACGTAGATCATGGTTTAAATAAGCTAAATAAACTATGATATACGTAACTGTTGTTTCTACCCGTCAGCTGTATTTTATTGCTACCTTGTTGGAACATCTTTTTTAATAAAATCAAATGTTTCAAGGATAAATCACAACTTCTGGCTCAATTTTAAAAAGAGCTATAAACAGAGCTTGTTATCATGACAAGTGGTTCCATTCAACACACCATCATCAGCATCATTCCGCTACTTTTATCAAGGTCAGCCAGGGGGTAACAATCAGTAATCAGAAGCCTTCATTACCCACATTGTCCAATAATAAAGGATTGCTTCATATAACATCAAAAACCTTGCATGCAGGCACTTCAATTCACTGCCAAATAGTAAGAACATAACTATTAGTACTGTGTTAAAATCGGCTTTTTCTCATGTGGCCTTGATTATCTTTATACTAGCAACTCTACATTGTGACATTTTTATCATGTCTCATACAAGTGTTGTGAAATTCAAAAAAAAACAACCCTTTGACAGAGCAGTAGCCACCAAATGAATTTTTGCTACCATTGATTGATTTCATCTCCTGCTGCATAATGAAACTAAAAGGTTGATTCATTCGGCACTTGTTCCGCCTTCTAAATAGAGATAATGGAGGCTGTATTTATTTCTTTCCCATTCCGTTTTTAAAATATCAGTGTGGTCTCTGTTCACTATGTGCTATCCTTGAACAATTTTCCCAATCCTTTTACAGCCCCAGTCGCATCCAATTGTGCATCTTATTTAATTTTTCATTTATACTTACAGCATGTATCATGCCTTTATCCAGAACATCTTACAGAAAGTGTCATATCAGAATATGGTCTTATTCTTCACATCTTCCACTTAAATGTTTACTTGTAAAAGTGTATACTATTTGGGTGGCAGCCTGGAACATGGTCAAATTTAGGCATTTCTACTATAAAAAAAAAAAAAAGGTCTGGGAACTATGTACTTCTTTTCCTGAACTGAAACACAGTATGTTTCTCTTTTGTGAGTATCTTAACCACAATTCTTGCAAGTTCTAGCATTTTAAAATCTGTACAATCTGTTATCTTGCTCATGCATAATTGGCTGTACATAAAGGAATGTGTATTGCTAAAAGGAATGTGTAGCAGGAGGAGGGGGCAAAGCATCTGAGTGGTGAGAGGCACGTTGTACCAGCTGAATTATTTGCCCCTCCGCCTCCGGTGAGATAGTCCCACCCAGCGGGTCAGATTGAGAGGCTCCAGAAGTCGGAGTGCATTTCCTAGTCAGCTTTCTCAAGTTAGCTTCCATCAAAGATTCGTTTCTGCCCTGTTGACAATCAACAATTTTACGCCAACACACTGTTCACAAAACCACAAATGATTTCGAGAAGACCATCGGTACATTTCTGTTCTGCTATAGCTAAGTGAGGGACCGCTTATCTTCACAGTTATTATGATAAGCTTTCAACTTCTCCACTTTGGTAGGCAGAAATATCTGAGAGCATATGGCAAAGACATCCAAAGGATGCAAGTTGTACATCTGAATTTTGTTGTGTCATCATTTGTTGTGCCCATTTCTCTAGGATGTTTAAAAAATGTGTTTTTGCCATGAGATCTACTTGCTCAAGACTCAGTGGCTGATATTTTATTGTTACTTTTGCCTCTTCATCCTTTTTTCACGTGCCTCTTTAGTTACCATCGGGGCTGCCATGATGGTTGCTGGATCTAAACCAGGGTTGTCTGGATCATCATCAGAGGATGACAAATCCCGAGACCATGATTTTGATTGACTGTTAAGGACTTTTAAGCTTCTTTGCTTTAGTCAAAGGCAGTGTCTATTTTTCAAAACACCTCAATTTTGGCTTAGAAAGAGTTTTTGGAGTGTTGGAGCTGCTCACAGTTTTTTGAGCAGATATAGCGGCGCTTTTTAGCACATTCCTGCGCCAGCGTAGCAACTTTCTCATCTCTATCTTGCATTAGGAAAGCACTCCACTGTCTAAAAACCTGCACCGCTGCCTCAAGGTCTTTACACTTAGCACATTTATTCAAAGCAGAAAAACACTGCTCTCTACTCCACTCTGTCTGTTTTGGAATACTAAGCTCTTTACATAATTTAATCTTGTTCCTTACACGCAACTCATATAACATTTGCCCTGGCTCCTTCTCAAAATTGAGATTATCAGCAAAAGGCAAGGATAACTCACAGACTCTCTTGTGTGGCAGACTCTCCAACACCCTTAGGATCCAGAATACTCGTTGCCAACACAAGTCATTCGGTACCAAGAAACTTCAGCTAAACTCCTCTCAGGTCGAACTCCCTTATTTTAGCTAGTATGCATCAACTGTACTGATTCCATCATCAAGCACCAAGCAAGTTCTTTGATAGGATGAATCACTCACACATGCTGACAGATGTTTGTCAGGACCACAGGAACAGAATCACTGGATGAGATCAGATGGGTGATGACGTTGGCTGTCATCTGGGTTGTCACAGCACACGGATGGAGAACATCACTATTCTGCTGACAACAGAAAGAATTGTTGTAAATCTTTCTGGATGGTCAAAAATACAGCAGTTTAACCAGAAGTAAGAAGACTGAAGAATCAGAATCAGGAGACTAAGAGCAAGCTTATAATGGTTTATTGCTTGCACGAAGACAACCTGGGCACTGTGTAGTCTAAACGTAAGGTGGACACGGCCGGCTTTTATACTAATGTGTATGTGCAGTGGGCACACTCAAGACAATATAGATAATACCCAAGGCTAATAAGAGGAAAACATAAGAGAAAAACATAATCAAGGATGAAAACATTGTAACCCAAAAAAACAGATAAATGTAGATTATGAGTGAACAAAGGACAGACACGTATGTATCAGGAGTAAGCAACATCACATTGAATTGATATTAAATTATTAAATCATGTATCATCGCAATCCGGGAAAATAGGAAATAATCCCACAGCTGTATCGCAATCGCAGTTTTTGCAAGAAGTCCGGCTGGTTAAAATCTATCCACTGTCCACTGATGGAGTCCTGAGTACGAAGGTGCTCGTGGGAACCGCAGCCCCAAAGCCACTACAGCAATCGCAGGCCCAAGCCATTACAGTACAGCTCCCCATATGTGATCCCCAAACCATCTCCACAGCCCCCAGGTGGCACCATCCCCAGCAATCCAAACAGTTCTTCAGGCCATCCATATGGGGCCCAAGCAGCAGCAAGCCAACTCAACCGATGAGAACTCCAACCAGAAGTAGGGCATCAGGATGGGTCAGACAGCGACTATAGCACATCTAAAACCTTGATCAAATCATGACATTGACTGCGTTAGAAAAGCACACTTAGCTAGCAAGTTAACAATTCAGAATTCTTCTTTACGCACGCTGTTTTCATAGCTATGTATTTCATATTGGTTCTTTATTCACATAACATGGTCTGTGCAGGCAGAAAGCATAGGGAGGGTTAGAGAGTAAATAAAACATTCTATGTTGTTTTGGTGCCATTTTTTATGTGTTCTTAAAGTAGAGTTGCCAAAGTAGGTTAAAGACAGAAAAACCCAATTTTTGGTCATTTTTGCCTGTTTGCCAGAATTCATATGACAGGTTTTCCCAGGATGCCACACAGTTAGGCTAAAGGTTATTGTAAAAAAAAATCTTATCACTAAAATAGATTTTAATTCTAAGAAATGAATATGAGCAGATACAGGTCTACAGGACAAACATACCCACACTTTTACCACAAAGAGAAGCCCTTGTTATCTGAAATATGAGAATCAGTGTCTTGGTGGTGGTTTACATGATTTTTAAATATATTTAGGGTGAGCAGTACAGTCCCATAATCTGTCTGCATCTAAGCTTTACATTAATTAAATCTACCTGTATAATCCAAGTTACCATATGTTAATGCAAGGCAAGGCAAGCAATATGCAACAACAGACATGGTAATATACGCAGAGTGCACACAGTGATTCATATCTGTACTTCAAAACAGAAATAATTAACCCTGCGTGAGACAGAACATGGTAATAGCAGTGTGTCAGATGGCTGCATCAACAGCGCAACAGTTGCAGTGAAAGGCTGGCAAAAGCAAAAAAACAGGTCCAAAACACTAGGTGTAATCTAGGTCAAGAGACAGGCACAAGGTCAGGTGATGAACAATCAGCTTATCAAGACAAAAACCACAACTGAGGTAAACAATCCAGAATCAAAACATAAATCAGAGTCCAGATTTGCTATACCAGCTGTGAAACAGAGCTGAGCAGATTGTTTGCAGTGTAAATTTGGAGTGTGCTTATATAGAGGTGAGTGCTGATAGCGTTCAAGTGTGTGCAATCAGTAATCTGGTGAACGTGAGCGTCGCATAGTGCGAGATGTGTGGGTGTTGTAGTCCAAGGAGTCCATGTTTGGACGTGTTCTGAAATGGAAATGCTAGTGATGATAAATAAGTAACAAAAATAACTGGAAAAAAATGTTTCTCTCTTTGCAGAGGTATCAAGAGAGGAGCTCAGCCATTTTCCTGAAGTTTCTCTCCAGCATGTGTAACAATGAAGTGAATCTGAAATCTCACAAAACTGGGTAAATGCAATTTTCGGTTTAATAATGGATAGGTCACTGAGCCACTGGTGCATTTGTAGCTCTTAACTGTCTTAGAGTCTGCTCATCCCTTAATTGTAGTAAATAACTGTCTAATCAGAATGTGAAAGCTAATCAACTGAGTTAATGTTCACCTAAAGAGAAATTCATCGCAGAATGCCACTGAATTTGCTGTTTGCCTCCATTTTAGCAATATGCCCATTAATTCCCAAACAAAAGTTTGGACACATCCGTTTTACTAATACTGCTTTTGTGAAATGTTCTACTATTTAAGTATAATAATGAAGACATAAACAGGTAAGGAACACAACACAGATATTACAGGAAAATAATCAATGACAGGGTGGCCTGATGCATCCTAGCACAAAGACGCCGTACTATTGGCAGATTGATTATCTTTACAATAACATCCCTTCCCTACTTGTTTCATTCCTCTTAGATCATAGCAATTCACCAACACATTTTATTTATTGAAGAATGGCGTCATGTTTTTTTTTTTTTAAACCCTTTTCTAGTTATGTTTATTGTCGTGGAACATCAGTAAAGCAAATGAGTTCCTATTATCACTTACATTATCATCTATGAACATTCATTCTTTCACTAGCTTCTTTCTTTACCTCTTACTGTTACAAAGCACTGACATTGGAGACTCCTTCCAAATATGCTAAATGAATGTTTCCTTACAGAAAACTTCACTATGTAAATAATGAAATTTGTTTTTAATTTGTTTATGAAGAGGTTTATATATCATTCATACAACAAATGTTATACAAATGCCTCCTTTTTTTTGAGGATACCATTTCATTTTTAAGTAAAAAGTACGTATTAAAAATACAATTCGACTCAGAAATAAATGTATACATAATGCAATAAAGTTCATTATTTACATAAGCCATAAATCCTTATCAAAATGTCTTTAAGACGATAAAATTATATCAAGTGTGTCCAAATGTGGTAGTGTATAATAACTTAAATATCATAAATATCACTTGTCTAAATATTCAACCTTTAGCCAAAATATCTATGACGAATCTGAATGCCAGCAATATCATCTGCAACCGGAAGTACACAAAAGGACATCTGTGGGTGTCAGGGATGGCCTTTCTTTCAATCAAAATGCTGCTAGCCAATTTGGGGGCGTCGCTGAGCTCGCGCGTACAGAAGTATGCAGTTAGTGCATTCAGCTGTTCTATGACGTTGCAAGAGCATCAGGCCCTGCATCATTTCACACGTCTTGGAGGAAGCACGTGTTAGCTCTCACTCTCACAGATGGAGGGATAGACTTCACCAGTGGGTAAGAATTAGCTATTGGCTCAGAACTGTGAGAAAAAATGTCACTTGTCCTATCACTTTAGATTGACTGCATATTTTGGAAGCCTCCTGAGAGTATCATTTGAAGAAGCATTGCCTATTTCGAAGCAATTTCAGTCTGGGCTTGCAAAATGCTGTTTACAACCACAGCCTCAATGTGTCATTGAAGAGGTAAGGCGAGAAGGAGTACAATCACACTCCCAGACACATTAACCCTGCTATTTTCCTTTTTGCCTTTAAAGCAGTAGTTCTTTTGAGTAATTCTTTTCAAAGATGTTGTTAGGCCTTACAGAGTATGATCTTCACCTCAGTTCTTAGCCAATGGTAACACATAATGTTATTTTCGTATATATACAATACTCATATACAAATTCCTTTAAGGGTTTGATTTTTGAAAGCTGCAGCATATTATATTTAACACTTTTATCACAATGTATGATTTATTTCTATTTTAAAAACAGAAATAATTAGTTTTGGAGATTTTGAGCACATCAGACTGCTAAGTACAGAATTATGAGCTATTTTCTCAAACTGAGAAGTGTTAATTTAAATATCTCACTTGACGTTTAACAGTATGACCAGACTGATATTCTGTCATAATCTGTGGTAGTTTATCAGCTTTCAGAAGGTCCTCTGCACGGACCGTGGCAACGTATCTGAGGAACTGCAAAGATGCTGCAGCAAAGGCCCTCTCGATGCCATCACCTGCATGGATACCGTAAAAAGACATCCTGTCATATCTTCAGATCTTCAGGCCCCCTCTACACAGCTCTGCCAGGAAGCCCAACCAGATAGCACTGACAGGTGCTCACTTTAACATTTATTATACAATGCATGTTTTATCTTCCAGAGGGAAAACTCTAATCTTCTCACATATGCATATAAAATATTCTCTTCATATGGACATATTAGGAATGTAACCAAATATGAATATTTTATTCAGAATGAATATCCATCTGGTTGCACTAGGGGTGTGTATCGAGACTGGAAACAAACAAATGTGAGGTTTTACTTTCATGTGGGTGTGAGCAGGCAGTCAGATATGAAGCTTGTGGGACAAACAACAACCACAGTGCAGCACTGTGTAATGCTTTTACAGCATTTATTCATAAATCCTTAGTAGCTACCAGGTCAAGGCCAAGGTGGTTCAAATTATTATTTTGTTTATATTTTGTAATATAGAACCAACTAAATTTATCAGAAAACATCACGGGCACATGAAAGCAAAAATTATAATCAATAATCAGTAATCAAGCAGTTACAGGCATATCTCTAGTTATGAACTTGAGTGATGTTGCCGAACTTTAGGAACTGTCAGAGCCAGAATTCACAGAGAATGCTGTGATTTCTACCTCTGAGTTTTTTCCCCCCAGTACTTTCTAGGGTTTTGTTTAAGAAAGAAAGAAAGAAAGAAAGATCAATTCCAGTTTAGGCCACACCCACTTCTGGTTTAAGTACAGATATTTGGAGAAATAAGCAGATGCAGATTGCGTTGCAATGCATTGCATTACATCCCTAATATTTATTTATGTAACAGATAGTTTCTTTCTAAAGTGGGTTACAGGTCTCCCCTAGGTAATCAGAGATTTGTAGAAAGAATAGAAAGCACCACATTTAAGCACAGTTGGCTAGAGCAAATCAAGCTATGAAAGATATACTGTAAACTTATTAGGAGAAATTAGGAGAAGTCTAGCTTGCAGGGCTGATCTGCTAATGTGCCACGTCCAAATGGTTCTGCGTTAATTCATGGTAGTATTTACAATATCATGTCATAACAATGCTGATAAGGCTACGCGACGTTTACATTTTACATTTATGGCATTTGGCAGGCACCCTTACCCAGAACAACTTGCATTTATCTCATTTTATACAACAACAGTTGAGGGTTAAGGGCCTAGCTCAAGGGTTGTAGTCCACTGTCTGGAACACTGAGCTACCAATACCTACCACTATCATTTTCATGTCTGTTGATACCTCTTCAGCATTTTTCAGCTATTTTTGTTTCTTATTTATCATCACTTGCTCCCTCCAGAATTTCACTCCACTGTCACATCACTGAGTGTTATTATTTATTAATGCACTACTTTACTTTTTTTCTTTTTTACTGTTACCTGCCTTTTGTGCCTTTAAAAACAACAGGATTAATTCTTTCTATTTTGAATTGCGCACATGATTGAAGTTTTTTTTTTTTTTTAGTTCATAGTATGTACTAAGAGTCAGAGTGATCAATACGTCAGTCACGGATAACAATGCTTAACTTTCACAGACAGTTTGGCTGAGAAGACTTTTCAAAAGTCATGAGACTTCAGTGTGTTTATATATAAAGAGGAACTCAATGTGAAAAAAGAAGTGAGCTAGTATTCAGGAGATGGCAGAGAGGGGACTTGATGGGGGTTGCAGTGAAAGGAAGTGTAATAACTTCAATATGTCAACAAAAACCTGTGATTTGACTCAAGTGCTGTGGCAACTTGGCATCAAAATTGACAGCAACAGTCTTCATGACAGCCGAACCGTTGTTGGAGTAAGCATTCATAAATGTTCATATAGATTTATAAGATAGAATATGTTTCTCTTTTGCATGTGCAGTATTTCAACATACAAACAAAAGAAGCCAGCTATTACCGCATTTTCACCATTCTTGACCAATATTCTTTCAGGCTCATATACATATTTCCAGCAGATTTCTTAATTCACTCTAAATGTGAACTTGTATAATGCAAATTCCCCACCAGAATGTTATAATAAAATTTAAAAAAAAAAAAAAAAAAGCTTTAACCTTTCATCGGTGCAAAGTGAAGAAATTGGAGTGACTTTCAAATTATTATTGGCAAAGGTTTTCCTTATTGAGCCCAGTTCAGTGTTCTCTGCATCTCTGCTTCTCTGTTTGAACTTCTCTGCTCAGTTTTGCACCTTAGCCTGGCACACAATGTAAATATGCACAGTAGGCTATGACGTGCTGCACACAGCTGATAAAAGGACTTGCGCGCATGGGTGGACAAGAAAGGAAGAGTCCATGCCGAGAGGCTGTCAGCTTTCCAGAGAGGCCATGATTAATTTATCCCAGGCTGTAATTAAATGGTCCTCTCTACATGGCTTACGTTCTATAGTGGAAACAGAGGAAAAGCCTGAGCCCTTAATTTTGTCTAGGCATATTTAGATTCCTGTATGTTTTCTAGACAAGCTAGGATATTATATACTGTATGTGCTCAGAAGTACCGCAAACTGACTGAAGAGCGATCACAATCGTAACTGTCTTTGTCTAACCTATTGTTTTTAGGATTGTGGTAATCTCAAAAACTAGACAATAAAATGAAGTCAGGTTATTTTGGGAGAGCCTTATTTCTTTGGTGCCAACAATGTTCATTCATTCTTAATTTCTTTCATCTTCAGTAAGCACTATATCCTGGTCAGGGTCATGGTGGATCCAGAGTGATCTTGGGAACACTGGGTGTGAAGCAGGAATACACCAGTCCATCTTAAGACACCATGCACACACACTCACGTACTCATTCACTATACATATTTATGGCATTTAAATACAAACCTTATCACCATCTTTTCACTCAACTGTTCACTTTCAGCTCTTACATTCGTGATGAAATGGTCACTAAATAATTCAGTGCATTCTGTTCTGTTGGCTAAATTTCCTGTTCTTTCATTAAGTCATTCAAACATTTTACAACTTTGCTGCCATCTGTACAGAGTGTGTAAGTGCACACTAAGTTCTCTGTTTTTGATGATGATACGATTATGATGTGCATCACTGACATTTTGACAGCCCATATCTAATCACAAACTGAACTGATCATGTATGTCTATTTTGCTACATCACATAGCTGTAAAAACATCTTGATCGAAGTGTCACACTGACTGTGTGAGGAAATCACACTTAGCTACAGTGGCAAATTTTTAAGACATCTTTAGAGAGACGGAATGTTTTTACCACCACATTAAACTGCTAAACTGACTCCTTATCCGACATGCAGGTAGACCCCTTTGCAGGTAGATACCTTATAAAGTAAAAATAAACCTTTCTGTTTCATTTTTGGAAAAATATATTTCTGGATTCTTACAGATGAGATGGCAAAGTATATTATAGGCAGAAAAACTCTATTTTGGCCAAAAACAAAAAGGTGACACAGTGACACCTGACAGGTGTTTACAGACCACCGCACATATTGTAACTCTCGAAGACCTTTCAGTTGTGTCACCTGAAGTGATAAACAAAGCTTTGTGTGATTATGGGCTCATCTCTTATTAGATAACGTTACCATAAAAAACACAAGCTATGAAATATAATGTCATTATAGGATGCAGAAAAAGTAGTTCATTCCTTAATTGCCTCTAGGTTTGACTAGCAAAATGGTCTGAATGCATAATAAGGGCTGACCTGATTATGAACTTTTGCATTCTAATTGATTGCATATAAGCTGCGAGAAGCAAAAGGGTTTCGGCAATGTAATGCTACATTGATTTTATTGATTATATTATGGAAGTTTCTATTACTACATACGTTTTAATGCACGTAAAGCCTGGAATCAAAGTAATTAAATCATTATTAGCAGTTGTAGTAAATATGGGCAAATGTTGTTAAATGTAGAGAGCTTACAGTATATACTTAATACAAACATGAGATATTCTGTATGTCTGCCTATCTGTCTCCAGATATTTGTTCCAGATTGGGGTGAAACACGTGTCAGTTTCAGTGCCAGTGCTAACAACCATTCAGGATCAGATGAGAAGCACAGTGGCAGCCTGCTGTTCAGGCACTAATGACACCGCAGCATGTTTAAAGGTAGGACTCAACAGTCAACGCGGGGATGCGTGTTTGATGATAGGTCTAAACAATCAACAGCAGTGATTGTGTATGGTTATCACAGGCTCGTCCATACTCAAATACGAACTAGCTTGTGGAAGCATGAAAACAAATAAATAGCCAGTGAATGACTAAATACTAAAGGGGCTCCCAAGTGGCAAAATAAAACAGTGTTTGCCCCCGTTTAGCAGAGATTGTGATGACGTGGCAGCCGTCTGTGGCCTGTAGTCCAAGAGAGCACAATTGGTCAATCATAGTGAGCCTAATTCTCACTATCAATCTGCATTGGTATCCATTTTAGAACAAATTATCTGTTCATTCTGAATAATGTATATAGTATGTATTTGGCTACATCCCTAATACACAGATGATGAGAAGACAAAATGAGATGCAACATATACAGTATGTGTGATCAGTGGTTAGTGGATCAGGGTGGAGCTGGAGAAGACGAGTGCACAAGCTTTCGGTGCATTAATCTATGAAATCAATTATGATCGCTCTTGATGGAACAGTCCACATGCTATTTTTGACAAATGGGCTTCAGGCACAGAAATGGCACTTTGTGCAGCTAGGGGGATGGGGGAGTGCAGTTATGAATATCGGCACCTATGTGAGACTAGAGGTGTGCATCAGGATTCGGCAGGATTTTACCAAAAGGAGCAGGAATGGGAGGTTTTTACTTTCAGGCGGAGCGAGCAGTCAGATATGAAACCTGGGGGACAAATAAAGACCATGATCATTAACTTGATGCATTTACAGCATTCATCCTTAGTAACCGCTTAGTCGGAATCATGGTGCTCTAAATTAGGCTAGTAGTTAGTTTAATATTTTGTGAAATAGAACCATCTAAATTCATTGGAACAATACTGTGGCAGGTACAAACAAAAATCAGTTCTGCCAGAGCAAGATGTGTGTGTGTAGATATAGATAGATAGATAGATAGATAGATAGATAGATAGATAGATAGATAGATAGATAGATAGATAGATAGATAGATAGATAGATAGATAGATAGATAGATAGATAGATAGATAGATAGATAGATAGATAGATAGATAGATAGAAATAGAAAGTCCAGTGAACATCTCTAGTTGAGAGCTGTCAGAGCCACAATTCAGAGAACATGATGACAGTGCTGACATTTTTCCTCCTGGGTTTTTTTTGTGTGTGTGTGTGTGTGTGTGTGTGTGTGTGTGTGTGTGTGTGTGTGTGTGTGTGTGTGTGTGTGTGTGTGTGTTTTCCAGTTCACTAGGCATTGTGGTAGGGTATACACTTAAACAATAATAATAATTAAAAAAAAAACCTTCTGGAATTCAGATACAGATATTGGAGCACTACATAGATACAGCTACAGATAATGTCACTGCCTTACACCTCTACACATTAGACTAAACTGATTTCTATTATGATATCCTCATTTTTCTACTCTGCTGTTACTGATTACTGACTACTGATGCACTGCATTTGGAGCATACACTAGGCCAACCTGAGGTAGGAAAATTGTCAAAAGCCTATTAGCATGCAGTAGATGGTGATAAAGAACACAGTTTCACTCTGGAGACTCTGGAGACTCTGGAGACAAATTCCTCCCAGATTTCACTTTTGTTTTCATGTAATTGTATTCATTTGAATTAAATTGTATTTGTATTGTTATCTGAATAAGATTGTCAGAAAGCAGCTTTGCAGAAATGTGTATGAAGAATTAGATATCTAATGAGCAAGGTAATGGCAAGGAAGAACTCCCTGAGATGACACGAGGAAGAAGCCTTGAGAAGAACCAGACTCAAAGGGATCCCATTCTCTTCTGGGTGACACTACATAGTGTGAATATAAATGATTACTCTTCCACTCTATACTATGAAGTCAATATAAAAGTGTTTTGAAAGGATGTTCAGTATGAGCAGACTGTGAATGAATCATGAGATGAGCACAGGACAGTCTTTATGATTACAGTTTTAGGTCTTAGGTACAAATGTACAGCATTCAGGAGAGTTTATCCACCAAAACAAGTGTATAGTGTATAGTGTTTCAGATAGTATACAGCTTCAAGTGTCCCTGATTGGATCCTAAACTCAGGTTACTGTCTGTGCAGAATTTCTATGAAAATGTGTGTGCATGGTGATGTGCGATGGATTGCCACCCATCCAGGGTGTATTCCTGCTTCACACCCAGTATTCCTGGAACGGACTCCAGATCCACCTTAGCCCTGACGAGGATAAAGCAGTTACTGAACAAATACTGATAAATGGTCCTATATTTCACTAGGGTTGCGCTGGGAAATAGTGATTTATAGACATTTATAAATGCCTCCTGTTCTGTCATTTCAACAATAATGGCTAATATTCTGGTAACAATACTGAATACAAAAGAGGGAATAAACATATTGATTGGTGCCGTTGCCTTTTAGGACCTTCACAGTGACTGCAATTTTATTTTTACCATCGTCATTGATTAGCTCTTAATCAGTAGTCACGGAAAATTAACAGCCAATGTACAGACAGGCCAGTTTAGCATGCTTAAGGTTACCATAGCCTCTGAACTTCCACCTCTCTCTGAAATGTCACCACATCGATTGTGATTACACATTCATTTTTCCTCCTGAAATTTCTCCAATTACGTCCATGAGCACTTTTACGCCAGATGGAGCGACAGCACAGCTCTGGGAGTCATTAGCATGCACATTTAATTAAATCTGAATCTTAGTGCCAGAGGGTAAAAATGCATGATTAGCATGCATATGAGGTGCTCTGGAGCCCCATCAATATGCCATTTTATCTTTTTTTTTTTTTTTTTTTTTTTTTTTTTTTTTTTTTTTTTTTTTTTTTTTTTTTTTTTTTTTTTTTACCAAATCGATTTTTTTGAAGAGAAAATACACTTCCACTTATGAATTCATGACCAGGTGCCTAGAACTGTCATATCTAACTGTACAGTCGGCATAATCTCATTGTCAGCATTTAATCAAGGTCTGATTAAAAGAATGCATTTCCTTTTTTCGTGTCATTCTAGAAGCCTGGTTGTCACACTGATCGGTTCTCTCAACTTTCTTGTTTTGCAGCAAACCAAATTGGAGAAAGCAGCATCACTAGTGTCTGTGATTGACAACTTCTGCTTGCAGTACTTTAAATTGGAGTTGCCTGCATTCAAAACAAAGTGAGGCTTATATAACTTATCCTCTGTGCTGTGCAGTATGGACAAGTCTGCTTCCACCTATATAATTCATCTAGTATAGTTTAATAACCTCTAAAGCCATTTTTTTAAGCAAATGAAAAATGAAGCTTTAACTCCTGTGATAGAAAATAAGCAATTTACACTGAATAAAATTTTTTTTATAAGTATTTAGTTGTGCATGAATTTTATCATATGATCTAACTAGAGGTAGCTGGCTACAGCTGCTATAAAAAGTTGCTTTAAAGCAACTATAGAAATGCTAATGCGGCTGATAATAACACAGAAATTACGCTAATTACCACTTTCCAGCTGGGAGAAACCATTCACATCAACCTGAGAGTGGCAATATTGCCTGAAACTCACATAATGGCAAAATGATATGTCAAAAACTGTTCAAAATATAAAGTGCAGATAAAATAAATGTGTGTAGACGTGTGTGTTTTCTGTTCCGAAGGTATATGTGAATCAAAACCTTTTTACAGGCTCTGTTTAAATGCTGTTGGCATTAGAGGTATAAGTGTGCACCAGACAGCTCACATGGAACTTTTACCATTACTTTCAGCACATCTACCACAAGCCTTTACGCTAAAAAAGTCATAATTTTGAGAATTTGTTCGTTATTTTATGAAGGAATAAAAGTATGTAAACCTTCTTAATGTTAAGAGTTAGTAAATGTTTTTACTTTATCTTCAACTAGCAGAAATGAGCTTTTGCAATTTTAAGACATGTCCTTTGACCAGATTTGCTCATGCAATCACCATTCCCAAAGTAACTTCCAGGCTTAGTACTCTAAATCACATTGCAGGTGCAAAATCCATTTACACAATTAAAGTTACACAAAACAGCAAAGATGTGCTAGTAAATCAGAATATTTTACAGACATTATCAAGTTTGCACACAAAGCCTCAGTTCTGTAAATATTAAGAAAAGTGCTAAGGTTTAAAGTTAACACAGCTACATGCGAATGTTGGCTATTGATAAATAAAAAACCCAATCACCATTTTTAAAATGTAAACAAGATCCTTTTAAATTGGAAAAAGGGATGCTTTCCTTTGCTCCGAAATACTTCCACATAGCTTGAATGTGACACATATAAAAGCTAATTTAGGCCAACTATATAGCCATCTGATTAGCCTGGTTCTTGTTACATGTAAACCCACATCTTTTATATGATCTTTCTGTGTTTCCAGGATTCAGCATGAGTTCCAGGGAGATGAGCCCAAGAGCCAGGCGTGGATAGATCTGACCACCAGTTGCTGCTTCCAGCATTCGCCTGCACAGCTGTGCCAAAAACTGGTGGGCACTCTTCTGCTCTCTCCCTGGAATGGCTAATGGAACCGAAATATACTCTATAGTCCTATTTGGATGGGATTACTTTCAGTGGGTGACATTTGTAAAAAAAAAAAAAAATTTAAACGTCTCCTCCATTTGTTGTTTCACAGATGGTTGCGTGCTGATATTTATTTATTTGGCAGCATTTAAAGTTAGATATCCTGTAACTGTTCATTCATTTATTAGTAAAAAAAAAAAAAAATCTTACATTAAAATGAAGCATGTTATTGTGGCATGTGTGTAGCTCATATTTAACAGCCCCTTTTAATTGGCCTTCAGGATTGTGATGTTTGGCTGATTTTTTTTTTTTTCTTATTTTCTCCTGTTAATGGCGTAGACAGCATGGAGACACAGTTATAAGACCCCTTCTTGTTCAGAGACTCCACTACAGCATTTGTCTTTTCACCAATTCAGGACGTGGATATCAGTGATTAAATACAGAAACAGCAGTCAAAAATGTTTCCAATGCAAGAGGCAGCATCTGCCTGCAAACTCACAGACATGTCTATAAAATTATCAGTCAGCTATAGAGTTGGTCAAAAAAACAGTAGATAGTCTTCTCAGAGGAGGAAGGAGAAAAACAGACATAGCTGATCTGGACATAAATAGAAATAAATTCCCAGCAAAGCACCCGGATATGATGCAATTGAATCCCATCCAAATAGGGGTTAAATAAGGGTTAGTCACTCATTAAGGAAGGATTAAGCGATGAGTTTAATATATTTCTCAGGTATTTAATAGAAATTAGTGAAGACCTACTGGCTGTTGAATACTAATTCATTCTGCAATGCACTGCAATGCACTCGGCATGAATAACCTACGTGTGGATGTTACACCACAGAGTGATACTGATTAATCTGTGAACTAGGAACCAGATTAGAGAGTGACCAAGTATAGCTATTAAAGGATTTTCGCAAGCATGGCTATTAAAGGATTTTCGCAAGCATGACTATTAAAGGATTTTTGCAAGCATGGTTATTAAATGCACTGCATGGGAGATCAGCTCACCTCCCGCTTCTCATCATTTCAGCAGCAATTACAGAAATGTCAAGACCACCAAAATCATCAGAAGTAATAGCTAAGGCCACATCTTGCTGTTCATTAATTCACATTTCTTGTTGCCTTTCACAGACAGAGGCAGTCATGACGTATGAGGACACTGCAGCTTGAACACTTTTAGCGGGGTTTCCATGACAGATCCTGAGCTTAATCAAATGCATATCATGAATACAAAACATTTAATTATACTCCATCTTGTTCTGTCCCCACAAGGTTTATGATGTGAGCTTAAAGATTGTTCTAACTATAAAAGGGCTATTTTTAGGTTGTTGGTTTTTTTTTCCACAAAGAGACTAATCCGGTAGAATTCTGTTGCCACAGAGACTGACTGCCTATAGATTGCTTTGCCTGTGCTATAAAAAAAATATATTTGAAAGATATCTACACATCAGATTTTTAGGTTCATATGGAGAAAGACTTATTATGATGAACATCTTTGTGATAACCAAATAAAGCTTAATAGTGCACAAATACATGTGAGCAATGCTTTTTTAAAATATATGAATTGTACTTGCTATTGCCATCTTTAAAGCTATACCACTGAGTGGTAGGTAATTTAATGGTGGTTCGTCTTTAAAGCGTTTTAGTTTCACATTAAAAGGATTATGTGCAAAAGCACTTTATTATGTTGTAGTAATAAAAAAAAAATGGTGTATGTGGATTTTTTTTTCCATCCCATGCATGTCAGTAGAAGTTTACAATTAGTCAAAATTATATTTTCAAGCAAGGCTTACATTTTCTGTAATATTGTCATGATATTACAGTATATCAGACAGAAAAAGTTTAAGGAATTTCAGTCTGGAGTATTGCACTTATCTTTTCTACAAAAGCAATACAGTAATAATACAGGGTGTCCCAAAAGTCTCCATATATTAACACTTTTTTCCCCTTAACAGTTTTTAGCAAAATGCATCTTTATTTACAGAACATCCTCTATATGATTGCCTTTTCTTTGTAAACACACACGGAGTCGTCTCTCCCACTCATGATGAACTCGTGTCAGCACATCTCAAGTCGAGTCAAGTGCCTTTACTGTCATTTCAACCATATACAGCTAGTTAGTACACAGTGAAACGAAACAACGTTCCTCCAGGAGCATGGTGCTACATAAAGCAAACACAGAACTACATATATTTATATAAAGTGCACAGCGCAAACGTGCAGACGGCACAAGACAGTACAAAACTGCCAAAACAAGACAATGGGCCCAGTAAGTTAGAGTGCGGCGCTGACTAGTACACAGTTCTAGTAGAAAGTGAATCCGATGACAGCAGTGCAAAAGAGTAACCATGTAAGTTGCTGTAAATGTAAACATAAGGCGTAGCAGCCGGGTAGAGAGTATAAAGATTATATACAGTATATAATAAATAATTCTAGCAGCAGAAATTGAATATGGAAATGTGCAAAAATCGCAGAGAGGATAGGTTAATGTTCATTTGAGTGTGTGTGTATTTTCAGTCCAGTCTCTGAGTATTGAGGAGTCTGAAGGCTTGGGGGAAGAAACTGTTGCACAGTCTGGTCATGAGGGCCCAAATGCTTCGGTATCATTTGCCACACAGCAGGAGGGTGAAGAGTGTGTGAGAGGGGTGTGTGGGGTCATCGACAATGCTGGTGGCTTTGCGGATGCAGCATGTGGTGTAAGTGTCTGTGATGGAGACACTAATGATCTTCTCAGGTGCCTTCGCTATCCGCTGTAGGGTCTTGCGATCCGAGACGGTGCAATTCCCAAACCAGGCAGTGATGCAGCTGCTCAGGAGGCTCTGGATAGTCCCTCTGTAGAACATGGTGAGGATGGGGGGTGGGAGATGTGCTTTCCTCAGTCTTCTCAGAAAAAAAATCTGGTGTTATGCATAATTGCATGTCCATCACAAGCTTGCGACAGACTTTTGGGATACCATGTACTGTGTATGTGTCGAATACGATGCGTTTTTTTTTTGTAATGTATGTTTATTGGCATATGTAATCATATTTAATCATGAATAGAGTGTGACTCCCAACCACAGCCACTTTTGGTGTCATCAGTATATACAGTAATGGTTGAAATGATGAGCTGTTACAGTTGTGTGAGAAAGATTAGGGCAAATTACAAAATGTGAAAATAATTATAGGCCATTGCTTAATGACTTTCTGTAGTATTCATTTATATTCCAGGCTTCATAATAAATAATTTGAGCATTTCATCAATCAGAGAATAGTTTATATCAATTATTTAAAAAAGAAAATAACAGGAAATATGTTGAGAACATTAATATATGAAAAAAAAAGCTTTAAGATGAATATTTGAGCAATATGAGGGAGCTTAAAGAGTTATTTAAATTCCATATAATTTATATTTCAGTAAACAGTTCTTTCAATGTTTCTTCAGTTCCTCTATAATAAAATTAATTCATAGCATCATATTTGTGTCTTCAACATCCACAACATCTCTTGTGGATCATATAGAACTGGGTAATAAGACAAGATGTTAATGTTATTGTGAAATATGAATTTGTGTAAGATTAATATTTAAACACTAGATGGCGCCATTGTACCATTGTAGAAATTACAAGTCTTACGGTCATATAAATACAGTTATTGCAACATTCATTATTATTATTGTTGTTGTTGTTGTTGTTGTTGTCATTGTTGTTGTTGTCAAAGATATTTCAAACCCACAGAACTATACCTCACCCAATTTTGAGCTACAGAATGAAAAGCTTTAGCTCAGTGAGAAGCTAAAACATTACAAACTTTGTAGATTGTATTTTTATTTTTTTTTGCCTTCCATTTGTTTCTCAAAAAAATCAAAACCTGGAATTCAACTTGTCTTTTTCTGCAACTGTAAAGTGCTACAAGAAGTTCAAATCCAGTCTGATCCTAATCTGATCCTACAATTCCACTTCTTCTATGTTACAAATTAACTAAAATAGATAAACTATATTATGCTTACATACAAAATCATTACTAGCTTTTTAAAATCTTGCCCAAGTTCATTCCAGAGTGACACCTGATGTTGCCTGCAGATTCAAATAAATACAATACATTTGTAATATATTTGTTTTGCTATTCAGTAGTTTTGCTATTCAGTAGTTATGTCGGCTTTAAATCCTGATTATCTTCAACAGTAAATCAAAATGAATCATGATTTCATCATGTGGTTTATGCTGAGCTGAATTCACGTGGTCATTTTAATCCTGTTACTGTCTTGACTTTAACTGTAGAAAATAAAGAGAGGCTATTCGAGGGTGAAAAATAATCTGTACGGCTTTTTGTTATGCCCAGATATTAATCTTTTTTACTTTAAAGCAAAAATTCAATTTTTACTTCTAATTATTTGTAATTTGGTAACAGAGATTTGTGACAACAGAGATTTTATAAACTCCGATAAAGCCTCAAAATAAAATATTATCTTTAATTTATGATGACTGTAAAACATGCTGTCATTATTAACATAAGGTCATATATTATAGTAAGGTAATATGACAATAACGCATACGTAGCTCCAACTTATCTCCTATATAGCATCTTGTGATGAATAGTAACACCGATGCTTGTAACGAGTCATTATTAGAACTAAAATGATCACGGGAACACTTCCTTTGAACCTGGTATTCATAATGCATAATGCATAATGGAGTGAATGGAATGAATAACACATAAAGCATATCGCTTTTTCTAAAAACAATCTATGAAGTCGATATATTTATAAAGGCTCATGGCTTATAATACTTTTTAATACTTGTTACACCTTGGTAACACTTCCTGTGAATCCTGTATACTTAATGCATTATAAATGCATTATAAGACATCTGTAATATCTTGTAATGACATCAGTTAAAACTGTCACTAGTTATATGTACGTGAGTAACACTTTATAACTTTGTAATACTTTTTAATAATTTATAACATGTCTATGATGTTTGGATACATAACGCATTATACGCTGTGCTTATAAAGCTTTATGGATCCTGGTTCTTTAAAGTCACGTTCAGGCTTTATGTGTTATGCTTGTTACTTTAACTGCTACATTTATATATACTTATGCTAAGCACAATAATGCATGATGGATGTATATAACATGTTATACATGCAGTTAGAATACATTATGAATACAGGTTTCATAGGAATTGTTACCAAGATGCTTACCAAACACTTTTAGCAAACAACATATATATTTTTTTATATGTATTATATTTGCAAAGTGATTATTGTGTAAAAATGTTTAACTGAATAAAAAAGCTGCAGTTTTGTGTAAGTCGTGTATTTTAGCTATGTGTGTATTCCTGTATTTTTTTTAACGCTTCAGCTTAAAAAATCATTTTAAAGCTTAGTAGTTTTTAAAGAAACATATCAGATGGGCGTCGATATCAGCTGATACTCAAGCTTTCAGCGTGCTATCGGAAAAGACAGCTATAAAGTGCGACACATTCTTATAAGCATTTATAACATTGTGTATAATGTGAACATACAGAGCATGTTAAATACAGAGAGGGGAAAAAAATGCCAGCACCATTTATTAAATTCAGTTTATTTTTAATATTCATTTCTTTTAAAAAATATAAATTCTAAAATAATCACTTCAGCTGTGCGCTCTAAAGCGTTATCAAAATTAAAATGTTATTGTAGTTGTAAAACATGCCACTATTCGGATAAGATTTGTTTAAAAGATCTGGAATTTACCCAACACTCTTCTATTACATGATCCCCCAAAAATATAAGTTAAAAATGCATTGATATACAGTACATTGTTAAAATATGGTGATTCAGTATGACATCATTTACACAAAATTATAGATTTTTTTGTTTTTTGTTTTGTGAAAAAGATTTTTTTTTAAAAAACTACACGGAATGTAGAGGATACACAGGAACAAGGCTGAAGGATCAAACACACACGCACACACACACACACACACATCATACAAACACTGAAATTTTTCTCTCGCCACAGACATAACAATCATGAGTAGCAATCACATTATTGACATTTCACGTCTACAAGACAACTGATCAAAATGTGTAAATAATGTAGAAAGCAAAAAAATTCAGTCAGTTACTAGAAAACAAGTGGCTTGGTTACACTTTCTATGCAGCCTGTTTTCATGTATTCATGTATTATAATTCTTTGTAATTTAGTGTTTTGAAGACATTTTATAAAGTTTAGCCTGAGTAGAGTTTTGGGGCAACATAAGGCCAAACCTACTATCGGTAAGTGTAACACTCACATTCGTGCTCACGGTGTTAACGCCCTGTGCATGAAGAAGGGAATTTACAAACATTCAGACCTGTATAGTGACAGATATTTCGATTAGACAAGGAAAATCTGGTTCTACAATAGTATATTTGTTATTTTGCTTTATTTAAAGCACTTTGTGATGTATTTAGTGTAATGATACACTAAGCAGTCATACAAAGTGTACAAAGGTCATTATCAATGGCATTATTACACGTTTATAAACCATCAAGGAATTTTTTTCCCCCCAATTTAGTCTTGGCCAATTCCCAGCCTGCACAGCATGACACACTTGAAGGAAGGCGTTATTGACCTTCTTCCGCATAAATGAGCTCACAGACGTCCACGACTGGCCGGTGTTGCTGTGATCTCTTGGACTCCCGGCCACTGATGGCTGTGGCATTGTCAGGCTACGAACGGAATTTATTTATTATATTGTATATGACAGACATGTTCGACTTAAAAAAAAAAAAAAAAAGCTTACAAAGGCTTTTCAGCAAATTACAAATAGTTATAAGTACAGTCATAAAGCTTTATGAATACAGGCTTCACAGAAGGTGAAGGTAACACTTTCTGTATGGGTCACATGTATAATGGCCTATGTATACATTCATGACGTTATAATGCATTCTTTAGCAACACACATTTGTTAAAATGATTTATAAAATGGAATTATTGTTTATAGCAATGGCTATAACGCATTAATGTATTGCTCACAGAATGCATTATAAGCAGGGTTTATTAAACATTATGGGCAAATGGAAAACAAATGGAAATGTTTACATATGCTTTTTTTCATTAGGACTGATTTTTATTATAGTTATACTTCCTAATTTATTAGATTTATTATATTTGCACTGTCACTGAATCATTGTGTAAAAGAGTTTAACTGATTTAAAAAACTGCAGTTTTGTGTAAGTCATGTTTTTAGCTATGTATTTTTTTCTGTATTTTTTTTTTTAAAGCTTATCATTTTAAAGCTTAGTAGTTTTAAAAAATAAAAATCTCAGATGGTTATTGATATAGGCTGATACTCAGTATCGGTATCAGAATAGAAAAAAGTGATTTCATGACATCGCTTCTTACAGTGCATCGGGTTAACAATTCATAATGCATTCATAAAAGTTAGCTGTAAATTGTAGCACATTTTTATAAGTAATTATAACATTGTGTATAATGCCTTATGAATGCATTATAACATGATATGAATGTGTTTATAGTTCATTATAAATATGACCTTCACAGAAAGTGTTAGTAATGACTTTTTCATGCATTATTGTGATTCTTCGTTAAGTCACTTTAGAAAGTCATTAGGTTGAAAAGCAGGAAGACATTAATGGCTGTAATAACGAGACGTGGTTGCAGCGTAGTACAACCATAGTGCAATGTATAAATAAGAAATTTAGACCGATATTTGGTTATTAATTGATTAGCTTAGATCTCTTTGCATAACCCTTACATTAAATCTTTTAATCACTCTTAAAGGGATAAAAATATATCATAATACTGTATTAAATCACACAGCTAAGCAGAAATCGACATGATTAAAGGTTAAAACATTATGTAGGTATTATTCTCCATTTCAGTAATACAGTGTAACTCTTCAATTATTCTGTTCAATATTGTGTTCAGAAGGTACAATAGGCAGGATATTAACATTAAAACTCATAAAATAAAATCAGTCAATAAAAAAATCAACACCTCAATTCTTTTTTTCTGTATTTTTTTTTCTTACACAATTCCTTTCATCTATAGAGGTAGAGCTACAAAATAAAAATAAAAAAAAATCAAAATATTAATTTTCCTGCTACAGGAAATGGTAATTCCTTATACAAAAGAAAAGAAAAAAAAAATTAACCGCCAAGAATGGAGGAGTGTTTTCTCTCCACGTGTGGTCATAAACCATGTACAGCATTTTCAGTTGATCAACACAAGAATGAATTGCATATGAATTGCATAGTAGTAGGAATTATTACGTCAGCCAGTGTTCTTAAGAAGTAAGCAAACAATGAGTGAGCTTTATCATGTGAAACAAAATGAAGGTTTAAAATGGCATCCATGAAGATGAGAGTCCAGATGTGCTACTCTGGAGTGGAATGTATCCAGGCAGGCAGGCAGACGGAAATGCCTTTAAAAAAATTCCCTTGATCAGACGGCTTTCCATCCAAGTAGATTCGTCATTTTTTAGGTTTGTTATTGGCTAAGTAGGCAGACAGAGGGAGGAGCTATAATTACGCCTCGGACCCTCGACTCCTCCAGAAGTAGTCACTGTCTTCATTGTCTGAACCGTAGTCTATTCTAATTTGAGGCACATTTAGTGGTATTCTCTCTGGACTGGAAAAAAAAAATTAAATACGCAAATTAATATTTTATTAGGATATTCAAGTCAATAAGCAACACACTTTATAGCTTCCCATTACTCTTTATTTATTTATTTATTTATTTATTTTAAAAAAAGTCTACTGCCATAAACTGTGGCCTTGAACACTGAGGTCTATGCTGACTTTTCTGGACGTATCCATCACACCTACACAGAATCCTTCGCTCATCACCTACTAACCTCCCTCATTCAGCCTGGCTCAGGCTATCCGGAAGCCCTCTGGTCATGCGTGACTCACTACCGCTAGAACCATGTGATAAGCACACACCCCCACTCCTACACACACACCAAGACCCACACCAACAAATTTAAATGTACCATATTCAAATAGATCTTCCCCCACACATGGACACAGACATTCCACTCCTGTCTGACCGCAAACACGTTCCGACTCACCTTGATATTAGACTTTCCTCATAGTAACGCCTTCTATTAACACGACGTGTATCGGTCAAGGAATGACTTTTCTCCTGCGGGAGAAAAAAAAAAAAGTGGGTGGGGTTACAAAAACTCACACACCATAGTGTGAACATGACACAGAGACGTACACATTACTTCAGCAGATGGAAACAATGGAAATAAAGTCACACTGATCTCATGCATGCACAAAGTTGCACATAAGCAGCATGAATATAAAACCTCTCCAGTAGTTCATACATGCATATCAACTTGGAGCCATTTACATGCATATGCAAACGCAAGCAAAATTCTGCAGAATTCTTCACCAGCTCTTGCCAGTGTTCCACCACCATTCAAAAAAAAAAAGCCAAAATTGATCATTCAGTCTCCAAAGTGCACAGCAAAATCAGGCCTACTCATATTGCCACACAACCAATACATGAGAAATGTTTCCATTTTCAAAAGAAAAGGCATGCGACTGAAACGGCGCATCGGTAATTCAAGAGAGAATAGGGATCAAAACAAAGCAAATCTGAGATCTAGCTTATGATGAGAAGATTATGATGATGATTATTGATGATAAGAGACAAGATGTTAGTAACAGCATGCACTGAAATCATAAGAAGACACAGGAACACGTGAATGTTAACGAGGCTGTAGACCAGCTGAGAAGCTCTGCTTCTACTCACTCTCAGAGGCCTTATCCCCTAAAAAAGGCTCCTGCTCCATCATATCCATGGGGATTTTAATGCTGGGCACGTTCTCACCGAATGGGTAATCAGACTGCAGGAAGGGAAACGGTTTCACTGAGTACTCAGGGTAGAGAACATACCAGGGATGCCTTTAAAACACGTGAAGTAAGGAACAAAACACGATGGATCATGGAGGTATGGGAAAATAATCAATGGAGTGGTGTGATACGCTTCAACATGTCCCAAAGTGGTCTGTTCCTTTTATAACACAGCAATTTTACTTATTATCACATTGTTTTTATTTATTACAGAATGACACATACTCTTTATCCAGTTATATTACATTACATTTAATGTTGCAGAATATCCAAAAAACAAGTTACTTCCTGTTATTGCTTATGTTCTAGCAGCTATAAACAGACAGTAAGAAAAAAATGCAGCTTGTTACTGAGAAACTGCAAAACGCAAAGGCTTCCGTCTTATGGACTTTCCAGACACTCAGAACATCTCCTTACATAAACCTTTACCATGTCAATTAGATTAAATAATCAATTAGACCTTTGTTCTTTGATAAATAATAACACGTTGTTAATCCCTTTATTATTAGAATTAGATCGTCTGGACCATCCGCCATTCAGGTCCCTCTGAATGAGCTGTTACTATAGAAACAGTAACATATTACAATGAGAACATTAATAAAGACCTGTCAGAGATACTGTTATAGAAAATTAATCAACAGCTTCTGACCATTTGGATTTGAGAATTCAACAGCACTGTGGTACAAGGAGCAATAACATCTGGTGCTGAACATTTCAGGCATTACCAACCAGTCAACTTAACCCTCGATGATCCATTTTAACCCCTTTAACCCCTTAACAGCTTATTATTCGGTTATTCATCTTAAAATACTATTCAGTAACTACAGTGAAACTAAAACCAAAAATATGTAGCTACAAGACTGACGAACATAGGTCTGGGTGTTTAAGGGTCAAATTTAAAGTAGTATGAATAGTACACAATGCATATACACTTCAAAGTATGAAGAAACATATTGCCGATAATCGCTAGTCGTCTGAGAGAATCCACACACAGAGAGAGAGAGTTGTGCTAAAAATCATTTCTGGTGCTTCTCTTCAAAGCTGTGATGAAAGTCACTAAATCAGGAGAGACACATAAATCTACTGACGAGACATAGAGAATGCCTCTATGATACACTGTACCTGCATATAGGATGTGGAGAACACCTGAAAACTGAACTGCCTATTCTATTTAAACAGTGAATGACTACACAACCTACACGTGTTAATGCCTTCAATTTACAGTATGTAACAATACATGATAATACCACCAATAATAATATTACCTCATCTGCGTCACTGTCTATGCTTTCTCTTGTCTTCTTCTTCTTTTTCTTCTCATCTTCCTTCTTCTTTTTGTCCTTCTCCGGTATAACATCATCAAGGAAGCTGAGGTCATGCTGAGAGAAGACGTAGTCCATAGCCTTCCTCACAGCCACCAAAGCTAGGATCTGGCCAATCACAGAGCACAAACAGACACGCATCATTGCTTTCAGTCCATACAGTCAACTCTAGAATTAATGGTTTAAAACATTGAAATAGTGCATTAGTTTCTATTTTTTTTTTTTACAGTACATTATTTCAAATGGTGCATTATTTTGCTAAAAACTAGCAAAGAATAGCTGCACTGAGTCTCTTTCTGTAACACTCCACCATGCAGAACATTTTAAGCTCCTTGGTATGCTTAGGTTTGTGCATGTGGACTTCCCTCTTCAATTCAGACCACAGGTTTTCAAGGTAGACACTAAGATGGCCACTGCAAATCACTGATTCTGTGTGATTTCTGTGGTGAGCTGGATGTTATTATTATGCTGCATTTGAGGCAAATTTGCAACTTGTAATTCCCCACCTACAACTGGTAAAAAAATTACCAAAAACGCCCCCTCTACCTGCAATTCCATCTCATCAACTTGGGGTAGTCTTCTCAACTACCAGTTCCTTCCCCATTTACAGAGTGATGTCAAATCAACATGGCCGCTCACTCTGTGCACATAGTAAAGTCCTGCTTCTCTACCTTCATTTAGTGCATAGCAGTATTGGCCTTAGATCAATTAAAATGCAGGCACAGTTCTTGGTTAAATATACAACACTGACAATACTAATCGCTGTTATTTGTAAAGGAGGTCAGCAACATTAGATATCACTAAATAAGTGCAAGTAAAGAAGCTTTTTATGAGCTTGTATTAAAATAGCGTTTTTACATTCTCTCACAGAGCAAACAAAATACATGCTTTTGTGGAGGTGTCCATGCTTTTTTTCCACTTCGCACATCAAACTTCTCAAGGTGGGAAATTATGTTATTACAACTTGCAAATTACCACTTACAAGGCACCACGAATGCAGAATTATATGTGGATGTGGTTATTATCATGTTAAAAGAGCCACCTAAGGCCAGATCTTCACCTCCTGGCAGAGACAACAAGGTTTTGGGCTATAATGTCCTGGTACCTAGCACAATTCATGATGCCCCTGAACCACTAGCTGCAAAACAGCCCTAAAGTGTCAATAATCCACAACCATATTTTACAGTCAGCATCAGGTGAGTTTCCTTGTAGGCAGTCCCCTTTTCTTGCCAAACATGTTTTTAATTCTTGTCTCAATTTAACTGCAGTTCCAATTATGTCTGTTCAGGAGCTACATTTTGTGGAAAGGGCTTCCTTAGTACAACCCTTCCAAACAGCTTATTGTTATGTAGATAGTGTCTAATTGTGATTTTGAAACTTGACAAACCCAAGAATCAACTAAACTGTCCTACTCTGTAGCTGAGGTCTTTGGAGTCTTCTTCACCATCCTCTGCTTGTGTAATTAGACAGTATGCTCATATATCCAATTTCTAAGAATTTCTTGTTTCAGAGATTTGATATTTTTTCTTAATGACCTGATTGTGCTTAGTGGTATTTTTAGGTGCAGTTTCCACCAGAGAATCAGGTTCCACACCCAGTACACATCTAGCTAATCTTGTTTATCCTGCTAGCAACAACTGCGTAACATCTTCCACACTGACCAGGTACTGCTAGGCCAACTGCAGAGAGTCTAGTGATACAATCTTCAGTGACATTGGAAGTCAATGCCAATTTTTGAGATAATTCACAAGTTACATTGCTTTACCACTACTAGATTTTTATTTCAGTCATCATTAAGAATGGAGATGGAAGGAGTTATAACAGAGCATAACTGACATTAATCCCATAAGGCTGCATACAGATTAGCCCTTGCAAATCTATCTGTTGCAAATTATAACTTTTATGAAAATAAACTATTAAACTAAGAGTCATGTTCCCAAACACAAATGAGCCTCAGTCTACACTATTGTTGGAAGTGGTTCCTTCTCTAAATTCTTTTATAGTACTACTTCTTTTATACTATACTACTTGGCATAAATTGCACGGAAAATCACCTCTAAAGTTTAGTGCCATTCTGAACCATGCAGTGAAAACTGTGAACCATGAACTCACCATGACAGGGAAGATGATGGCAGCCACGGTGGACTTAAGGATCCAAAGCAGAGCCAGACACAGCAGCTGGACGAAGGTGAAGAGGTGAACTTTGCGTAGAGGCACATGCCGCAGATAGATCAGGTCTGGCTGGTGCTTGGCAGGCATCAGAAGCAGCTTCAGGCGGTCCATGAACTGAATGAGCAACAAAATAAAGCATTAAGGGAAACTTCGTCATGACAGAAATTAGAAAAGTTAAGCCATGGATGGTGGGAAATCCCAGAAAGATGGACGGATGCATGACTGGCTCACCTGTACTCCATTGAGTGAGGCCACACCCATATAGAGGAAGACTCCATAGAGGACAGGCATGGGGATAAACTGCAGAGAGGGACACATTCATTTTTTTGACTATTTACATCCACGCTTTAAGAGGACGTGATGATGTAGTGGTCACAGCCTTGGGCTGCTGAGTGGAAGGTTGTGAGTTCAGATCCTAGCACTGCAAAGTTGCCATTGTTGGGTCCTTGAGCATGATCCCTAATCTTGAATTGTATCCTGTCTCAATTATAAGTCACTGCAGCCAAATGAGCACATGAAACTGCATACTGAGTGAACCAAAAAAATCATAACCCTTCCCCAGACATCAAGTTCCTACTTGTTTTAGGAGCCTTTGATGTTCAGTATCATCTTCACTAAGTCACATGTCTTGAGACCAGGTAACAGACTTAACCCAGAAACATTCCAGTAATTTGATGCCTCACAGTTGCTATAATTTATCAAGTGACACCAATCTGCCTTAAAATTTCTCTTAATGTGACACATATCTGATTTTTTCAGGACCATGTGGACGTAAAAATCTGATCTTTACACTTTCGTATGTGGTCCTCAGATCGGAATTCATGTGAGTTTTTTAAAATGTGCATGTGCATATTACTGTCATTGTCATCATCTGGTGTCGGCAGCGTGGCCAAACGACAGTGCAGACAGCAGAGACGATATTTGGTGGAAGGATGGGGAAATTGGTGATTTACTTGATATTTGAGGAATCAGTTCAAGCAAAACTAGATCCTACCAAAACAGAGCAGGGGAATAAAACAATTGCCCAAGAAATCGAGGTGCACATGCAGGGCCAATGTGAAATTCAAATCAAGGAATTCGAACTGTTCAAAGAAACTAGTAATGTGAATGTAGCCTTACACTTATTTGGTTCTCATGCTAACTCTGTATGTAGGCGCTGTAGGCAAATGTTACATCTAGAATCACCAATAGACACTTTGCTAGTTCCCTTATGCATGGCATAGAGCTGGAACCACATACAATTGGCCAAGAAATGAGAACTATCCAGTTTTGAGCCTCTGATTCAGGAAGACTACAATATGGATTAAAAAAATTAGCTATACATGATTCACCCAAATTCCTCAAATTTAAACCATTGTGCACCTAAACCATTTCAATTCCCATGTTCTGAACCCAAACAACAATAATTCAAAGCACCAATATCCGCATTCTAATTCCTCACCATATACAATGTGTATTGCTGTTTGTGATACATAACTAAATTTGTTTACAGTTCCTGTAAGAAAAGCTGGATTACCTTAAGAATGGGAGACATGAAGACAGAGAGTCCGGTGAGAAGGAACACGGAAACACCAGTTACCCTCTGCTCCCTGCAAAAGAATCATAAATCCAACTTAGTGCTCTTGCTACCTTCATTGCTATTCTAACAGAATCAAAAGTAAATAATTAACTTTTTGACAGTGTATTTCTGATACGTTAGCTTCTTAGGTTGTATTTTCTATAAAATTATTTGTTTGTGCAGCTTACAGCTGCATCAATACAGCCTCCCTGAAGTTTAACCAAATAAGCATGTCTCTCAAAACAAGTGTCCCACTGAGCTTAACTCCAGAGTGGAGCTGCAAACAAAATCACCCTGTTGTTATCTCTACATGTACTTTGACATTAAACTGATGGTAAACAACCACAGCCCACATAGACAGCAGACACTGATTGTACAGTACATCCTATATTCAATTTAAATTGAATTTTCAACCACAATATAAGCATCAACATCACCACAATGCAATTTGAAACAGAGCTACCACAGTTTAACTCGCATGAATGTGTCATGAGAAGGTTTAGTCGTTGAAACTTACCTGACCCCCAAAAATTTGGGTTGCTCCCCTGGTGCCGAAGTCTCCGTCTCCATCTTCAGGCTGTCTATGTGAGCGATGGAGATGACGGTAGCAGCCACGTACCAAGGCAGACCCATGAAGGAGCACAGCGCGATCAATACACTCACCCAGAACAGGTCCAAATGGTAGCCTGCACCTTTCTACAGTAGAGAAACCATGGAAACGAGGTTACAAAGAGCCATATTATGAGGCCTACTGCTTCTGCATGCCCTGCAGAATCATACACAGGTCAGCATACCATCAAAGAGACTTAAAGACTTTCAGTCAACAGCTTGTGAGTTCATTTGTGAAAAGAGGTACTGGTGAAATAACAGGCTTCATTAAAATAAAATTTACTTCAAGGCCTTTATGGTAGTCCACACTCAAAAACTGCACTCGTGTAATCTGATTCACATCCTCCACACTCTTAAAAAAAGCAATAAAACCACTTCCTTAGCTTTGGTATTGCAAAGAGAGCATAGTCACAAGGCAAGTATCATGTTACACTGCCTAAAGGTAAATGGATGGATTGTTTTTAGCCACTTTACAATCACTTCCTTGTTGGGCTCCTCAACATCTATTCACACTGAGAGCAACTAAGAAGATGGTTTAAAGCATAGACCAGCTGTAAATGGAGGAAAATAACTTTATGATTTTTAGATGTAATGTCATAAACAGATGTAATGTACAATGGAAATTCTTGGCCTTTGTTCTAAATTGAAAAGCAACAAATAAATTCCCCAATTTTCCATGCTCTCAACCAGCTCGGACTCACCTGCTTTGCTCAAAGGAAGCTTTTTTTTTTTTTTTTTTAAAGTCTTTATTCACTTACTAAAAATAAAACCAAAGCCAAATAAAAGCTCCACTATGTTCACAGGAGATAAACACAGCAGAACTGGCACAGAGTTCACTCCAAGCTATGCTGGAGATCTTTCCTGGGTTCCTGGGGTGCTCAAAGTGAGCGTGCTAATCTGTCTCTCAGCATGCGCTACCTTCAGCTTATGCTCCTTCCGGTTGACGATGACGGCTGTGATCTGCTGGTCCATGAATAGCAGAATGGTGACCAGCAGGGCAGGAAGGGCTGATGCTAGGTAAACCCACCAAGGGTTGCCTCCAAACGGTGGCACAAACCAGCCGCGATGTGGGCTTGTTGGCTGAGGGACGAGAAAGAGGTTGGGAGGATCAGAGAGGAAATCATGTCTAACAGTAAAATCAAGGAAATCTTTGTCATTCCATCCAGTTGTATAAATTTATCAACTGGTAGAGATTTTCAAATACCATTTTCTGCACAGCTTACCACTACCAGACCCAACTACACAGGTAACTGATATGTTTTTTTCTTTAAAACTGCCGCGCATCCAGGTGTAGGGTTGCAGAGAGCACAAATTCTCACTGCTTTATGTAGGTTTTTATTTATTTTCACCTGAATCAGTGAATAACAGCCCGTCCACCCCAATATCAAATCTTGTAAGAGCAGATCTGTTCAGCATTAACTAGGCATCATGTGCAGCTACCACACCACAGCTCTAAAATCCATGAGATAAACAGCAGAATATTTAATAACAGAATATTAAGAACATTAGCTATTTTTGCCCTGCCATTGGACTGGTTTATAGCATAGCACCTCCTGATTAATCACTATAATTATTTTTTATAAATAAGTGTAAAATGATTCCCTGGTTTGTTTCCTTGCCATTTCTATGATTTCAAATGACTTCTGCATAAAAAAGTCTTTCTGCAGTTATTTTTAGATTTAAAAAAAAAAAATCACTGTCGAAAATAGTAGAAAATGTGATATAAGATTCTGTCCGTATGGTCCAGCTCTACATCCATTGCCATTCAATGCTCAATTCTGATTGGTCAGAAGGTGTCGATTAATTTTCTACAACAGCAGCTCTGACAGTAAAGGTAAATCACAGGTTTATATTAATCTGTTGCAATACATTTTTATAGTAACAAGTGACAAGGGGACTTTTAAATGCTTCAGAGGTTTCTTTAAATTTTAGTCCACATTACAACACCCGCTCCTTGATTTTCCTATAACATCCCATCAGTTTCAGTGGGTGTTGGGTGATAGAAGGGTGCTAGCAGGGTGTAGTTTTCATGAAATTATGCAAAAATGTTGGAATTCATTGTAGGTGGCGTATAACCGAGGAAAAGACTCACCTTAAATTCGGTTGGCACAATTAGCTTTGGTGTGTCGACTCCTACAAAAGCATCAACACAGCAGAAAATCAGGATGGCCAAGATGATGGCGAAGTCACTGATGAGTTTCCTCACCTGGGAAAAAAGAATCAAAACAACTTCAGCAATCTAGCTGACCCTTGTTCAAGCGATATTGATCCGACTTGTTCCTAAAATTTATTTCCAACTGGTTGCCTCAATGAGTCGTGGCACGTGCATCGGAATCATAGAAAAAAACACGTTCATGCTAAATATATATTCAGATCATTTTACACTAAGAGTAATAACACGAAACAGGAGTGTTGAAAGACTTGGTTTTTAATATATAACAAAAACATCATTTGAGTCACCTCCATTAACCTACAGCATTTGTAGTCATCTACCATTAGGAAGATCCTTAGGCATGCTATATGTCTGTTTTCGTAAATATTGTCTATATGGTACAATTGTATTCCTATAAAGCCACAAGAAATATGCTGGGTCACCAGCGCATTCATTGTTAAATTGGAAACAGAGCATCTGGATTGTTCCACAGGTTGAGGAAGGAATGGCAGAAAGAGAGTTGCTTACCATGGTGGGGAAAAAGGGACTGAACTTGAACTTTTTCAGACACATAGAGCAGGTGTAGGTGCCAAAAAACAGGATGAAGGACATGAGGGTGATGTCGGGCACATAGTCGCAGGCTTTTCCCACCAACTCTCCACCATACTTCAGGCATTCCTTCTTTGTCAGAGAGGACCAGGTAGCATTTATGGGCTTTTAGAAAGAAAAGAGATGCTTTAGTTACATGTGGCTTTCTTAGACTACAGAAATCCACAGTAGCAAACTCCTTTGTTCTGTGTTGGAGTTTATAGCACCAGTTCAAATTAGCTTTAAATGGAAGGCTGTTACTTACCGTGTGCTTTGATCTGGCTTTAAACCATTTATATCATCTTTAAACCATGTGGTAATATTACTTAATTTTAATACTAAAGGCATTCTGATTTCATACCCATAGGAACCCATTTGTCCTCTAGTCAACAATGAATAATTTCAACAATGAGATTTCAAAATGATGGAAGGGACTGAGTTTGGTCATTATGTTTCAGTGACCTCTGACTGAGTGCACAGGCTCAAAGAACCCATTGTGACCATTTTCAGCATTATTACTAAGACATAATGTGACTGTGTTAGTTAATTATGGCTAAGGGGGAGGATGATGAATCAAATTTCAATTGAATCTGGGGCAATATTGAAAAAGTGGTGTGTGATTTCACACAGATAAAAAGGCTGTGGCTGTGGATTAGTCTTCTTCAAAGAAGTATAGATTGTTCAAACTATCAAAAGGAAGCCGGCAATCTGTTAGTTCCTTAGGAATACTCCGTACACAGGAAACATGTATAATGTGTCCAACATGTACAACTCCATACAATGATATTTTGAAATATGGCAACTTACTAGATCCGTGTAGTTGTAGAACCACATAGAGGTATCTTCTAGTGAAACTGCGAACATATCTGAGCTGTTTACTGAAAGAAATCAAACGGAAAATACAGATAAAACACTGACCCGTACATAAGCACATGCAATACCAACCTAGAGGATTGCAGGTATTGTCAGGCTGCAAGATATACTGCTTGTTAGTCACTATTGGCCTTAGTGAAACTTGTATTGCAAAAATCTGTAACAAACAGATCACAAAGTTAAATTATGTTTTTTGAGTATTTTTCATCAATCTCAGGAATTCCAGTAAAATTTTCCTTTAGGCGTTTAGACAGGAACATGGCATTGGCGTAAGTGAGACCATTTATTTTAGTCCAGTTAACGCAGGCCCATCTTTACCCATCACACATTACAGTTCACCAGTTGGTTTTAATATTTAGCAAGGCATATCCCACATCAAAGAGTGCCAATTTAATTGTAATATATCAACCGTCACTTCCTTCAGCTGGTGATGAGCAACACAGCACATCTGCGCCACTGCATGGTGCACCCTGGGAAATGCTTGCCACCCCTCCCCCAACGTTAATCTTTTATTAGTAGCCTCAGCTAATTTCCACCGAGTTGTTGTTTCTCCCAGTGCACTTGCAGTGTGCTTAGGGGGAGGGCGGATAGAACCCCTTGGAGGAAGAAAGTAGGTGGCGGATGAGTACGCTAACCTCCTGGCGACCCACCCATGCGGGGAGAGATTAACCCTGCCACCTCCGATCTGCACGGCCCGCCTATCACAACAAACACATGCATCAGCTGTTGTATACGAAGCAGAGATGACTGTTCACAGTACAGTCAATAGGTACATCACGCTGATGTACTCTGGTACAGTGAATACATTCAAGTTTTAATATATCAACTGTACAATAGATGGATAAAAGCTTTCTACACTACCTTAAAATGGCTAGCCATGCCAACTGTGTTACTGTTTTAAAATATATTTTCAGATTTCAAGGTTTTTCCCCAGAAAACTCTGTTACTAATCATCAGCCATTCAAAAAGAGCAGCATGTAGTAACTGGTGCTACTTTGTGGATTTCCTGATAAGAAATTAGCTTTCGAAGTTATCACCCTTTGCGATAGGGATCCAAAAGAGTTGATTAAACATTAATGCCGGAATTAATCATTCACACACCATATGGATAACAGAGGAGCTCAAATTGTTGAAATTAATCTGAAAGTCCCTGAGCCATTTGCAGCAACCACACTGCAAATGATTTACACAATCCTATCTCTCTTATCTCTCTAAAAGCATAAACACAAATGCATAGTGCAATCTTATATAACAAAAGTATATTTGACATATACTATATATCCTGTAGTTTGGATATCTCAAGCATACAGTAATAGGCCACTTGTGGCCAAGGGTAACAAAAAGGCCAGTTTATGCTAAATCAGATTTGCTTCCAGGAGCTATTACTGTAATTACTGTAATATGCATCAGTGCATAAGTGCAGACAAAAATAGAACGGACATCAGCTGTTTCTCAGCCCCTATCACCACTTGCATCTGGTGTAAACTGAATGTAGCAAGTCAGATCACAATTATTAACTATTAATTAATTATTAATTAGAACATGCAGTCCTCAGACACTTCATACTTTCAACTAACTGGCCTGCTGAATGCCCATCAGTCTTATTACAAGGCCATGCATTCTACAGAAGCAGCTTTCCTTAAAGTCATTTACACAGAACTCCAGTCTTCTTTCTTTACATTCCTTGATTTGTCTGCAGCCTTTGCCACTGTGAATCACTAGATTGACATTTCCTTTCATGCTGAATTTGGGATTGGGGGCTACACTCTGATCTAGTTCTCATCATACCTAGTGAATTGATCCTACCACATACGATATATGGGTAAAAGTACGTGGACACCTGACCATCACACCCGTAAGTGGGCCTTTCCCAAACTGTTGCCACAAAGTTGGAAGCGTGCAATGGTAGCGGATGTTTTTGTATGCTGTAGCATTTCAATTTTCCCTTCCCTGGAACTAAGGGGCACAGAGGAAGACACAGAGCAAGGTTTATAAAGACATGGTTTGCCAAGTTTGAAGTGGAAGAACTCGAGTGGCCTGCACAGAGCTCTGCACCCCAGGCCTCCTCACCCGACATCAGTGCTTGACCTCACTAATGTTCTTGTGGCTTGAAGAGGTTCAGTTTCATCACCTCACTACTGCAGTCCCTCATGGGTCAGTACGTGGTCCACTCATGTTCTCTCTGTATAGTAAGTTACTGTGGGTCAGTGATCTGGTCTCATACCACCGCTACACTGATGACACTCAATTGTAATTCTCTTTACCTCCATCCACTTCCCAAGTCTCTCAGAAGATATCAGCTTGCCTTTACAAAATTTCTTCCTGGAGGAAGACTCATCTGGAAGTCGGCCTTGTCAGAACTAGGATTTTTCTCTATCTTGTTTATATCGCTGCCGCTGTTATATGAATAAGTAATATATGAATTCATGCTGTAAGTAATGTTTCCATCCCCACAGGACATAACAATGTGACATGACATAACATGACATGGCAGCATGACAACACCGTAATATGGTGGCATGGCATGACATAACAAGAAAACATAAATGACATAAAATGATAACGTTACATGCTCCAAAATGTCAAGTCATATTGACGTGACCTAAATGGCCTAAATATCTAACCCCAGATTTTCATTAATGTGGGATCTAGAAGTAGTATTCCCTACCTATAGTGGGTGCCATGCACATGCAGTCATACTGCGTGACGTGGTCGACTTTGTAGAGAGAGTTGATGGGATAGTGGTGGGCCAGCTTCAGCATCTTCTTGAAGGAGTCGTAGATGAAGATGAAGCTGATGAGCGAAGAAAAGCCCTCTTCTGTGAAGCGTGTGAAGTATTGCACCAGGAAACTGGCATCTGTGGCCACCAACACCAGGAGGAAGAAGGCTGACCATAGGCCAATCCACAACCGGAACTCCAGGTAATTAAACTCGTTATCTCTGCAACATCAGAGACTGTTTTGTAACAGTAAGCAGTATTGTTTATGTGAATTAAATAAGAATTACAAATTAGGGACTAAAATAACACACTAACAGTGTTTAAAACAAGCTCATACGTAAAGGTAAAATACATGATGTATGTTCATATATTCCAAAATTCCCTTTAACCACCTTTAATCACTTTTAACCAGCTAACATCACATTACTAAGCCGCTTTAAAATTCACTCTACAATGAAGAGGTCAAAAAATACAGATGTATACATTTGAATGTCAGTGTATAAAATTAAGCAAAAATTTGAAACATTCACAATATTTAGGTGCAAAAATCACAAGGACATGGATAACACAAGGACATCACAAGATGTTTTTTTTATGAACAGACATAAATATGTTTGTCTAGCTTTAAGGTAAACAACACCTTCGCAAATATTAGGCTTTAGACTTAACATGCACCATCACCAATCCATCATATATATATATATATATATATATATATATATATATATATATATATATATATATATATATATATATATATATATATATATATATATATATATATATATATATATATATATATATATATATATATATATATATATATATATATAAGATCATTGTTATTTTAATAAAACAAAAAAGCTTCTATGAGCAGCTGTGTCTTAATTTTTGACTGGTAGTGTACAGTGTATATATGGAGTAATTGTCCTGCTGTGTGTATATAATAGAGGATAAAAACCTGCTGAAGTTGAAGAGCAGTCTCTCAAACACGAGTACTGGCCCTGTACTGCTGAGGATGGTGAGGGGCTGCCCAGCTAAGAGGCAGAAAACAGCTCCGGACACAGCTGTGCCCAGAAAACTCTCCAGCACACCCTGCACAGAGCCAGTGAGGTGAGGGTTACACATGCAAAGCCATGCAGCAGAGGCTAGGCTAATTTCCCTTGCACACCAGCTCACCCTGACCCAGTAAGGAATGCTGTTACACGTAGGTATGTGTGTGCTAGCCAGTGTTAGAAAAAGGCAAAAACAGTGAGACTAATGAGGATCTTTCTGTCCTGACATGAGGTCATAATGTGCGGTGCGTTATGCGTGGTGTTATCTGGTGTGTGGTGTGTGTGTGGTCCAGAGAGTGATGAAGGCAAAGCTTCATTGTTACGTTAATCAGTAGGGAATGTCCTTGGTGGAGGTCTCTTATATATCATTTCACTTTGCACATCATAGCGAGTTTTAGTTCTAGTTTTGAAAATATTGACTCATTTATATTGTATATGAAGTTAAACTGAATGTTTAATAAATTATTACCCATAATCTGAATCCATGATCTGCCTTGAATTTATATAATACATATTACATTATAGTGGTTTAATTTATGCTGTTACACTCCATGATGACACTACAGTCTTTATTGTAGGAATGACAAAATAAAGGTTTTCATTAAAAGTAGTATAATGTGTTTTACCTGCATGTTTTCCGTGGCATCTCCCAGCAGACCTCCGAACGTGATTGCATTGGTAACTGTTCCCAAATAGATGAACAGGATGGCAGACAGCGACTGGATGTGTAGTGCATCATAGAAATCACTGGCAAAGAACGGGGCTTTCCTTTTAATGTCAAGTATAAGGCCTCCACAAAAACTGAATAAAAGAATACAAAACAGTTAGATTCCATATCACAGGCTTATATGCTGCAGTCGGCAGTTTTAACAAAACTCTTACATTCTTAAAAATTTGCAGCACAAAGACACCAAAATGCATAGTGCTGTCACAGAGAAAGTGCAAGTGTTAGACTAGTAATCAAGAGCTCAGTGATCTACAAAATATAAACACAAGAAGATATTCAGAGTTGGGTTGTGCGATTAGTAAGGACTTAATACTGAAAATTGCACACATCACTATTAAGACCCCAGACATATCTACATAACTACACACAGTGGAGTATGTCGAAAGAGCGGTGTGTCTCACTAACGTACAACTCTGACCCTGTGAATTAAAGACTTTTTATGTGATATCAGCTCAATACTTTTGTCCTGTAAATAGTCTTAAAAAATAATGGATTGTCATTCAAGGCTAATATTAAATGCAAAAATGTGGAACTGTTAACTGATTATTTACTGTCCACGAAACTTTTTTTTTTCATCGGAGGAGACAGCATCTTACATTATCAGCCACATCATCAGTACTATCCAAGGGAAACCATTTCAACTCAGCTCTTTTAATATGTGTATGAGAAATCAGCCTGGAGTCTTCCTGTTCTTCAGATCTCTTAGCCTCAAAAAACGCTGGCACTTTACAAGGGTTGGTTCCTTTTCACCTGCTATTTTTAGAACTGCTGACCTGAGGGGAACATAGTAGAAAAGAGAGGAACATTTCAAAAACTAGAGGCACTTAATCACTCACCGCCCTGTCTTTTTCAGCTCTTCACCGATGGCGTGTCCTCCACCGCCGTGGCCTCCATCATGAGGCGTGTCTCCATTCATCTGTGCGTTGTCCCCTCCGGCATACATGTTCTTCCTGAAAAAGAGACACAAGCAGACAGGAGACGCTGAATAGGACAGTCAGTATAAACAGTGTCCGCACTTAGCCAGTGCTTTAAGGGCACTTTCACATCTATTAGTCTGTTTGCTGAGTCCTAAACAGAGCCAGGTGGATACTTTTGATTCTTTTTGAATCCACAACCATGCTAAACAAAAATATGCAAAGATTAAATCGAAATCTGGTGCGTTTACCTCCTCCTGTGCAGTTCTTTTGGGCAAGTGAGAACACCAAAATTCCGATTCCAATTGAACGGTCTGATAGCAGTGACAAAGTGATACAAATCTGCATCAGCTGGAGGAAGTGAACCCAACATACTGTGCCAAAGCACTGAGCTGTAGTTCTAAAGAAATGCCACGTGTTCTGGATATTTGGAATGAGAACTGACATGAATAAATAAAGCCGAATGCAATACAGAACACATTTTAAAGGAGTAATTTATATAATCTAATTTGTTTTTCTGCTTTTTAGATGCTTTTGGCAGAGGTTTTTTTTTTTTTTTAAACCTTTTTCATTCTCCTAATTTCTGAGCAACGAATGAATGGATTTTGCTGTGACTGAATGCGGCAAAAAGTGTGAAAGTGACCTAAGACTAGGCAAATACTAAAGAACGAAATAATTTTATACTAAGTTCCACAGGTCATATTAGTTTCCATGGTATGAATGTGTTGGGTGAAGGTGATTTGATTAGAAACTATGTATATGTCATATTGTTGCAAATCAGCTTCCAAACGTAATCAGCCCACTGAACAATGCTACAACTAATGTTCATGTTTATATTGTCTTCTATTAATAAGCTCTAAGCTATCCGAAATCCTTTAAAATAAATGACTAAGCAGGTCAAGGCATCAGCTTGCAGTCACCTGTCCTGCACAGATGTGGCATTTAGTTAACTGCTGTCAGGCTCCTCTTCCTCTTTGACCAAAGGCTTCTGGCTGCTCTATATGAAAGTCACTATCTCCACAGCAACTAGGATATGAAGTATCAGCCTCTTTGGTGATAAACACATGGAGCTTAAAACGAAGGCCTACAAACTTATAACGGTTTTACTCCTACTCTTTTTTGATGATTACGAAAAAGGAGCAAGAAATCTAATGAAATCATGATGATCTGTAAGAAACTGCAGATGACATGCCAATCTTAAAACCTTTTGTCTGAAGATGGGAGGGACTTTGGAGGTTCTATCCTGATGGCAGGGTCCCATTCGCCCGGAGGGAGGACGATGACCTCATCCAAGAACTCGTCGATGCCAGCAAGCAGATCTTGCCTGTCCTTGGCTTTGTACGCAATATCATGGAAGACCTTCACAGTGAACATGTTGGTCAGTATCTAAAGGCTTCATATCAAAATAAAGCAAAATAAGTACAGGGTATAAGCTGAACATTTCTTATTTCTCATACCTCATCAGACATAAGGGTGGCGATGGCTCGACCAATTTCATGATAAGACTTGGCTTTGCCTTTGGGGCCGAGAAGAATAAAAAGGAACCTGCATGGAAAAATTCACCTTACTATAATATACTGTACATCTCAGAATAATTTGAAACGGTTGTTGAAGTGAAACTATTTGACACTTTCATAAATAAATAAATAAGTATTTGCTTAGAACATGGAGGCCCAGACCTGCTCATGGTGACCTGCAAAGTTTTCTTAACTCTAATCATTATGCAGCTAATCAAATTCTTCGTGACCTCACACTTGAGCTTAATCAAGGTCTGTCTCCAAGAGCAGCCAAGGGTTACAGATAATGAAATATTTGGTGATCTCAGATTTGTGAAGTATGGTTTAGGTCATACCTGGTTGGAACTGGCACTTCTGTTAGTGCTCCCAGCATGACGGCCTGCTGTAGCCTCACAAAGGCCACAAAGGGTGCATCCAGGAAGTCCACTTCCCCGACTAGCACGTTGGAGGCTTCGGCATCCCTGGGCAACTTCTTCATAAACTTGTTCTTCAGCTGAATGGACAGATGTGGTGGCAATTTAATGAACCCAGCAAATACAGAAAAACAAGATTTCCCAATGTCTTCAACGAAGAGTGTGCTGTTGTTCTACATGCCAAAGCAAGGCATTAATGGTAGTAGATGTGTTCCAGGGAATGGCAACAAGTGTCCATTTGTCCAAATGAGGCTGCTGTTCAGCAAGTGCCTTCTCTTAGTCCTGCATACCATTTCTTTTTTCCCACAAAAACCATTGGTAACGTCGACAATGAAGCGAAATGATGCCATTCTTACAATGGCATGCTCCCACTACTGCTGACATACTGAAGGACAACTTCAAAGCTCACTTCTTTTGCTGACACAAAGCCTTTGAACTGGTGCCAAATCTTAAAATTTACAGGCTAAAGATAATTAGTACCCCACAACCCCTACCGTGTCCACCCCCGTAACACAAAGTGCTGTTAGACAACTTATCTTTCATCATTGGCTCCAAGGTCATCGCTGCTCTCGACATTTGTGTGAGCTGTTAATTTAGCACTATAACGCCGTAAGCTTTCTCTACCACTTTCTCTACGTTTACAGTGAACCTCAAAAGCTGATATGAAAGTAACCCTTTAGTTGATTATTGTCTAAGGATAAAAATCTATTAATGCTACTGTAATAAAACTTGATTTGGCTTTCTTGCAACATTAAGACATATAAATCCAGTGCAAGACTACATTAATACTCTGACATAAATGTCAGATTGAGCTGATATGTCTACTACCGTGTTACTCATTGACAGGCGAACACTTCAGTGGAAAAACTTCACCCTAAAGCACAGAACAACTTTATGTCTCGCTAAGAAAGTTGCTATCTGCTATTTGTACCAAGGGGCAGCGGAAGTGTGGCAACAGTAGGGCAACATAATATACAGGACAGTCAGATTTACTGTCCACTTTATTTCCCAAAGCCAAAGCACATACTGGATTATAGAGTGTGTTCAACACTTAAGGGGTTGCAACCCATGACAGTAAATTAACTGAAGAGTATCAAAATTACTAAATAAATACGTATTTATTTAGAAATAGCGCTAACCAGGCTGACAATATGATTCAATTCATTACATAAAGTATGTATGCAGCTAAGAAAAAAAACATCCATGCAGATCTCACACAGGCCATAGCCACATCTGCAGGAAATACTTTTCCAACACTATAATGGTGACATCAGGGTGCTTTGGAAAGCTTCCACATTTTTATAGAGTTTTTACGGAGCAAAACTGCATAAGCACCATATCACCATCACTCTAACAGAGTTTACAGTGCCTGTTAAACACCAGAAGGCTGAATATGTGATTTTTTTATAAGTTACCAAATCACGGACAAATAGCATTTGTGAATACGAAGCATAGTATTTGGTGTTAGGACTGCACAAATCTTATTAAAATAGCAAGCGCAACTTATTTCTCAATGCAAACATTTCTACAACATTTGCACTTGGACAACTATTACCTAAAACAGAGAGCCACTATTCTTCCTTATCTGATCAACGACGGCCATAGTGACACAAGTGCACTATGAGGCTACAGAGGGAAAAAGGGAGAAACAACGCTGAAAAGCTAAGCCATGAGTGAATTTTTAAAAGCAACCAAATGCTTGTTTGCTGTGAAAATGAATACATACGCCCAGTCTGACTAAACAAGCATTAGTTACTAATAAACAGTGACAAAATGAATAAAATGAATATAAGCGAGTGAGTACTGGCTGCACTCACTGTCTCACCCATTGGTGCCAATGGTAATATCATTCACTATCAAGATGGATTTGCACCAATAAATGGCTTATGACTCTCTATCATCACAAAAACAGAAACATTGCCCTGACTAATTATTTAACCAGATGTTTATATTGATAGTGCATAGTGGTGAGAGTTACCTTTAAACATCCTCAGAATCCTTATATGATTAAAGTATTGCACTCACAGAATCTTTATATGAATAAGGTTTTGTACTAAATAGCAGTTATTTTATAAGTATGTGCAAATGTGCCAGTGATTTGGTAATTCAGTAATTCGAAATGCACAAATATCCACTAGGAAAACTTGGCGACCATTTTCTGCTACAGTAATGGTAATGAAAATGTAAAGATTTTCATAAATATACATATTGTTCCTTATAAAATGTGTCAAAGAACTGACTACATCTCATGATCTCAATTCTAAGCCAGAAAATCGTAATTTCTTTTTAATCAAGGATTTTGCAGCCCTATATAGTGTATATATGGTATTTCCCATATATATATAATTGAGATGAAGATACACTGCCAGTCAAAAGGTTCCAAATTTGGACTTACTATAAATTAAGGCTTAATGCTGTGTTCCTAATTAGAGTTATCAAGATCTATCCCTTTACAAATTAGATCTAGACAGTGTCCAGTTAAAAATAAATTCACGATTGGTTGTGTTGGTTCAATTAACACTCATGTATTTGCTAAATGAGTATTTAAAATGAACCACTCACCTGAAGGTTATACTACATGTTAAAAATGAGTTATGTAAAACTTTTTGACTGGTAGCTTACATTAAACTGGGAAAAATGTAAAACAAATTTTACCACTGTCAGTAGCATATCTGGTGCTAATTGGTAGACAGAGCATGCAGGTTAAGCCAGTTTAAGAATTCTTATGCAAATGGAGCTGTCATAAAATTGGCAACAATCACCACTTAAAACCAGCACTGATCTAAGCACTAAACTATCACACACTCGTCAGGTGACAGGAAAATTCTCCAGCATTTTTTCCCCCCATTTCTACCACTGCTAAATTTTTAATGTGTGTTGTTCCACATCAGAGAATCTTAAACTGATATTCCCCTGGCAAGCAGCCGAGTATTTCCTGTTAAGATTGCAGATGAGTTTGCTCTTAGCTTCTGGGACAATGTTTTTTGTTTATCACTTTCTCTATGACCTATTTTCCTGGTGACTAGAGAGCCAATGAACAATGCCTGGTTAAAAGGAAGTGACATATTATACTGTCAGTCTAAAGTTTTTAAACGCCTGACATTTCTTAACTCTTTATCCGGTAGTGATATTGAATGTTTGCTTCTGATTGGTCCGAAAATGTTGATTAATTTTCTATAACAGCAGCTCAGACAGTAGTTCCAGCGGCAAGGTTTATATTAAGGCGCACGTTCATTCTAATACATTATTTCTACAGAAACAAATTACACACATGTAGCTTTCACACAAACAGATTTAAAAACGTGTAACTGTTGATGTGGCGCTTTCTGCAAGGTTTATTTAGCAGTTTTGGAGGGAGTTCTGTATCAGTGCTTTGTAACAGTCAGAGGCAAAGTAATTTAAGGTAAAGCAGTTAACTTTAAGATAGGAAAAATCCTTCAGGATGGAGCATGGCTTTATAGTTTCTAGACAACATGACAAGAGAGAATGACGCTTTATAGCTGCTATAATGTAAGTGATAACAGGGACTAACTTGTTTGGATTTTGTACCTTGTTAGATTAGGTGTTCAAAAACTTTTGTTTGGCAGTTTATGTTGGAATCACATGTATGTGGAGAAAGATAGACAAATGGGATAGATCAAGTCAAGACTGCAACGAGAAGATGTACTTTGGACTCGCTAATTACGATCAAGGTGGCTTAAAGTGTTGTATAAACCTGATCCACAGCGTACTCGCCCATGAACATCATTCGTCACAACTCTGCCATTTTAAATATTAATTTAAACATGAAAACATGTGGGAAGGAGAATATTTGGAAATAGACATACCTGGTCCTTTTCTGGTTTATCAGATATATCGTTCATGCTGCTTGACTTCAGGTTTCGATGTGCAGTGGCGGGACTACCTGAGAAAAATGATCAGCCCTGATATGGTTAGCTCAGTAATCTCAGCTCGCAAATCAATGAGAATTGGCAGCAAATCAATGAGAAAGAGAGTTTAGCACAAACAGGGACAGTGACCCATTCCACTCTGCATGCATAGCTGAAGAGACGGCCAGAAAGCAAATCCCAAGCTGGAGAGCGAAGGCATGCCATGTCTGTCATGGACATCCAAATGAAATGAAATAGAGAACACCTCGTAAGCTGGACCATGCAACTCCAAAGGGCCAAACAGCTAAATTTTAAAGCTAAATACAAATGTGCAAGTTAAAAAGTATAACTTTACTTAGTAATGACACACTGTTCCACACTATTTTCTCAAAACGGGAAACTTCTCACCATACATTGGACTTCAGGTTATTTTAAGATTTAAGTCAATGTTTTGAATATTGGGAATATTTACTGGTGAGGTGGACTGTACTGCAGATTAACCATTAAGCTATATGAACCCAAGACTAGTCTGCTATGCTGAACAAAAGAATCAGCAAAAAAAAACAAAAAAAAAAAAAAACACACACAGTAATCCTGACACCACTGTGGGAATATTTACACAGTTAACAATGACTAATAATAAAAAAATATATAAATAAAAAACACAACAATGGCATGAGTGTCAGTTTGATGCAGACAATACAAAACCTGGCCTCACAGATCACTGAAAAAAATAGCAGGAAAAAAAAAAGCATTCGATACAAGGGCAGATCTTTGTACTTTAATTTCCCAATCCAGTACTACTGATAAACGCTGATAGAAATCTATGTTCATAATAAGATGGGCGATGGAAAATTCTGTTACTGAATGACTGGGCTGAAGATCAAAGACCAAACTGCAATATGACCTCCTCTTATACAACAGACTATTGGAGGAGATAATTATGATATCAACAGTCAACAAAGCCTCATTTTATGACAACTTGGCAGGAAACTTTAACGCCACAAGAATGGGGTTGAGTGGCTGGATGCAAATGGCGCAAACGCAAATGAGGATGGCCAAACTTTAGTAGACAAACAGATGAGTTATTAAACACTCACACCACTCCACAGTGTAATAAAGCGAGTATGCAAAGGTAAGGACTCTACATGACATGTAGTCTAATGGAGGATCCTAGAGCAGTCACTAGACTTACTAAGCCATCCTGGGTTCAGACTTCCCGATGCTCTCAGATCTTCCTCGGAGGCGTGAGCTGTTAGACAAGGCACTGAGCTCTCAAATGAACTACGAGCTTTTAGCAGCAGGGAACAGGGAGAAAGAATTGAGGCAAAGTGAAGAAAGGCATTGCGAAAAGCTGAAGCAGTGGTGTTAAGAGTAAGTTTTGGTGAAAGAATGTGACAAAGTGGAGATGCATTTTGTGAGATGCCTAAGTAACTTGTTTACTGGGTTAATCATCATTTGAGCTTTCAATATTTACTCTTTTGAAGGTTCAAAAAGTGTTTGGGGCAGTATTACACATTGCATAAAAATGTTTTTAGTCTCCAATATACAAGCGAGTAAAAGATTAAAGGGAAAAAAAACAACATGAAGTGTCTTAGGAAGGTGCTGTGCCACCACAAGCCAACAGAACAGCTTCATTGTTCCTTGGTATAGATTCTATAAGTCTCTGAAACTAGAGCAATGAACACCATTCTTCCTAAAGATATATTCCCTCAGTTGGTGTTTTTTTTATTTTATTTTATTTTGGTAGAGAGGTGGTACAGAGCGTTAACATGTCACTCCAAAATCTCCCATAGCCGTTAAGCTGGGTGGAGATCTGGTGCCTGCGAAGGCCATAGCATATGATATACATCATTTCCATATTGATCAAACCTTTCAGTGCCCTGTGGATGGGGTCAGGGTCATCCTGGACGAGATCCCTCACATCATCACAGGCTAAAGTTGATCAGTCAGAAGAACTTTGTATGGATTCGCAGTTACACTTCCCTTTAAGGGGAAACGTGGTTCCAACCATGCCAGCAACATGCCCCCACAGCATAACAGGGCCACCATGTTTTTTTTTCCCTTTCATTTTTCACACGTCTGTATACGCAATACTGCAGGACAACTTTCATTCGGAGAGACCTTCTAAAACAGGAATGATCAATGGAAAGCGATATATAAGTACGTCACAGGTTAACTGATATAGTAGATCATAAAATTTTATTTTGCACAGCACTAAAGGAAATGTTTCATAGGGATGAGTACTTTGCTCAGGTCATTGCGTTAATGACAATGATTAATGTTACTAATCTAAAGCTAATATCTGACTGAGATTAACCCATACGTAACAAGTTACATTCTCAACGACATTATAAAACTCCTTTTTGATCACAGCATGTAAAACCTTAATACACATAGAGAGAAAATTTCATTAAAGGAATACTCCAGACTCATACCTCATCAGCCACATGTGTAGTGTGTAGTGTATAAGGCATTTGCTTGAACAATAATTTCAGCATCGATTTTTTTGTTAGAATAAATAAATTGATTTTAGTCACCTATAATCGATAATTAGGGGCAGTTAAATTCCATCAATAAACATTGAAAATAGGTAATAACAATATAACACAAATTCAAAAATACAGTTCTCACTATCTAACAGTGAAGTACTGGAGAGAATGCCTTCCTAAAGCTGTTCTTGTGTAGTTTTAGCCAAACTTCCAGCACTGGAGAAAATAATTCTGCTTCATAAAATATAACCATAAATTCTTCTCTCGGAAAAAGTAGTCAAATCTCTGTATAAAAAACTTACATACAGAAATCTTTGGATGAAGTGTACACAAACATGTTTCATGTAAACCGTTACTGAAATTGCAACAGCTGCCCTTAGATTTCCATTACACATAAATTTCAAGTCAACACGTTTCCCTGTTTCTTTTCTCACTATAGCGAAACGTGTCAAAATTCTTGTCTGTGGTAATCCACACAGTACACTACACAGGCAGTGGATTGAGATTAGGTTGAAAAACACTAGAGTATCCCTTTAAACACTATTAAAAACAGACAGAGAGAGTTGTTCATATTATGCACGAAGGACATTATTCGACTGAGCAAAAATATAAATGTAAGGACAGGCAATTTACAAAGTTTAGTGAGCAGGTTTCAGATATGCTCATTAGAAATGCTAAGCCTGCTTCACGCAGTGTTTAGATAAGCCTTAAATTCTGCCAATTATATTCAGATGACATTAGCATGATTAACTAAATGAAAGCATAAATGATTGTTTCATTTATGGTGATTAGTGAATTAATCAACACTGCACACTGGGATAATAAGGCTTAGTTGTGCTATCTAGAGGATTTATGTAATTAACTACAGCATTTTATAAAATACACTGAATGTGGCCTGCAGTTCACACAGTATCTCTATATATTACTCATCACATAATGTCTGTTTACTGTGTTTTCAAATGAACGTAGATCAATTACATCAGATCTAATGATTCATAATTTTGTTTTATAGTATTTTATGAGGAAAAATCATCTTATGAATGAAACGAAGGACAAGAAAACGCATAAAAAAGCAGGTAGAAATAAAGATTTCTTTTTAAAGAACTGCACCAAACTGGCACCTGTATTACCATTATCCGTGTTGGAAAACATCCTACTTGCACTGGAGACCGTCTTGCCAATGTCGGCCAGGGAGCGCAGGTTGGATTTCTTGGTTTGGTGACGATGCTTTCTCAGCAAGGTATAGGTGACTTTATCCCTCAGGTCTGCCTTCAAAAGGCCGGTATCAATCTGATTGTCTGTAATCATCTCTGAAAAAGTAACCGAGAAAGAGAATACAGCTTGCCTCATTTATTTCAATTCATATTCCGATGTTATGAATGGGTAATCTGAGCAGTGCTTCACAAGAGGTCTTACAAAAGAAATTTTTCAGCCTTACACACCTGAAATTGACCGCAGGCAAGCTTTAGACCTGAATCACTTTTATTACATTAGGCAGTTTTACAAGTGTTTTTTTTTTTTTTACTATGAAGCTAAGCATTGCGAGATTGTGAATTCTTACACATATATTATCTTTTACTTTTTTCATTTATATTATATTATATTATATTATATTATATTATATTATATTATATTATATTATATTATATTATATTATATTATATTATACTATATTATAAATTTTTTTTCTTAAGGATAAAATTTAATTACAAATTAAACAAACAAACAAAAAAATAATAATAATAATAATAATAATAACAGTAGAAATAAAAGCCAATCTAAAATTCATCACTTTCTACTTTAAACCAAGACAGATAGTCGTAATGAATTTCTGGCTTGAGCATTAGATTATCTGGTGGTTTATTTTTAAAAAGAGGGTCAGAGGCCTGGGCTCAAGGCTACGGCCCTCAGGGCTTTTTTTTCTGAATTGCACATTGCTTTATGGCTAAACTTCCATTCAATTATACTCCATAAGAAGGAGGACGATAGACTCCACCGAGCTCAGCTTATCTGTATTCAAAGGCTCTACTGCAAATTCATTAAAGGACAGAGTCTGTTATCTCCATGGAGCCACTACTGATATTAACTATTTTAATTAATAGATTCCTCTCACTAATCAAGTAACTGATAATAGAATAACAGTATACTGTTACAAGTTTCTTATTATTTACTGTCCCTTAATTTTTCAGGAAATGACTTTTAGAAGATTTTTAAGATAAATGTACATAAACATATCACGGCATGTTTCTTTTGACATGATAGCAATCATGCGTCTACCTCAAAACTAAAGACAAACAAAATTAAAAAAACTGCCACTAAATGGATGGCACACAAATTTAAAGTAAGCAGGAAATTGTATAAATTGATTTATGAAGACTTTGCCCAGGCAGGCAATTCTGCACAAAATGGGACTTCTGCTTAAATAAGGGCTTCTGTCCTACATAGAGCTTTGCACAATCAGCGGTTCTGCCCAACTTGGCACTTTGCTCAACCAGGAGCTTTTGTACAACATGGGGCTTTATCCAACCAGGGGATTCTGCCCAACCAGGGGCTTCTGTTCAAATTGAGATTTTGCCCAACCAGGGACATCTGCTTGACATGGGGCCCCTTCCCACCCAGGGGTTTCATCCCAACATGGGGCTTCTGCTCAACATTGGCTTCTACCCAACATAGGTCTCTGGCCAAAACCCGCCATGGGGCATTGGTCTGCGGGACTGCCTCTGGCCCCCACTTAAATCTTAGTTTTAAGAAAGGGGGAGGAAGCACATGATAGCCTTCTCCCTGGTTGGTAGCTGTCATGTGATAGGGGAGACCCAACTGGAGGGTGGGAATTGGCCGAGACTAAATTAGTGAGAAAAAAAAAGAAAGGGGTTTCAAGAACTAAAGTGCCATCATATACAGTTATACTTCTCCAATGGCTCTTTGCAGAACCATTGGACATGTCCTATAGACATTCCAATTCCTGAGAAAATTATTCACTAAACAGGCTTTACTCACCCACAACCTGAGGCAGAGTGGAAGCTTCCAGATCCAGCATGATGGTGCCCTTCTCTATACACGTTCTGAGCTCAAACAGACTATGCAAAGAGAGTGTCGCCACATGAGGTTTGCTCCAGCGCTCTCCACCCTTTTCCACCTTTTCTTCAAATTTGATCCACCTAGAAAGATGCAGGAACATTGAAGACAAACTGCGCACCTCCTCCAACCTCCCCATTTAAAGCCCCCCACCTCCAACCTCCTCAATAAGGCTACATATTGCACAGATCTGACATCTGACAGTTGACGCTGAGTTGAAACACAGTTGCTTACAGCAGTAATGAAAAAGCAATGAATTTGACTGACTTCAAGCTACAGTTGTGGAATTGTTAACAATGTCAAGGCTACTATCCTCGGCTAACTGGTACTTCTAATAACACCATTTACATTTGCACACTTAACACTCTCTACATGGATATTGTATGCAGTTGTTGAGGTTTTCAGGCCCTGTGCTAGTTTATAAGTACACATGTAACCTGGAGTGCTCTAGAACCTATCTACAGTTCTAGAGTGCACCAGGATTATAATGACCCTTGTCATGGAAATCCCCATAGCTCCACACACATAACATCGCTAATCGCATTATAAAAATCCTAAACTATTACTCATTCCCAAATAATTCCAATGCGATGTGAAATCATTCCAGAAGTTTTCACTATAGCTCATGTTGGGCAAATCATTTTTGGTATACCTTTCAAAAGTTGTTCAACTGAAATGAAAGGTCTATGTAACACTTTAAATGTTTTGTGGCTATACACAGGTCTTTGTGGTTATCCTAAATTACAGATGCTACGTTCAAGCTAAATACCTGTTACATTGCAACCTGCTGCAACCTAGTATACAAAACAAAAATCAGCTCCTTCAAGCAAGCAACAAGCCTAGAAGCTCCACCAACCCCTTTTTTTTCCTCTGCATTACATTGGCCAATTATGTGTTCTGCTAGAATGCCTCGAATCCCACATTATAAACAATATTTTGCTTAAATGTAATTGCAAACACTGCTTAGTAAAGCAGACAGAATACAATCAGATAGCGTTCGATATGTATTAATACCATACCGTCCAAAAGCCTGCGTCTACTACCAAACAGCATTTTTGTTTAAGAATTTTCAATACTATGCAAAAGCCTAAGGTACCTTACAAATTGTGTCCTAGATGTTTATTTCATGCCTTCAGGCACATTTCTTCTTCATCTTCTTTCAGTTTTTCCCGTCAGGGGTCACCACAGCGAATCATCACTCTCCACCTATCCCTATCTTCTGCATCCTTAACACTTGCACCCACTAGCTTCATATCCTCATTTATTACCTCCATATAGCTCCTCTTTGGCTTCCTCTTCGCTTCCTGCCTGGCAGCTCCATGTCCAACATTCTCCTACCAATATACTCACTCTCCCTCCTCTGAACATGTCCAAACCATCTTAATCTGGCCTCCCTAACTTTGTCCCCCAAGTGTCCAACATGAGCTGTCCCTCTGATGTACTCGTTGTTCTCAACATCTTCAGCTTTGCTACCTCTAGCTCTGACTACTGTCTCTTCCTCAGTGACACTGTCTCTAAACCATACAGCATGGCCGCTCTCACCACTGTCTCGTACACCTTCCCCTTGATTCTCGCTGATATTTTTCTAAACATGTTATATACTGTATATACAGGCTCACTGAAACTGGACAATTGATCCCTGTTTTTGGCTGGCAGGAGTGGAAACAGGTATGGTCTTCTTCTGTTGTAGCCCATCCAGCACTAGGTTCATCATGTTAAGATGCCTCTGAGATGCTTTTCTGTTCACCATGGTCGTAAAGAGTGGTTATTTAAGGTAGTGAAGCCTTGAGCTCAAACCAATCTGGCCATTCTCCTCTGACCTGTTTCATCAACAAGGCATGTCTGCCTGCAGAACTGCTGATCAATGGATGGTTTCATGCGACCATGTATAAACTTTATAGACTGTTCTTCACAAAAATCCCAGGAGATCAGCAGCTTTCCAAATACGCAAACCAGTCCGTCTGGCACCAACAACCATGCCACAGTGAAAGTCACTCAGATCACATTTTCCCCATTCTGATGTTTGATGTGAACATTAGCTGATGCTCTTGATCTGTATCTGCATGATTTTATGCATTGCACTGTTGCCACATGAACGGCTGCCTGGATAATTGCATGAATGAGCAGGTGTACAGGTGATCCTAATCCCAATTCTTTCAAATGATTTTATTTTTATTACTACTGTGTATACATGTGTTACCATTTGAATGAAATACATGATGCCATAAAATCTTTAAAAAAATGTCAACTAGGTGGGATCAGAACTGTACATAGGACTTACAAACCCAGTGGAACGTTGGAGGCATATTCGAGAGGACAACATGACTCCATAATTGATGTGTGCTGAGAGACTCATCTTTCATCAGAGACCAAAGACCTGTGTATGGGTCTATCCATTATGTCAAGCAGAAATAATGTGAGAACTACTGCTCCTGTTGCCTAAGTGCAATGATTAATGAATTTAAGATGTAGTCAACCACCATTAGAAAAAAAAAACCTGTTTTCTTTAAAAAAAAAAAAAAAGAAAGAAAGAAAAGCCATGATGTGTTGGTCAGCCTGAGTGGTACAACTTAGCATATTGGCACCAAACTGTCACTGGCAATGTGCCACAGACTCAAGATGTTTTATTCATGAGTTTATCAGAGCTTCAAATGTGCTGCTGCACACAGTCCATTCATCAAGTTGTGCTTTTTAATGAGTAATTAATCTTCTGTCTGTAGGTTTTTTGCTTTCTCTAACCAAATTCTCTTTTAATGGGCAACTTGGGTGAACCTGTTCTTGCTAAATAAAAATATCTCTGTAAAACCTCAAAACTTTCACAAAAAAAATCTACACAAAATGTCACAGTACTAAAAGAAAAAAAAAAACTTTAAGGGAAATGTTTCATTTTTTAACACCGTGTTGTTTCATGAGTAATTAATGAGTAATTAACCTTCTGTCTATAGATTTTTTTTCTTTCTCTAACCAAGTTTTCTTTTAATTGGCAACTTGGGTCAACCAGTTCTTGCCAACTAAAAAAATATCTCTTTAAAACCTCAAAATTTTCACAAATATTTCTATGCAAAAGTCACAGTACTAAGAGAAAAAAAAAAAAAAAGCTTTACAGAAAATGTTTCAGCTTTTAACACTGTGTTGTTACGGATTTTATTATTTCTCATCTCTATCTTCCCAACCTTTCATTAAACAGCCAGTCAGAATTTTAGATACTCTTACCTGGCTGTCTCCTTCCATTCCATTTCCTGGCCATCCTCAGAAAGGAGTTCATCCAGCTCAGTGAAAAGCTGCGGAGGTGCTGGCCCATCATCATCCTCGCCTAGGATGAAGCGAATGCGTTCGGCTGCTGGAGAAACTGTGAGGGAGAAAATACTTTTGTTCGGAGGTTGATGAGGATGTCCATGGACCTGCGGCTCACCTTGCGGATCCCCTAAACCACTGGGCCTGACTTTAACCACAGGTACTGAGTCGAGTGGAGGAGGAATCTTCACTTCAGAAATATCATGCTCTGCACCACCATTCTGGTCAGTCACCCCTTTCCCTTCCTCCTCTACCTCGCTTTTCTCCACGTTATTATTGTCCGACATGCTCTCCGGGTCATTCTCAGATGTCTCCATCTCAAAACCCTCAAAAAAAGTTTTACTCCAAGTGACAGCTGGATCTGACTTGGTGAGGATGGGTAAAAGAGGGATGGAGGTTCAACTAACAATCCTCCAATCCCTAAGCTAAGTGCACTTAGACCTTCATTAGAGTCTTCTGAGTTGTTTGCTGTCTTCTGTCTTCTCTTAGAGTGCAATGACACCTAGGTAGTTAAAAATTGGGGTCCCCTCGTCCCCTGACTGCAATTGCCCACCCCTCTGCTGCTCCATCAGTACCCCCTTTCCCATTGGCCCACAAGGTCTGGCAACCTGCCCTCAGCCCCTCATTAACAATTAGGAAATGTTTCCCGAACGGTTCATTCTGTACAAAAAGGCTTTGCTTTCCTTCACCTTTGTCTTCTAATTTGAATATTAGTCAGGCATCAGTGCTCACTAAAAATGTATGACAACATTCAATACAGTGAAGATCAAAATTACAATAATGTGAAAGGACTAAGCAGGGGAGAGGAATGGGAATGGGAAGGGTGACAACCATTATGCCGAATTTTCACAGCTACAACAACCAACACTGACCGGAAAGTAAGCAAGTTTCCTATTCTTAAGCTTCTTAACCAGCTACATGGATGTCTTCACATGAATGTACTAAAAAATTAGGAACAATTCCTCACTAATTAGGAACTGCCAGGTATACAGTTGCAATCACTGACTGGCAACACTCTTCAGACTCCTCAGATTATAGGATTAAGGATGTTCTGGGTAGTACATTAGGACTAGGGCTGTAACCAAATATGAATGCATTATTCGGATTGAACAGAGAGCGTGTTCTAAACCGATGTAAATACAGGTATAAATAGGAGGTGTACTATACGTTTTTTGTTGGGTTTTTTAAAAATTTTTTTTAGAAAGCTTGCCTGAAAGGTTCACAGAGCATCTAGTTGAGACTAGAGGTGTGCATCAGGACAGGGATCCCATGAGGGACGTAACAAAAAAGTCATGCAAGCAAGAGGTTTTTACTTTCATGCGGGCACATGCAAGTAGTCAGATATGAAGCTCATGGGACAAACAAAGACGCTGGCATTTTGACCTCTGTTTTTTCCCCAAGTGTTTTGCAGTGTTTCCCAGGGCCATGGTGGTAGGCTATGGTTCATTTAAAAAACAAACCCTTCCAGTTTAGGCCACACCTACTTTTAAATACAAATACAGATATGGATATTTTGAGCACTAAATACATGCAGCCGCAGATAGTGTTACTGCTTTATGCCCCTAACTAGGACAGATTTTGCATACTCAAAATTAGTGAATGATTCATGTAATGCAGTAATGCATGTAAAGTAAGTAGCTCCCCACTCATTCAAATTCTGTCACACCACTCTCTCTATCTTTTCTTCTGTTGCATGTGACATACCATGACACTGCAGTTTAGATCAATGAAAATATTAGTCATACAGTTGCATGCTGATGCTAAAATAATCCAAATGATTATGGATGAAAGAGTATAAAAAATGTATTATGTAATTGCTTTGGGCTGGAATAAATAACAGAACAAATTAACAAATTATACAGTCTTCCAAAGTATGATGGCAAACGTCTTTTATAATGTATTTGGACATTCGCCACACATCAACAACAGTACAACTGGTAGATTGGCTACTGCTGAAACATTCAGGCTTTTCAGCTTTTGATCATCTATGGCTTTGAAATGTGATGCAATCTTCTCATCATGGACTTGGACATGGCTGAAAAGAGCTCAAAAGAATGTGTTTCATGCTATATCTAGGGATCAATTTGAACATTTTTTGCATTTTGCTTAATGACTCATTGATTTACTGATCACAGCAACTGAGTAGAAGGTAGAGTCTGTTACAGCAAGACGAATTTAGGTCACTTCCACAAAGTCCCCAAACACTGCTCCCCTGAGCTGCATACAGACTATATCTCTATGGATGCCATGCACTTGGCCTTGGAAAGAAGTCGTCTCACCCAGTTGCTAAGCAAGGCTCCAATAGAAACGGGTCGAGGGGAGGGAGCAAAACGGAGGAGAGTAAGAAGTTCAATATGGGCAACTGAGCAGTGTGAGCGAAGCACGAAAAGGAAGAGATGGGAATGGAAATCGCATCGTTCAAATGCATTTCAAAGCTGCAGGCTTAGTCGCCAAGAGCCACAGGCCTGCACAAAGGGGACTTTGTCCGGAAACCGGGGGCTCATGGGAAAAGCAAGGGGAGGGCGAGAATGCCCACTGCCCAAAGTAGGGCTTAGTGGAGCTGCCACTCCAGTTGGAGAGTCTCAATCTCGCTGAACCTCCCATACAACATCTTCTATACAGTACATGTGGCCGCATTTTTCAGATACGGCATCAACACTCGTAAAAATGGCAGGAAATATCTACTAATATTCACACGTGCATGTCAGTTTTTTTTACATGATTCACAGTGAAATCGTCGTATAGTTTACACCTAATAAATATTGAGAATGTGTTCTTCAAGGAATGTAACATGCTGACATCTGAGAATTCCCACTAAGTCTTGCACTGATGATAAAAGCAGAACATCATCGCTATAAGATCAGATTTAGGACAAAAAGCTAGATTAGGGGTTTGATGATGATGTGAGTGATGATGTGATTAGCGTGAACATGGTGTACTAATCCTCATCTTCAATCCACAATCCCTGCAGCAATTACAATTTCTAGTTATTAAAGAATGTCATGTACTTTTTATCTGTCTTTAGTTAGGTATTTATTGTTGTGGAACGCCCATGAAACAAGCTGTTTCCTGTTATCACTAACATTATAAGAGCTATACACAGTCATCCCCTCACCAGCCTCTCTTTTGTTCCTCACTTTAATACGACCAAAAAAAATGCAGCTTGTCATGTTACTGAGAAACTGGAAAGTGCAAAGTCCTGAAGAGTTTTCTTTTTCAAAAAACATGAAGGAACAACCTTCCTTCTAACTATTGCAATGCATTCATACTGGATACTCCTTCCAAAAAATTCTCTAAACTTCACCATATCAATGATTAGGCTTTTTCTTTGATAAATACTAGCACATTTTAATCTGTTTATTATTAGTCTTAGATTATGTGCAGCATTCACTATACAGAGGAAATGCTATAAAAAAAAAAAATATATATATATATATATATATATATATATATATATATATAATCCTGATGTGGAGTCTAACTATGGATAAACCCTACATAAACAAACAGACGAGCATTGCAAATAAAAGATAACAGGAAGTCTAGGTGTTTGAAACGATCATGTTGAAAGCTTGTTCCAGTTGGCTGTTAAAACACTGTACATCTCCTGGCTGGAAATAAATAGGACAAGGACACTGGCTTTGTATCTTGTCCTGGCAACACAAGCTGCCTGGAAGCATGCGATTAGCTACATATCATGACACAAAGAGGACTTGAAATTCAGTTCCGATTCAATTCAGTGGTCCACATTCACTGTTTTCCCCGTGAGGAGTAAAATGAAAATGAAAAAAATGAAAAGAAGAAAACAGCAGTGGCAAACCCACAGGCATTGCTAAGATTTTAGCACTAAGTATTGTTAATAAATAAATAAATAGTTTTCAGAGTTTTCACTGAGGCCTAGAAGTTAAATTACTTCAAGCCTTTTGTGCATGAAGCTACACGAAAGTCTAGGAAGTCAAGGAAGCAAAACAAAAAAGAAGCAAAACTGATCTTTACTAAATGTGATGCTCTGCTGATGTATGCAGATAAGCTGAAGTGAGTTCAAGTGAAAAAAAACAAAACAAGCAAAGATCTATCTTAATATTACAACTGGGAAATATATTTTAGAAGAATGTCTCAATATCTCAATTATGCCATTTTGTTTTCCAAGTTTGCGTTCACATGAAACAAATTTGTACCAGGGAATGCTTTTACACATGGGATTAAACATATTAAATAAAAATATCCAGATTGCTGTAATAAATTTGGGGTTTAATACTGACAACAAAGCTGCAGTGATATGATCAAATTTTCAGAAATAACATTCATGAGACCAATAAATAAAACCGTATCAGTGAAACTTAGCTGTAGTCCAGCTCTATTTAGTTTATCAGATTGTACAGGAATGTCAGACAGCTACGTTACAAGTCCTGTCCTGGCCTTTTTTGGCTTACAAATAATACGTCCGGATGAACTTCCATCAACAGCCTCATTAGTTCTGTGTGTAAGACGGAAAAAGGAAAGAACAGAAAACGCATTTGAGGTGTCACATGCCTATGATCAGTGGCTCTTGTCTTTTGTTTGCAGCACAATGGTACTGCATTGAGACTGGCGATTGTTCTTTCAGCACATGCCCACCCAGCTACTGCTTATTGCTCCCTAACAATGGTAAACACTCAAAGTCTGCATAAAATAGTGCAATAAAATTCTCCTATGCTAGGGTGACAGTGCGAGGCCTTGATCTTAAAATGGACCAAAATCTGGTAGTTGGCCATTCTACAGTTACCCGGCCATAATCTTCTACTTTTAGGTGTACACAAATATATTCCTCTCATTAACAGTGACTGTGGCCACTTCCTTCAGAGCCCCTTTCACAAAACAAATGAATTTATAGGACTAGAAACTGGATTAAAGTTTTGGCCCATCAGCACAAACATATAATAAGCAATAATGCTACAGCATGTAGTCTAAAACTTAAATCAGTTATTGAATTCAATTAAAATGCTTCTATTTTTTGGTATTTTGCTAAAATATCCCTCGTTTATCAAGCTAGACAGGAACAAATTTATGCATAAATCATTCATACAAGCATTTACACAAGAAATTTGGTATTCATAAAAATCCCATAAATTTGCAAAAACGTTCATATCCTAATCGTGCTCCTGAGAGTGTGCAAATTTATGCCTAAGCGTAACTCATGCTAATCTCGACTTGATCGACTTCAAATCAGATCTTTTTCAATGGATTACTGCACTTTTATATCTGGATTACGCTGTTGAGGTTAAATCTGAAATTTGCTTGTATTTATTAGCTTTACAGCATTTAGTAGGCACTCTTATCAAGCGCAGCTTATAGAAGTGGTTTGAATCAAAACCACATCCTCAGGCTAGTTCACTAGGTCAGGAACTAAGAATACCATCAAGAACATTTTGTGAAAACCAGTCATTTTATACTACTGGCTTAGATTAACGAATATTAAAAAAAAGAAAGAAAGAAAGAAAGAAAGAAAGCCGACACATGCCCATAAATTAAGAAAAATAAAACTCATAATAATCATTCAATTATGATAAAAGAAAGTCCTATAAACAGAGGTCGGGCAGATCTGTCTGCACATAGCTGAGGGAAGATTTACAGCTCGCTAATTATTAATATTATGTATTATTACATATTTTTATTGCCATAGAATTGAGTCAAAATAATTCTGCTTTCAGATTTACTATCATCATTCAGTTCGAGTCAAAATAACCTCTACTGCTGTTTTTCAGCCTTTATCCTCATCGTTAAATCCGTGCTCCCGGCTGTCTGTGCACTTGAGTTTTGTGGGTGGGTTTAGTAATGTGACAAGCTCCGTGTTTTGTCTTATTAACTACGAGAGGGAAAAAGAGAGCCTGGTTAGGGGGCGACTGTTTATAGCTGCTATGGCATGTGATAACAGGAATGAATCTGAGGGTTTTGCGGACGTCCCACAACATTAATCGTTACTATATGCAACAGATCCAAAGTATGATGTGCTATTCTTTAATAACTAAATAAAATGCTAGCATTGACAACGGTATAAACAGAATAACACACTTTGGGATCGTGACACCACCCTGTTGTTCATTATTTTCCTATAACAGCACTCCCCTGTACTCCCCTGTATCTCAATTCTCTTTCGCAGAATAAATTATTTTATTTAAATAAATAAAGATTTACCAATGCTAATGAACATATATAATAGCTATCAGACACCACCACAGTAATAGTATATGATTGGTTGTAAAAGTACGAGGTTTAGGAGCGGTTTTGACAAAATGAGGCCTGTGACCTAACTAATCTTCCTGTTCTGAACCAATTCAGATAAAGAGAACATTTTGAAATGCAGTTTGGGTTTGAGCTAACGAAGCATTCTTTCTTTCTAGCCGGACACTGCAAATTTGGAGCAGCCATAGGATGCGGAAGAAGGTGAGATTAACTAATTACAACCTGTGGTTAGGAGAAGGATGGACTGCTTTAAATAGGATTAACTCAGGCTAAATCCCAGTGACACACTTTAAGCATGTGCAAGGCCGATGGCACAAAAACAATTTGGACACATATAAGACAACTTGATCCAGCAGCTATTATGCTATTAACTATTATATTATTATTCAATGCATCAAAGTGGAAAAGCAACAAAATAATTGAAGGGAAACGGAAAAGAGGGGGAAAAAATGAGGAAAAGTGGTGTGGTTTTCAACTGTTTATGTTATTATGAGCTCTCTTAGGAATCTCGGCTATCACTCCATTCTGCAGCTGGCTTTAGGTCTCGAGTGTCTTGAGTAGCGTTGCAGTAAAGCATACATTTATTGCACAACATGATAATGTTAAACTGGGTAAATATATTTCAACACTTTATGAAAAACAGAGTTCTGGGTCACACTGACTGGTTAATCTTTATTCACATATAAACCAGAGGCTCATCTATGTCGGACTTCATCCTCTGATTATTGAGGGATGCTTGTTAATGGTTAATTTACATTAATGTTAACTCAAAGAGCTGCTTAAACGGTATGCAATAACAGCCTCATACTGTACTTTGTGCAGTTTGTGATGTAATTTCTCAAAAAAATAAGATGCATCAGCACCATAAATAAAATATCACACCACATCACACATATCATGGTGTTATTTTACAGAGCGATTAGCATTTATTACTACTGCTCTCAAACCTCATCCCAGTAACATAATACACGGTTCATAACCTACTTACTTCAATGATCACTGAACTTGAATAATCTTATTTTACTAATGCTTTGTGCTTACTTTATTTGTTATTGTGAAATATGACTCATTTAAAATGTCTTCGTGTAATTATATGATTATATGTTGTTACAATACAGCTTAAGAAAGCCTTTTTACAATAATGCTACAGTAAGTGATCTGATTCCTGTGAATTTTAGAATAGAGATGAAACATAATCTAATTCATGATCCTCTGTAACACAACAAGCTGACTTTTTTGTCATAGTAACTTCCTGAGAGAGAGAAGAGAGGCTGATGAGGGAACAACTGTTTGCAGCTGTTATAATGTAAGTGATAACAGGAAATATCGTGTCTCGTGGACATTCCATAACACTAAATCCAACTATAAACAATTAAAAAAGCATGACATGTCATTCATTACTAAATTTAAAAAATGGAGTTGTTGGACAATCACTGTGATTAAAGAGGAATACTCAGCTATGTCAGGGCAAACTGTCAACACAGAAAAGGTGTGGCCAAAATTCATACTTTTTTCCTGCCAGACTTTGTTGGCTAGGGAGAAGGTTTAACAAACACTGTGGCAAAAACAGTTCAGCTGCCTAAAAATGTCTAAAACCTTGCTAGCTAAGTGTTATTTCCTCACACAGTGAATGTCAAGCTTTCATGAAGCTGTTGGATAGCTACATGCCATAGCAAAATGGTCATACGTCTAATCAGTTAGGTTTGTAATCAGATACCGTCTGTCAAAATATCAGCAATGTTCCTGTGGTTCAGATCAGGAAAATCAATGAACAATGTACTATAGCAAACGCCATTACGTAAAACAGCTTTAAAACACTTCGACTGACAATAACATTTGAAATAATTAATGATTCAAATAAGTAGAGCTACTTGATTATACACATAAGCAAACAAATAAATGTAGCGTTTACCAACTACCTATATTTATATGGAAAATATATATTATTAGAAATAAGCATGACTCCCAATAATACTTAATAAGATAAGCCCAATCCACTTACATAAGTGTGATTAGGCAAATGGGTAATGATTATGTTTATGATTATGATTACGTGCCTCTCGGGGAGAAGGTTTAATAATATATGCTTTTTTCTTTATATAAATTAAACTGAGCTTACCTGGGAAAGAACTGCTCCCCCATGCGCTATCTGTAATAATAATAAAAAATAAAAAACACAAAATTTTACATGTAAAAATGAATACATGTGTTAACATCTTCCCCTGGAGCAGAAATTGTTTATTTTAAAGTTCAGATGTTAATGTCATTTTGGCATGTTCATGAGCAGTATAAACAATTTAAGCAACACTGTGCAACATCTCTGATATTCTGTGATGAAGCTAGAAAAAGGCAATAAATAATAATTTTTTTTAAAAAAAGTTCCTACATGAATCCTATTCACATCTATTCAAATCCTGCTTTTTTAGCGGAATGTGCTGGTCTCAGACCGGAGGTATTTCCTACACCACAAACAGCTCTCAGTGATACCTGCTTATGTTATAAGATACATATAAATCCTCTACTGGGCCTCAGTTACAATAGCAGCCTTTTATTTAAAAGAAAGAAAAAGAATGAAGGCAAGAGCTTTTCCCCTTGTCCCGAGAACAACAGCAAATGTGTATGACTTCTTATTGGAATCACCCGAAGGGCAGCTTGCCTTTGCTACGTTCTGAGTTTATACATGTACAAGATAATAGATGTAAACCTACTGTAAGAAAACCTGTAAGTAAAAAAGATATAAATTACCCAAAATACAGCACACAACCTATAGTACAAGACCTTCAAGCATAGTATCGATGTCGTCACACAAATACCAATTCTAAACAATTCCATATATCAGTCTTTTCAGTTCATTTTTGCACTAGCGAAATCATTATAGACATTATTCTCCAAACTGTTACAAAAACAAAAATCAAAAATATCATTTTTAAATGTTTAACTCCTATTCCATATCTTAAAAAAGAAAGACTTTCTCAATGCTTTCTCAGTTTGTAGTTTTACAAAAGGCTTAACAAACTAAAATATACAAATTACTAGCAGGTAACAGGAAACATTTTCACTACAAAACATGCATGCTAAGCTAGCCAGCTAGCAAACACAGCTCACTGTTATAATATATATTGACAGGTTTGGCTATTAAATAAATTGCTGAGGATATAGCCATGCAGATGTTGAAACTTCACTTGTGTCTACGTGTGACAAATGCAAGCTAATCTAACAGTAGTTTACTAGCGAGCTAACTATGTGTTAGAATGAGGACATGAGGGCATTTCTAACTTGCAACACGTACAAAAACCCAGAAGATAAATGACTTCTGGCCTCTGACATCACTATCAAATTAAAACACAAACATCTTTTAAACTATCCCGTAGGCTACAGTGCTTTTAAGGAGCATCGACTACAAACTATTCCCATTTTAGGCAGATTTACTATTTCTTTTGTCACGGCTTTTAATAGGGAATGATTGAGAACTACAAACAAGCATCCAGATCACAGATAACAATCAGGAAGCAATCCATCTAAAGACAAAAGGTCAACTGTGTACACAGAGGCTTTAGACCACAGAGGGTCAGTGGCAAGAATCCAGTGCATTGTTACTGCTCCGTTTGCGCTGATCTTCTCTCTTACAATATCAGTTTCCTAGTAAAAATCACTCGCGTGGACACACATACCAGCGTCCTGGTGAACTCAGAGACATACACAGCACCTAGGGCTGGGTGATACGACGAGAAAATATCGATGTCATGATAAATTATGCCACGATACCTTTTTCTGACATATCGAAGATATTGTGATTTTTTTTTAATTATTATTTTTTTTATTGGATGCAGCTGATATGTTAAAATTTTGCATTTATTCTTTAGAATGGTTAAAAGTCAACATTTTTTTTTTACATTTTTACAAATTACAAATTTGGACAGATTTTTTTCATCTCTTCAGTGTTAAAAATAATATATAATATAATATATTAAATATAACATTTAATATATTAAATATATTATAAAATAATAATTTTTTGATAAAATAAAACAGCTATTTATTAAATGTAAAAAAAATCTGTAGACATTAAATAAATCACTGAACGCTAATATTGTTTTATGCATTTTTTTAATTCAACACTACAATTGTGAGAAATTCTGTACTGTATATCATGCTACATATCGTGTATCGTAGAAATGCCTTAGCAAATCGTGATTTTTTTTTTACATCGCCCACCCCTAATTTCTAGATCTCAATCAAACCCCTCAGAAAGATGAGTGGGACTTTGTGTGGAACAGAGTAGTATTTCTATCAGCAGCCCTTAGTCAGACTGCTGATGACTTTCAAATATTTGTATCATACTGATACCTCCTCTTTCTCATTCTATTTCTATCATGTCATTCCCCTCCCCTCTCCTCCTCTCTCCTCCTGATCCCTTTTCCCCTAGAGCCATCCTTACGATGTGTTCTCCAAATTCTCTCTCTCCACACACACACACACACACATTCAGACTTCACTCTGTGACTCACATCAGGCAATTAGAGCCAGTTAGAACAGGCCATTACTTACACATAGGGGCCTTCATTCTTGTTTGTCCAAACACACTCATACACAGGCTGGATATTGTCTTTGACTAGCAGTCAGCAGTGTCCTATGACTGTGTGTGTGTGTGTGTGTGTGTGTGTGTGTGTGTGTGTGTGTGTGTGTGTATGCACCATGAGTGTGTGTTCTCTGTGAAGGGGAAGCGGGTGCTGATATGAGCTGATGGTTCCTACTGAGCGGTTTGAGGATGCTTGTGCGAGTGTGTGTGTGTGTGTGTGTGTGTGCATATAAGAGAGAGAGAGAGACCACTTCAGTGAAAGAGAACTTGGTGCTGATGTGAGCTGACAGCTCTTACTGAGTGGTTTGTGAATGCTCTGTGCGTGTGTGTGTGTGTGTGTGAGTGAGTGTGTGTGTGTGTGTGTGCGTGTGTGTTTAAATGAGAGAGACCACTTAACTGTAGGGGAACTGGGTGCTGATGTGAGCTGACAGTGCTTACTGAGCAATCTGAAGATGATTTGTGTCATGGTGTGTGCGCGCGAGTGTGTGTGTGTGTGTGTACTCATATGGGCATGTATCTCTTTATGGTGACCAAATGTCCTTGTAATAATAGGAATATGTGACAGGTTTGACCACACACTTAGTCACTTCGAGTATCAGTATCAGATCAGTATTGTGTATTGGTCAGTACACAGTGCTCTGTTACTGAAATTGTGTTGGACAAAATGGACAAAAAAAGAGACTGACGAATGCCAAACATTTGCTCTCAGAAATGACCTCTATGAGATATAACATGATGGATGACCATTACTGTGGTACAGAAATCTGTGTGAGTGTGTGTGTTTGAGAAGTGAACTGAGTGCTAATGTGGTCAGGACTTACCGACTGGTTTGAGGATGCTGCTGCTCGTCTCCTCTGTTTGCTCCGTCACCTTTTCCTTCCTCTCCTTGTGGCTGGTGCGCCGGCGATGGCGCCTCCGCCGTCTGTAGCTCTTAGGTACATGCACGCCAATGTAGATGGTGTGATGGCCTGTGAGAGAGAAACGAGGAGGGAAATAAGACAGAGATCTGAGCTAATTTTCCCAAAAGCAAGGGTGCATAAAAATAACTGTTCAATAGTAGAGCAAGGATCACATTGCACATGTAGCTCTCTGCCAGTTAACAGCTTAATTTTACAGCATTTCTGAGAAAAGGTCTCTTCTCAGGCCATTTGAGAAAAGACAGAATGCCATAGAGTCCCTGTACATTTACTCTAACTGTCAGCAATGTGCTGTATGTCCTATTGACCCAAGGAGTGCAATTGTAAAAGGGGGTTTTATATACATATATCTTCCTTCAGCTATTTTTATGAATTTTCCACATCTATTTTGCATCCTTTTGTTTGCTGTGTTTATATAAAGAAAAACACGGCTCTTCTGGATGGCAGTTCAACCATATGTGTAAGTAAGAGATGGAAATCATGTGACAGAGATCAAAAGGACCTGAATATAATCTCTGTAATATAAATGTGAGTTGTAAAGGAAGCATTTTGGAGGAAAAATTTATTTGCTTTATTTTGATCCAAACAGGACATAAGGATCCATCGTGGATAGCCCAAACCACAATTAGCATTTCTTAGCACAGAGGGCTATGAATTAGCCTACTGAACTGAATAAATCACACCAAAAATGTCATCCATATTACATTCTACATAGTTCATACATAGTACATACATTTCTTTCAGATTTAAAGTACTGGCCAAGGATCGGCTGCTCTCTTATCATATGATCCATATAACCTGTGCTCCAGAGTTCCCCAGATATTCTCAGCGTGAAAAAACTACCTATAACATAATAAAAACCTTCTACAGCCTTTTATCCTGACAATAACCAATTCTGAAACAGGAAATGACGTACGAGACCTTGAGGTCAGCAGCTGGGTGTCAATTGTTTCCTCATGGTCCACTGGGAGAGCCATTTGGTGTTCTGTCCAAATTGAGGATGTAAATAAATACCAACTACTTCCTTCACACAATGTATACAGGAAATGGCTTCGCCATTCAAGAACACATCCTGAAAAAAATGGTCGGCCCCTCGCTAAAAGGGCCTGGGGCCGACCGTCTAAGCAAATATTTTGACTGTGATGAGGACATAAGGCTTCAGCAGGTAGCGGTGAACTTTCAGTGTTAAGGTTCTTCTCATGGAGGCACGTTCCATCTTTGAAGTTGTCCTGTGTATAACCTTTGAGGACATACAGAGGCACACTCCCTACGCACTCGCCACTCTGTTTTGGCAAGTGGATCAGAACAAGATGATGAGATGACCTTAGAAAAGCTAGACCGCACTGATTATTTTTTATTAAAACATACTCCTTCCGGAGATTTCTTGTCATCATGCACGCAACAGATTATTTATCATACCAGCCTCCACACACTGGAAACATTTATCACGCACACAAGCAAATATTATTCCCTAGGCTATGTTAAACCTAGGCTTTATCTTAAATGACAGGACGTATGTTTTATTGTGTTCCTGTCAGAAAGTTAGTCATTTGAAGAATCATCTTTTCCATTTAGATATTAGATATAGAGGTAGTTGCAGTGAACAAGGGACCATGTGTATTGTAATGTGTATTGTAATGCACTGCAGTAAACAGTGTTCATTAAATATCATTAAATAAGCCAGGTCAAAAGTGAAATAAAGCTTGTGACTGAAACTTTATTAGAGCTCACTGAGAGGTGTCCTTGTTCAACTTTCATTCCAGGGACGATGGAACAAATAGATAATAAATAAAAAAATTTAAGTAAAGTTTTAAGCTTCCTCTAAAGCATCTAAGCTTCCTCTAAAACTAACATTATTTATCGCATTAGTAAAAAAAAAAAAAAAACAGACAGCCATAAAGTTACACCTTGAGTAATGTTAGCAAAGTATGAAAGTAATTAAGAAACTTGATGTTTGTTTAAATGTTAAACTAAATCGATCTGAATCAGCTAATGACTAAAAATCAGTCGACAGCCATTAGCATGACTTAATTTAACTTCATGTTACTAAATGCTGATGATCAACTGAACTGAAACAATGGAAACTTCAGCCTCATTTATGAATTACCCACCCTAAAAACGATTAAGATAAGATACACTTTATTGATCCCCCCAAGAAAATTCACTTGTTCCGAGGTTGCCGAATGTAAATAAGGACCATCAATGGTAAAGTGCATAATAAAGTTAAATACAAAAAAGTATGAAGTAAACAAGTTAAAATTATAAACAAAAAAGTAAGCACAAAGTAACACTAAAAGAAGGTAAACTTTATAACTTTTAACAGTTATCACACTTATACACATTGTTAATATTGCAACTACACACAGTTAAACTATAGATGTTCATTCAACAAAGGCAGCATGAACAATTACTGCACTTATTATAGTAATTGATGCATTAGTTCATTTCATAGGTATTTAACCAATTTTTTAATCTTTGATGGCATAATTATATTTGTGAGCATATTTCGTTGATTATTTTTAAACTAAAGCAATGAATGTTAGTGTTAATTACTTCCCAATACTTATGTTGCATTAATTCTGAAGTTCAGGGTTTGACAACGGGAACGCGTCCTCTTGTCTCTAGCTGTCATTTACTGCTTACAGGTCAGTTAAATCTCTTAAATTTCAAACCAAACTGTAATACATGTTGTTAGAATTTATTTATTTATTTATTTATTTATTGTCATTATGAACTTTGCCAGGTACTTTTCATGTCGGTTACTATGTACTTACTTACTATCGGTTACACATTCAACTTGCAAAATATACACCAAGTACAAGATTTTATGTTGTTTTTGAACAGAGCTGGCCTATGACTGTTTCTTTGGCAAGTCTTTTCTTTTGGTTTAATATCATAGGACAATGTGTTAAAACATAACTGATAAGTCATGTAAAGTGCAGTAATTGTGAAATAAAACATGGTTCTATTGCTTCACTGCCTTTCCATGTTCGGCTTCGGGGGCAAAAAACATTAACTCTAGATTATGTGAAAGCCGCTTAACTATGAATTTTTTTGTAACCTGCTTGGAAAAATGTTCATAAACTTGCATCATTGCCATAAGATCATTTTGATGAAAATCCAGCATATTGGTAGAAAACTTTAATCCATAATGTTAGCTAATATTATTAGCTGACAATGTTTAGTACATTCATTGCATGTCCAATATTCAAGTAACTACTGTGAACTTTTGTATGTATGTGTACTTGGTGATAGAGTGCAATACTGTTATAGGTAAATACTTAGTACTTTCAAGTAATACTTGGTGCAAGTTTAAAATGTTTAACTAATTTTAAATAAAAGGTAGAAGGCACTACTGGCTGCTAAGAACCATGTTTGAACATGACATAATCAATAGCCACTTACTTACAGGTAAAAATCCAATACTTGTATAAATCTACAAGCATTATTACACTTGTATTACACTACCTACTCTTTTCAGTCAGCTATGCATATATTTACTGAAAGAGTTTAGTACTACTTACTACTATTGTGCTACTTATTAGCACAAAATGCTGAATTTTGCCAGGTATTTTTGACTTTAGTTACTGAGTATTTACATGTTGAACTTGCAAAATATTCACCAAGTACAACTTATGAAGTGCTACATATTAACCTATAAAATTCTGAGTTCCTACTGAATTGTGTAAACAGTTACTGCTGTACAAACCATGTAGTTTTACATACATTACTACGTACTAAAGTCCATTATACATAGTTGGTACCAGAAATGCCTTTTTATTACCACTCATTTACCTACTAAATATTAGGTGCCAACCATGTTGTAAAATAAAAAGACATTTTAGGATACATTTTAAAAAGCTATTTCAAATTAAGGACATAGACTACATAGACTCTTAACCCCCGTAAAATTCTGCAAAGCTACCACATTTCTCAAAGCATTCAAAGTCTTGCTCAACTAATATACATTAACTGTGCTGGGACAGAAATTCTCATCTAAATAACTAGCAATGCACATTAATTGACCAAGATGACAAAACAGCCTGGGTCAGCAAATAAATGATAAACTTTGTTTTTTTACAGCTCTGCTAGCTTTGTTATTAAGGAAACGTCCATGGGGCTCATGCTCTTGCCTCCAATGAGAATATTGTTATGAAACGAAAATTACTCTCTGCATTTGTATTGAGGTTTAATGTTTTAGAATGTTGAATGTTACAAGCCTTGTATTTTTGCTGGATTGTTTTTCCTAAAGCTGCATTTGAGCATTTTCAGTTTACATTCAGACCTTCAACAAAATTGGAATGAAATGGGAAAGCATCCATCCATTAGTTCTAAGCAATTGCTTGATAGCCAATCTGCAAAATGATTAAAATAGAAATGTAAAGGCACCAGACACTGAATGAGAAAGACAATGAGAAAAAAAGAGCAAGAGGTAGGAAGGGAGGGGGGGGGGAAATCACATTGATGGTGAGTGAGTAAAATAAGGAAAAGGGAGTGAATGTGAAAAAGGTAACGGAAGAAACAGGGAGGGTGGTAGGCAGCTTTGTACTAGACTTCCTGTCTTTTTGGGCATACCCATAGAAAGCAGCGTGAATTAAAGTGGCACACACGCACACAGACTGTCAGTGCAGAAAGTTAATAGCCTGAGCCTGGCCAAAACGCTGTGGGCTTCCAGAGCTCAGAACCTCTTGTTTCCCCGAATAACAGAGCTGCTGGGACATGGGGTTCCACAAAAACAATACAGATACACACTTTTCCAGCATGCTAATACAGTCACAAAGTAGAGTTGGGTGATACGATATAATATCGATATATGATAAATGATGTCACAATACGCCTTTCTAATAGTACCATCAGTATTTCTACAACATCCACCAATAGCTAACTGGATGTTAATACTAATTTTCTTTTACCAATCATTTCACTTTTCCACCTTATTCTTATTTAATACTTCTTTTAAAAAAATATTCAAACTAAAGTAAATATCCTGATACCTACACTCCCTGGCCTCTTTACTAGGAACACCTATACACCTGCTCATTCAATCAGTATGTAAATTATTAGTTTACACAGAATGGCGTGAAAACCAAAAAAACTGAGCAGCAGTTCTGCAGGTGGAAATGTCTTGAGAGACGGCCTGTCAGGAAGGCTATGGTAACTCATATAAATCTAACAAATCTAACTCTATATCCATATCCAAATATCTGCAAAGCTGCTTTGTGACAATGTCCACTGTTAAAAGCACTATATAAATAAAACTGAATTGAATTGTATTGAAAATAACCGCTCTTTGCAACCGTGGTGAGCAGAAAAGCATCTCCGAATGCACAAAACAACAAACCTTGAAGTGGATGGGCTGCAACAGCAGAAGACCACATCGGGTTCCACTCCTGTCAGCCCAGATTCTGAGGCTACAGGTTCACAAAAATTAGGCAGTTGAAGATTGAAAAAAAAAAAAAAAAAAAACACTGCCTGGTCAAAGCTAAACGACACATATAGCCTCATTGTAACAGACTAAAAAGATTTATATATATCCTTTTTATACTACAGCTCAATTTCATTCAGTTTGAGAAAAAGCTACATTTCTTTTTTGCATTCATTTACTCATCTTCAGTATCTGCTATAACCTGGTCAGCACTGAAGCCTATCCCGGGGAACACTGGGAGTGGGAATACATCCTGGATGGGAAACCAGTCCACCGAAGGGCACCATGTACAAACATTCACACCCTCATTCACACCTAAGGGGAATTTAGCGAAACCAATTCACATGCCAGCATGCTTTTGGGAAGTGGGAGGCAACCGGAGAACGAGGAGAACATGCACAGAAACTCCACACAGACAATGCATATTTATAAAGTCATAAGGAAAGCGCATAGCGTCGACCAGCTCCCTAACCATTTGTACATTTTTATTCGTGTTGTAAACTGCAAATCCTTATGAATGAGAATGTGTTGTCTCGTTAACACTTCATAACTTCCTGCTTATTGTACTAAATGTAATGCATTCCTTCAGTATAGCACATGAACTCACACTGGAGTATACTTGAGAGCTAAGTGGCATAGGAAGTGTCCACCAAAACTGATTTAGTTCCACAACCTGGGAACACTCAGTATCCTCTGGCAAAAGGAAGCAGGGAGGGATTGTGTGAGAGTTCATTCAGGGGTGAAAGGAAATATCACAGCTGTAAAAAAGTGAGCATAGTAAAGAGAAGAAACTTGGATATACATACTAATCTCAGCATATTACACCATTCTGTACTCACATGATAATGTCTTTAAGGATCTAATTTGTTTCAAATGAAAATAAATTTGACCTAAAATGTCAAGACAACCTTGTGTTTACTGACAAAGTACTTAAGCTAAGTGTTTTCTTAACAGAAGGTCATCAGTTTTACATCCCAAACCCTAAAATCTAGTTTAACTATCAAGACTCACTGACATGTCGAGAGTGTTGCTACAGTGTAGCCTCGGTGGTTGATAATGCACCGTAAACATCAGCAGATATGGCTGTGAGCAACATTTCCATAGAACGCTATTGCTAACAGCTAACTAGCCGATTAGCTAGCTTAAAGTTATGAAATCGGGTGTGGTGGTGGTGTGGTGCGTCTCCTTTCTCTTTCTGATGCAGTATGAACGGCGATGTTGTATCAATGACGAGCCTTATTGCTTTAGTACATTTTTATACAGATACCTTGATTGACGTGTGTTTCTAAGTGAAATGTATCTGTCCCATATGCATATATTTTTTAAAGTAAGTTAATGTGCACAATTCGCATGCTTCAGAACAACGAGGTTCGTTCAGTATGGCTCACAGCATACGACTCACTTGTGAAACAATTTGTGAGCAGAAATATACACAAGTACAAACCAAAGACTGTTTACTCTGAAGGTCAGCTAACAGCAATAAGGTGACAAATGGCCAGAGTACAGATTCTGCTGTATTTGCAGTTGTTACTATAATTTCTGTGCTAACTAAATGTGAGACATCCCACACACACACACACACACACACATCTAGCCAATGCTGGCACACCAAGCACACATTAAATGGGGATGAATCAGGTACATATATCCAATCTAAGACCACATTAAAAAAGTGTCTTGTTTCACACAGCTTTGAAAAAAAATATTTCACTTGAGTTTATGGTGAAATATTGTAATACTCTCTTGCTCTTACTTCTTAAAAAATTCCAATAACTTCTGGTTTACCAAACACTAGCATCTGGGATATATCTCTTACCCCAAACTGCTGAACACTAAAGATGCTTGAATGGAATGTAAACTGAATCAAATGCTGGACATCTGCACAAATGCATTTTAAAGGAAATTTTAATAAAATTCTGATTGTAAAAAAAAAAGATTTCTGTTCATTTGTTCATTGAGCAAATTAAAGAACTTGCTTCCCTCTCCTATTACTAATCAGATAATCCTCCAAAACTGTGGGTGTAACACTATGCTAAGGGAACAAAAAAGAGAAGTCCAGAACATTCATTCTTACTGACATTTTGATTTCACTGCCATTATTTCAGGCAGAGATTCTGAGTCTTAGCCAAGAGTCTACATTACATCAGCAGACAGCTAGAGAAGGAAACACAAGGCCATGTGATACCTGTTTGCTGAATGTTTAAAACTAAAGACTGAATTTGAACATTCTGGAAGTAAAAAAAAACATGAATATATGTCAATACTGGCTGAGTTGAGCTAGTCCAACTAAAGCCTAATGATCAAGTATCAAAATGTTGACATTCTGTCCTCAATTACAGAATTTCAGAATTATGAATGCAAAAAAAAAAAAAAAATCACTATATGACATGGAGAAAAGATATGCAGTACTGTGCAAAGTCTTAGACACATGCAAAGAAGTGCTGTAGAGAAAAGATGCCTTCGAAAATAATGAAATTGAATATTTTTGCATTTTTAAAAATACTATAAAGAGCAGTAAACAGTAATAAATGAAACAAAGTCAATATTTGGTGTGACGACCATTTGCTTTAAAATTTGAATTATTTGCTTTAATTAGTACTCAGGTACAATTTGTGCAGTCTTATAAGGATATTAGCTGGTAAGTTTTACGGAGCATCTTGCAGAAGCAGCTACAGTTCTTCTGCAGACTTTGACTGTCACACTTCCTTCTCATTTTTGCAGCAAAACCCAGCAGCCTTCATTATGTTTATTGTCTGAAAAGTGGTCTCTTATGTAATATGCCACTTTCTTTACTGACATACAAACATTTTTTCTGTAACATTTAATTTTGTCCTGGAAAACTAATGTTTGGAAATCTAAAATGTTTTTGTACTGACTTGATAATGCAGAAGTCATAAAATGAAAATCTCTAACAAAGTTTGTACTAAAAAAATAAGTTGCCTCAGACTTTTGCAGAGTAAAGTAGTTTAAAAAAATCATGATAGAGATCTTACCTTCGACTTCCTCGTCATCACACACGTGTTTGAGAAAGGAGGCACCTCTGTCCAACACGGCCTCATCTTCCATCCTGTAATAGTAGAAGAGGAAGAAAGATTGCTCGCATTTTTCTTCTAGGGACAGCATCGAGCCGTAGCCCCTTGGCTGGTTTACCTGCAGCATGTTACTGCTAAGGCCAGCCATGTTCCCAGATTAGCAGCTATCACTAACAGCGGTGGCAGTTGTAGCTTTGGACCTGGATCTAGGTGAAGGGGAGCTAGCAGGGGGAAGGTACTGGTAGGTCACGGGAGGGTAATCCATTCGATGGGGGCAGGCTGAGAGTCCCTGTTAGACGCTAATTGACTTTGATGAGCCGCGAGGTTCCACGTGGTCAGAAAACACACTAAGCATGTAAGCAAGCTTAGACTCACATGTTGCATAGAGGGAAACTTCCTCTGACCTAAATAAGCACACACACATCCCAACACACCCCAAGTCAACAGACAGGTGGGTCGGTACATGGCTAGCGTGCAATCATCTGCTCTATGAGGATTAGGTGAGCTTGTTTTGGGGGTATAATATAAAGCTCTAAAGTAAAGCCATTTCCTGTTTCAGGGTTTCTTATAATACGTATAGCAGACATGTAATATATGTCATTTACTAAATAATATCCCATTCAATTAAAAGGAAGGAGGTTAAACGAAGAACAAAAACTTATGTGGTCTGTGTTAGTAAGAGGAAGGTAGGCGTGGATTATTTTCCTACAACAGCACAGCCCAACGTGTGTGCTATTCCTGTTGCACCACAGTGATTTGCCAATGATTGCAATTTGGAGTTCATTAATGAACAACACCTCACGCGCTTTAACTGTTTGTAGTTACGTTTAATGTTATGGAATAAAATATTGCTATAAGAAGTACTGTAGGAATGTAGTAAACATGCACATTAATATAAATCTATATCATTTACGTTACAGCTGGAACTACCGTCAGAGCCGTTAAAGCTGTTAAAGAAATTTAATCCACGTTTTCTGAATCAAGAATTCAACACCGTTGTGGTATAAAGCCTTATAACATTCAACATGATTATTTGATCACTTCTTAACCCCTTAAACTCACACACTTGCATTCCTCACTGATATAACAACATATCCTTCCTATTACTTTTACTGTAGTTAGTTAATAATATACTTAAAGGTAAGTATCACAATAATACAAACAAGGGCTTTGAGGAGGGAAGTGCTTTTCACATTTCTCTGTAAGAATTGACATAACTGGACTTACTGGGAGCTGAGAAAGAAGTCCAATTGTAATGAAGTTCATTAAACTCCGAACGACTCCGAACCTAATCGGCTGGATCGTTTAAACCACTCAGAGAACTTTGTCTCAACGACATGTTCACATCCTCAAATAGTTCATCCAAACACACTTTGGGAAAAGTGCTTATGAGGCCATTTACAGATCCTTATTTAAGCTTAACTGTTCAATCTGCATATAAATCTGCATATAAATGTCCTTGCATTAGATATTTGTTGCAAAGCAGCTATAGGCATGAGTGAAGCCATTCACCCTAAACAGCTAAAGCCCAATGGATTACTTCTTCCTTGCAGGATATGACACATGAAATTGTGAAACTTTCTTAAGTGTAAGATAAACGGAGTCCAAAGACCAAAAAAAAAAAAAACCAGTCATGACATGAATACAGCGATAAACAAACAGTTTGGCACATTTAAACTGAGATTTGTAACACTCATATGACACACATATGAGTAGATGTGTTTCAGTGTCACTTTTGTAGAGCATTTTGGAGAAGCAGATAAAAAGTGTTGCAATGCAAATTCTATTTATGGATATAGTGAGACACCATTGCAGCAACTGCTACTGAGAACTTTTATATACACAATATATTTCAAATTGCTGCCTTCTATGTTATCATATCCAATCCTTTCAACAAAATAATCACATTTCTGAAAAAAATGAGTTAATCCTATGCGTATGTTTTCTAAAAGTATATAATATATAGAGATGAACTGTTTTTTTTTTGTTTTTTTTTTTTTTTCAGGGTTGGGTTTGTTTTTTGGTATTATACATTTCTGCTGTATATTATCATATAACCAAAATTCCTCATGCTAGCCTGTTTGGCCAAACCCCGTAGAATAACTTTAACATTTATAGTAAATCTTCAACAATTTGCAATTAACCACCTCTAAAAAGAGAATTAAAGAAACAGGAAAGAAGTATGTGCAACAGAGTATGTCTGAATTACTGAACTTCAAAACTAAATGGCTTAATATTAGAAAAAAAAATGATAATTACAAACGTCTCAAGCACTTTTCAGTGTACGTGATATTTGTTCACTTGCAGTCGCTAGCCATTTAAATTACAATAGACAGTAGGCTACAACAGTGAGTGAAGTGAGTGAAGAGCAAGCTAACATAGCTAGTTAGCTGGTTACATATGTTGCCAGTTAGGTTGTTATGTTTAGCTAAATATATCACAATCCTTATATAAACATAAGACTGTTATTTAAAACAGCAAAGAAGATGTCAGCTAAGAGGCAGGCAGTTAATCGTCCAGCTTATTACTGAGTTCTTCATTTTAAAACACATTATTCAGTAACTAGTATGAATTATTCAGTCACTACAGACAAACTAACAGAAAAGATGTAGTTACGAGATTGAGGAATGTAACTCTGGACCCGATGACAGGTCCTGGGAGTTTAAAATTTCTCTAGAAGGTATTTTTTCAGCCGGAGCAGCAGGTTTGTTGGTGGTTTCACAAGCCTTGCTAAAACTCTCATCTCAAAATAACTTGACTGCCTTTTCCAAAAACTGGCACGTAAAACGACAGCCGTCCTCATGCTGTCCTGTGGATAGGACAGCCCCAAGGAACAAGAATTCGGCTCAGACATGCTTCCTATCAAAATTCCGACGTGCATGTTCAATATCAGTAGATATCGTAAAACTGAATGTCATCATAAAGGGTTGTGTCCTGATACACAGATGTAATAGTCGTGTATTTACGTACATATCTAAGTGTGTAACAAGTACGTGCCAGTAGTGCTGCATAAAAATGAACTTTATCCAAGAACTTCTAAGAAAGTGATGTAAAAAAATAAACTTTATTATGCACTCAAACTGTTAGTAACAACAGGGTTGGTTAGTGTTATAAAAGTACTGACAATACCTAGAATACCTAGACAATATCTAGAATATCTACCTACAATATTCTAGGAAACCATCTTGTGATGTCATGTGTTGTGATATCGATATATCCTTATACTTATATACTTATACTGGCCTACTTAACATTTTAACATAGTTTGTTTCTTCATAAGCAAATCATGCTAGGAAAAAAAACCCGACAGATTATCTGCCAACATAAACTGCCACTGCATGTTTGCAACACCATAAGTTGTTGTTCATCTTTCGGCTGCTCGTGTTAGGGGTCACCACAGCAGATCCTTGGTCCGCATATTTGATTTGGCACAGTTTTACACCGGATGCCCTTCCTGATGCAACCCTCCCCAATCTTATCCAGGCACTGGGAGTGTACTGTCGTGTGTTGGGGTTGGTTCCCTGGCCGGGAATGAAACCCGGGCCGCAGCAGTGAGAGCGCCGTGACCTAACAACTAGTCCTCCAGGGACCCTCGCAACAGCACAAGTACAAATTAAAATAATCACTACGGCCCGGAAGGATGGACCTTGTTGTTCTGATAGCAGTGCTTGGGCCCCTGAGATATGCATCTCTTATCTCTTCGAGATGCAATCAGCCAAACTCAAAGAATGTGTTTACCCTCAAAGACAGCAAAACAAATCTGTCCTTGTGTCCCCATCAACGAGATCATCGGATCATCATTTCCTCACTGAGATTCACCTGAAGCTTATATCCAAAGCGACCAAGTGCTCTGGAAGTCTTTGGAAGTCCTGAGATTTTAACTCACTAGTGTGGAACCAATAAGCTTCTTTATTTAAAAAAAAAAGATTATATATATATATATATGACAAATAAATGACTAAAACTGTCAAAAACAGTTTCTTACAGCTGCAATAATACTGAATTTATAGCTCATAAAAGTATGATACGGAGCAAGGTCTCTTCTAAACTAACCATTACTTCCATTATATAATATGAATTTAGTTAATAATTACATATTAACTTCCATAATGTTAAATATTTAACCTCTGAAACTCCCAGATCATCCTAAAGAGCATTATTCAGTAATTATATTCAAATTACTGAAATGTATGTAGTTATGCGAGCGAGGAATGTCAGTCTGGACCTAGATTCTTCCCTCATACTTCTGTAAGCACTGTGCATGTAACAAGAGAAGGAAGGGGACAAGACAGACAGAGAGAGAGAGAGAGAGAGAGAGAGAGTCTTAACCACAAAGCATGGTTGAGCCACATGCATACACACTTCTCCTGAGTCAGCGAAATGGCACAGAAAGGCTATTGCTATGGAATATCTGTTTACATATAAACAGCAAAGCTTCCAAAATTGCTGTTTCCACAAACCGACTCAGTTCTCCAGAGAATTTGCAAATGCAAACATTTTATAGATAAAACGTCATAAATGAATGCTTTTGTTCATATTGCACAGGCTCTCTTTTATGAGATGAAAAATATGCAAGTAGAAGTGTCTAAAACATCAGAAACAATTTAGTAAATGAACGCTGTGCTAATATGTTAACTAGGCCCATGATGATTCACTCTAACACTATAAGGATATATCAATATCACAACACATGACATCAGAAGATGGGTTCCTAGAATATAGCAGGTAGGTATCCTAGGTATTGTCAGTACTTTTATAACACTGACCAACCCTGTTGTTACTCACAGTTTGGCTGGATAATAAAATTTATTATCTTATTATTAGGATTATTATTATTATCATTATTATCCATGCTTGCATACACTAGTATGAAGGTTCATGTGCACTGATTACACCTCCATCATGCCATAAATACTCAGAAGTGTGTACTGGCCCTCTCTAGCATTCTGCCTCCCCCAAAACTCCATTGCCACCTATAGAACAAACCCAGAAAAAGCAAGTGTTCTGCAGAACAGCCGGCAGCAAAGTTCCCACTGCAAATGTGTTCCAACATGTACGCTGATGCTTAATAACAGTATTCCATAATCCTGCTGAATATGGCATGTAGCCTCATGTTAACGTTTGTGCTCACAGCACTGAATTACATCTATATCATTTCAACTGGCCTCCGAGAACCTCAGGGGGAAAACAAAACAAAAAAAAAAAAACAAGCACGTCCTTTATCACAGAAATAGACAGAAATGTACATTATATTACATTACACCTGAATGCACAAAAACAGTGTCACATCTGTTGCACTCCTGACTGCAACTACTCACTCCAGCTCTTGTATCAAGACACGGCTCTGTCTCTCTGTATGTGAGTGTGTGTATGTGTGTGTGTTGTGACACACCTGGGTACTAGCTCTCAGCTTAGTTATGGCTTTGTGTATGTGTGTCTCTGTTCTAGTTCTGCACTTGTATCTCCGTCAGCTCCTTTTACAGCTCTGTGCTTGGATCATGTTCTACCTTCCTGGTACTGTAAGCCACATCTGGATAAAAAATCAATCTGTCAAATCAATAAAGTTGAACTGTAAATGTAAAACTAAGTTTTAGGGTTTGCACCATTGCAAGATCAATAAAATAAGTTCGATCGGCTCAGATCAGGATTTCAAATGCCATTCAGCATTGCATTTATTAATCCAAAATTGGTGGTTGTTGCAGGAAAAAAAAGAGGTCACACTTAAAAGCTGTCACGTTAATTATTCAGTGTTCGACTATTTTGGGGGACACTAATTTAAAATCAGTGTTGCAGAAGTCAGTGAACTGATTCTAATTCCATCCTTCAGCATGTTATATGGCTAACATTCGAGGTCTAAGGATCTGAAGTAGCAATTTCTTTGAAAGGTCAGAGTCAAGGACTGTCTTTGAGGCAAGAAAGGGAAAAAATGAACTATTGCTTAACTTCCGGCTTATGTACCTTTTTTCTGGTCGATGTTTAGAAATCTTAAATGCAAATCGTGAGAAAGTACATGCTTATGCAATATGCATATCATTCTATATCATAAAGTTTCCAAATGCAATATTACACCAGCGCTGATGTGCTGAAAAACTAAAATCATGTTGAATGAGCTCTTGCACAATGCTTACACAGTATTTAGCTGCACTTTTACTTAGAAATAGAGTAGGTGTTCATTCACCACTGTGCACCAGTCTAAATGACCTGCATAAATGCAAGTTCACTTACTTGATAAAGGACTTCGATCTCATGAATGCTCTGTCTCTGTCCCTTTCTCTCTGTGTGTCTGTGTGTGTCTGTGTGTGTGTGTGTATATATATATATATATATATATATATATAATCTGTCTGGGCTCCATTTATATAATTAAACACTGAGTGTATTCATTCAACCCTTTAGCTTTTGCTGTAACCTGAGAGTGCAACGTCTTGAACACAGCACACATGAATGCAGCGTTCACTTACTTGCTCTTTGCGCCGCTCATTTCTGAAAGTGGACGATAATTCAGATTTACTCCAGCTGTTCCTCCTCTTCCGACACTGCTAAAAGAAGCAAAAAGTAACTTTAGGTAAAGATTTTGAAACTTCTCTTAAACTTTAAGATTAAAATCACTCGAAAACCAAACAAAACACATACAGCGGTTTTCATATGAGGGCTATATTCCGGGGCAAAAAAGTTCACACTAAACTAACAAGGATAACTAACAAAAGGGGTGGGGGGAGGTGAAGGAGAGAAGAGGAAGAATCTACATCTACATTGAGACAAACACCAAAAAAAATTACCTTTTGTTTGTGTTTTCTTTTTCTTCCGCAGACCTTTAGGTCGACATGTGAACGCGCACTGCTCCGCTGAAGCGCGTGAAGCCTCGACGGCTCCGGTTCATATTTTAAGCGTCATTCATCTGAAAACGTCACGCCAGAAGTGAGACGTCAGAAAAAAAAAAAAGGAAAAAAAAAACACCTGTGGCGTGATGATCCTGAATAACAGGCTTGTGTTCAGTGCTGAAGGACAGGTGAATTAACCTGGGTATTATTATTATTATTATTATTATTATTATTACTCACTTCTAAGCAAACAACCTTCTCAGCGTTAGCTCTGTATATTAGTACATTAGCTCTGTATATTAGTACATTAGCTCTGTATATTAGTGCATTAGCTCTGTATATTAGTACATTAGCTCTGTATATTAGTACATCAGCTCTGTATATTAGTGCATTAGCTCTGTATGTTTGTACATTAGGGGGCGCAGTTGCCTCGCACCTCTGGGGTTGGGGGTTCAATTCCCGCCTGTGTACATGGAGTTTGCATTTTCACCCCCTGCATAGGCGGTTTCCTCCGGGTACTCCGGTTTCCTCCCCGAGTCTAAAGACATGCGTTGTAGGCTGATTACCATTTCCAAATTGTCCGTAGTGTGTGGATGGGTTGGCATCCCGTCCAGGGTGTCCCCCACCCTGTGCCCCGAGTCCCCTGGCATAGGCTCCAGGTTACTCTTAATATTAGCTCTGCATTTGTCATGAGGTTGCTGTTATGTATTCTACCAACTTCAGCGCCTCTATCCTGTTCATTTTTACACACAAGACACAGCGACCCCTATTGGAGATGCATTCCATTCACTTCAATGCGGTGCAATTCAACTTTATTGTCATTATACATATACAGGGGTGTATAGTATCATGAAATGTAATTTAGTTAGCATCAGATGTAAACATATAGCATGTGTTAGTGCAGAGAAAAAAACAAGCATAGGACATAGGACATTTAGTAAGTAGCATACACAAGTAACACAGTAACAGAAACGCTTTTAACAGTTTTTAACATTTAACACAGTATAAGACACAGTTTTAGGGCAGTGTGCAGGTCTAGTCTGAGGTTACTAGTGTCTTATTGTCATTGACAGCGTTCAGGTACAGGATGTAAAGCGCAGAATAGATGTATTATAAGAGATAAATAAATAAATAACAGGTAGATCAGATATGGGAAAGATAAAGTGGCAGTGCACTATTCTTCTTTTACAGAGACAGTTATATACAGTTATACAAATGTAAAGTACTGTATATAGAATGCAGTTAGACAACTTGGGACACTTTTTCAAATCCTCTAGAATCCTCTTTAACCCTAAAATGAATGTACTCCCTGAACATTACTTAAATAATGTGTACAATAAGATTCGTTCTATTTATTAAAGCCATAGAGCTTTTTATTCCACCAGCCAAACACATGAGGTTCAAGTTGACCTTTATTTAAAGGCCTATTCATTTTTGACTGATTGAGGTTTAGTGACCAGTCATATAAGCAAATATTTATAAGAACTCAATAATAAATATAGTAAGTTGGATAATGATGGATTGTGATTTTCGCCACTGTAGGTAAATTAAAAAAAAAAAATCATGGACCCCATGGATATGCTTCACAGATCTCTGGGGGTAGCGGACCCCACTCTGAGAACATTGCATTTTCACTTTTCCTAATTATTAATTGAATAATAATTTAAGTGAGAATTAAATTAATATAAGTGTAAATTTATTGCATTGTCCAAAAGTCACTGAATCGGACACACATCAAAAATATGCAAAATGAGGTAAAATTATAGTGTATTATAGTGTTTTTATAAGTGTTTAATTCATTTATTTACATTTAGCACAACTAATATTTAATAGACACATTTTTCTTGTTTTATCTTGAAATGTTTAGGTTATTCTTAGTCTATTAAATCATTCTGTAAAACATGCCTATGTCTCATAGTAATAAATAATAAGTATAAAGAATAATAAATAATAGTGTAGTACCACATACAGTAACGCTGTACTTTTTAATTGCGTAAACCAGCCTTCATTCAAATGATCATATTATTATTAAGTGATCAGTGAGTTTGTAGGTGTGTTACAGCAGGGAGAGATCTTAGAAAATGGTTCAATACCGAACCCTAGCTGAAGTGTTATTCAGCTTGTCCCTAAACCCTAAAGGGTAATATGGGGAAACCCTACACCAAAGGATGGCATCTGGGATTTCCCAAGTAAAACGTCTTCAGAAAGCTATGGAAGAGGATATAATAGGGACTTTTTGTATAGGCCTTGACATGTACACAAAGTATTTTATGCCATTTAGGACTGTTGTTGCGTAGTGGATATTGGTTAGGGGGGAAAAAATCTGATTTCAAAAGATAGTTTTCCATGTTCATTTAGAGTTTACTAGATACATTAAAATGCTTTGACTAGTCTATTTTGTTTAGAGTGTTTGAACAGTTAAACCAGACAGATTTATGTTACATAAATTATGTTACAAAAAGTTGTAATCTCATGACTCTGCAGTCAAGTGATTGGATTTATTTATAGCTTATATTTTCCCAAGAATCTTAAATCAACTGTCCATCTATTAAGGTATTATTATTATTATTATTATTATTATTAATGTATAATATGTATATATCTTGTTTTTGCCTTTCTTTATAAAGCTTTTTGTCTGGCTCAGGACATTTAAAAAAAAAACAAAAAAACAAGTCATTAGTTGAATCTTGGGATGAACAAAACATCATTGGGATTAATTAAGCTCTGAAGCTCACACAAAGCTACTATGATTTGGAGATTTGAAGCAAATAATTAGAATAAGAAGAAGTAAAATAAAAAATAAGAAGAAGAAGAACAAGTAGCATAAAAAAAAAACTTTATAATAAAGGCATACCTGATTTTTTTTTCTGGCATTACTTTTACAATAGTAGTCCAATTAGATTGCGATTAGGTCATTTAAAATTCTTGTGTGTGAAGGAGTCACAAGTGTAATAGTGGTGTAAAAGTGAAGTCCCAATAAGACATTGATTTTCCAGCATCAAAAACTTAAATTTTGGCCCAAGCAAGATTTCATGCACTGTTAAACATTAATATCTTGCACATCTATTAGTCACAGTGGCTTATTGTTCAATTTAGCCTGGACTTTGAACTGAGCTGAATCATCACACTCTTCACATTTGATGTTACCAGTTACAATAAACCACATATGCTAATGAGCTTTAATGATCTGAATTCAATACAATCAACAAATTCACACATTTTACAGAACGGAGTTTTGTTGTAAGTGAGTCCTGTAAAAGCAGTGTGTTTTACATTTACTGTATTCAATTCTAATGAGTCAGTGAATTGCATGTGCTAATGGTTAGCACACGGTGTCTGCAAACATTTTATACTGTGGCTGAACGCAGCACTCTTGCCAAAGGTATCGACATTCCAACATATTAATAAACATATCAATCTGTCAGCTCTTGAAGAGGAGAATGTGTACAGGCCAGTTTTTGGTCCAGCTAGGACTCTCAAGCACTATGTGAAAGTGTGAAAGCTGTTTGTGTGCTTTGGGGAGCACCACAAAGATTTTCCTTTATCTGAAGGCAGGTTCGCCCAATGGATAAAGGAAGGGTTTGTGCAAGAATACACAAATGCAGACACTACAATGGGTGTCACTTTTGGACATTTGCAAAGCAGCAGCAGATTTTACAGATTAAATGTTGCTTCATTGCATGTCATGTGATCTTTGGTGAGTTTGAGTGATTCTCATCCCCTGCAGAGGGAAGTGTCAGGACTTGAGTGATTCTCACCCTCAGTAGAGTACAGTAAAAACGTTTGACTGATTCTCATCCTCAATAGAGGGCAGTTTAAGCACTTTGAATGATTTTCATCTAGAACAGAGGGCAGTATCAGGACTTGAGCTATTTCCAACCTCGAAAGGTTGCAAAATCAGGGCTTGAGCAATTCTCATCCTCAAGAGAGGACAGTAACAGTGCTTGAGTGATTCTCAACTTTAACAGAGGGCAGTCTAAGAGCCTTGAACAAAATCTCATCCTCAGTAGGGTGCAGTATCAGCATTTTGAATGATTCTCATACTCAATAGAGGGCAACACGATTTATAAGTGCTATCTGTTATTCTTTGGTGAAATGCACTATCTGGATATGTTATGAACCCTTGTCATGAATTTAAATGCCCTGGCAGTCCAGAAAGCAAGAAAGTAGAATGGGAGGTTACATATATAACTAGGCTAGCTATGTGAGGTCACTGTCATAAGGTGACAACAATGAAAACTCTGTTGTGTCACAATACAGTAAATGCAGAGTAGAGTATAAGCAATTATAGTACTTGTGCAATTGTGCAAAGACAGAATGTAAAGTATATAGATTTTTTTTTTTTTAAATCTCAAGGATATTAAACATACCTTAAGGGAAACACAGAATTTTCTCCCAAGTCAAAGCAATAATTTGTTAATGCAACAGGAAATAACCCATCACATACAACATGCATAATGCACTATCATGCATTATCTTACAGCTATTAATCCTGTGCATTACTATAAAGAGAAAAGAAAGTGATAGCTACAGCTATAGATGCTGTGAGAATTTTCATGCCCCCAAGTGGACTTCTATTTTGAGTATCATCTTTCAGCAATCTGAAGAGGCTTGTTGGAGCTTTTAGTTTCTTTGGAGTCTCTTCCTGTGGTTTGGGATTGAGACTTTCAATCATTGTCCATCTAACATGACACTTTTGATCCAGGGCTACTTTAGTACTGTGTTTCATGTTGGAGTCAGCTCCTGTTTGAAGTGCACAGTCTCTCGTGGCACTTAATGGAAATACCCTAACCTCATATCCCTCTTCTTTGAGGTGTAGCTCTTATGTCACACCAGCCATATCTAATTGCATTTTCAAGGTCTACATAGCACAGCAGGCCATTTCATTATTAGAAGTAGAAAGTGGCCACATAGATCAACAATCAATAGTATTAACTGAAGCACATGAGATATGAGAGGTTGTAATTTACCTGCAAGAACTTTGAAATCGATTTGCATTTGCTCATGTACGCTCCCTGACTAAATTATTTAGTATGGTGATGTCACCCTGCCTTGCAATACCTAGTATCTCTAAGCTTTAGTACAGCTATTATTAATATAAACAATATGTATCCTCCTGGATGGCAGATGTGTGTGCACAGATGTCAGTGTGTATAAGCGGGAGGGAGGGAATAGGATGGACAAAAGTTAGCATTTTGTTTCATGTTGCTTTAATTTTTAGTTTATTTAGGGGTTTTTTTTCCCCACAAAACTATTATTTTGCATCATCTTAGATTTTGGTGTGGGCATGTGGGCACTGTCATGTACACTGTATTAACTGGTTTGCCAGGCACCACTGTCCTAATATAAGCACATAGTATTCTCTCCCAGCTACTTTGTATATATATTCTTGTAAGACCCTTATATAAGGACAGTTGGGTATTACTTGTTTTACAAAACATATTTGGTACATGACCTCACATGGGATACCATCTCCCTGTACTGACCTCTCTCCACTGTTTACTTAAACATATATTAAAATTTTAAAGCTCTACATGGCACAGCACCAAGTTAAATCTGTCTATTCTATTTGTATTAACCCCAAAAACATGCCAAAAGATAGACAGACTTCTTCTTCTAATTGCCCCTACGGGTGTGTGTGTGTGTGTGTGTGTGTGTGTGTGTGTGTGTGTGTGTGTGTGTACTGCTTTTCCTCCAGGTTCTCCACCAGATGAATTGGTGATCCTAATTGTGAAAGAGTGTGTGACTGTGTGTGTGTGTGTGTGTGTGTGTGTGTGTGTGTGTGTGTGTGTGCGCGTGCGCGCACATGGTGCCAACAGCCTGGCATCCCACCCAAGATGTATTCCCACCTCTTGCCCAGTGTTCCTGGGATAGACTGTAGAATCAGTGCAACCCTGACCAGGATAAAGCAGTTACTCACAATGAATGACTGGAAAATGGCTCATTTCACCCTGAACAAACCCATAATTAAGAATTAAATGATTAAATATGTTTCTGAAGACTGTGGTTAGCTTGATCAAGTCTAGTCAAGCATATAGCATAACAAAGCACAGCATAAATATTACTTTCAATCTCATACCAGCCGCAGTATGATAGAGATGTATTAACCAGCACTGTGAGCACTAGGGTCTAATTCATTTTCATGGACACTGTGAAACCAGACCCACTGCTGACACATAGTATAAATGGCTGACTCATTTCAATGTGCCACTCATGATGACAGCACATTCTGTCATTAAGAGATGCATATCATTACAATGTCCCTCAGCAGGTTAGGACGAGATGTAGGCCACAATCATTCAGACAATTAAAGTGCAAATATGTTTCACAGGCTTGTCTGCACTATGAATAGTTTCTGGGAGATGAGGACAAAGAAATAAAACATACAAGAAAAAAAGAACAAGAGTCAAATAATTATATATGATAATAATATAATGATACGATACAAGGTGATTTCTCTTACAGTGCCCTTGCGGATTATTGGCATCATTGGTTAAAAATAAATAAATAAAAATAATAATTTTTTTTTTTTTTTAAAGGCAATGAAAAAATAGCTTGTTTCTTTCAACATTCTTTCTATACTATTAGAAAAAGGATTTAAGGACTTTTATCTCCTTAACAGAGAACTCTTCTTGATTGAGAAACACTCTGTTGTAGAGTTTTATACATAGAACCTTTAAGGGTTCATCCAAAGGGACAACCAAAGACCTATTACGGATATTAGATTTGACTTTTCCCCCATGTTATGTAGTTTACACTTACATTTACAGCATTTATCAGATGGGCTGACCCTCTTGAGGAACCCTTAAAGGTTCTATGTAGAATCCCACAAATGACGGCTTTACTTTCAGAACAGCCATTTAGAGAGAGCTGAGAGTTGCAAAATCATAATTCTAGTCTAGACATCAAAAAGCCAGTTAACAAGACTTTTAGCTTGATGTCTTTCTGGCAGTCCTGAAGTCTAAACTTACAAGCATCCAGCCACTAGAGCAGAACCTTAATCACTAAGCCACCTGTTTATTTTGAACTCTCTGTTGCCTGCATGACTTCCATAGAAGATGGAAACTTCCTGAGCCAGGAATCCTAGAGTATATACTTTAACAACTAATGCTCCATGTTCCTTTAAGCACTGGCTCTGCTTGAGAGATTTCCAGATGGACAGTTTAGAACACTTGGGGACCTTAAAAAAAATCACATTTATGCTAGAGTAGATGTAAGGTGAACCCTCTGACATTAGCATCTGCAATGTCCATAACAATTCCTGCTCAATGTCTTGAATATATATATATATATATATATATATATATATATATATATATATATATATATATATATATATATATAAGCAAAGTAGCTTCCTTGGAGAGTAAGAATTTTTTTTTAAACATTATTTTCATTTAGCATAATGTTCCACTGAGAAATTTGCCATATATCCGTAAATGTATATTATATCCAAAAGACTAAGCACATTTATCTGAAACAAATCCAAGATTTTAATCAGTTTGTGGATGTTATTCAGGAATACATTCTTTTAAGCTTGATTCTTTTTAAATTTTTCTTTGCTTTAAACTTTAAACATATAAACTCATATATAAATATATTTTTAAAATTCCTGTCCACACACCATTTTCATTCAAATATAGTTAACATGTGTATTCTACTAAAACTCAATATTAGATGCCAACTCTTGGCAACTAAACCCTGATGGCGACAGATGTAATATTGCCATCGGATGTCTCATGCCTTTTATAATTAAAAAATGTTTCATTTGACAAAAATCCCTTTTTTTTTTTAGATTCTATTAGTGAATTAATGACGAAAGATGCTTGATGTTTGAGAAATATAATTTGGCAAAATAATATTAGTTTTGCTGACTGATCAAAAAAAAAAAAAAGACATTTTTCTGCAGTATGCCAAGTAAAATTTTCCTGAATAATTCATCAGGGTGGTGATGAAACTGTTTTATATGGAATTTAACACGTACATATGTAAATGTCAGACGTGGCAAATTGACAGGCCATGTGTCATGCTACATAGTCAATATTCCACTGATGACGCACAGATGAATCCGATTACTGTGAAAAGTCTCAGGACTAGGTGCTACAAAATAACTACATTAATTTCTCCAAGGTTGACCTGTGCGTACAAATTTTCACACCCATGTTTCACAGAGCCTGAGATATACTAAGTAGTGATCAACCATTAGCTAAAAGGTCGCAGGTCTCCCACGCTAGGGCTTGTGATGATCTATAGTGTCCTTGGGGTGCAGTTTGATCTAGTGGCTGTCTACATGGAGTTAAAGTATTACTCGAAAGATGTGATAGATCGCTGAGTTCATGTGTTAAGGTAACATGAGTAATGAATTCAGAGCATTTAGAGTCCCTAGGCACTCAAAAGATACAATATGCAATGACAAGAATGACAATTCCTGTTTCCATGTGTGTTAAATCTTTCGGAGAGCCACCTGTCTGCTCAGCCTTATTCCAGTCACCTCACTGTGGGCCTACAAGGAGACATTTTAATAACACACAGTATTGGAAACAAAGACATCTGATAGAATAGTTAAGGACTCCTAAGACAGTTCCCCGTCATCCTCAAAGCATTCTGACACACCATGTGCCTCTGGCGCATTCCTCAGCTCAGACTGAAGCACAGAAGCAGAGCAGGACATTGTCTAAAAGAACAGACAGGAAACAGTGTCAAAAGCAACCTACACAATATAAAGGAGACCAGGACCAGCGGGTATAAATGGGCTTAAGGGTTAAGCCCTCCCTCTAGTTTAAGAAAATATACATTAACAAAAAATTTTCGGCAGATGTATATAATTTGTTGTTAAGAAATGGATTTTTGTTTTTTTTTACTATTGTGGAACCAAGAAAAATAAAGAATTAGGAGATTTAAGACATTCCAGGCTGATTTCTTTCTAGCCCAGACTGTACAGTTGCGTCAGGGGATTACACTTGGTGCAGTGCCCCCTAGGGGCTAATGTATTTAAACTCACTTTGCTGTCACTTCCATAATACACCTGAAATTCAATAGTGGGTGTAACTATTATTGTAATTGGCGTTACAATAGTGGGTGTAACTACTATCAAATAAACATGAACAAGGATTGGATTACTTAATTTATAAATTACAGGAAGGAACAAATGTCAGAACGGTAGTTTTGTGTGGCTTGAATGAAAGAGCTGTTTGTTGACGGGGCAGCTTTTCTGTTTCAAACGTTGTTGCCTAGCTGTCTTACAATGAGTGCATTCCTATGTGTATGCGTAATAGTTTTGATGAGTCCCTGTGCTAAAAGGCTCAGCCATAATGGTTTCCTAATCGTAACAGGGTTATCTGAGTACCTGAGTAGCAGCGTTACTACCTGATAGGTAGTAGAATTCTTTTTAGCCTTTCCATTCAACATGATGACCAGCTGCCGCTGAAGAGGACTCTTTATAGACATCTAGTTTTTCCCCCTCAAAATGTCCCCCGCCCCAAAAAAAATATATATATACATGCAAAGAACTTGTCACACATAATCATAATCTGTCGCTCAAAAAAGTCTGAAACCACCGAACACTGGCCAGGAAGAGGACACATATTGAGAACACTACGCCCTCCCACACAGTGAGAAGGAGGAACCCAAAGATTATCATTTCATTATAATTCCCTCCATAACAACAAGCAGTTTGGGGAAAATGTTGTGTTAATATAAAAATAATAGTGACCCCATATATTTACGTTCAGAATATCACTCAGTATTTGTAATTTTAATATGTTAATTTTCATGACGGGTGCCAATAGTTCTGGAGTTTGGCAATGAGCAGTGCAATCTGTTTGATGATGACCCGTGCACTGACACTTCAGCGTTACATGTTCTTTAACGTCATCATCTTTGAAGGTGTAACAATTACCATAAATTTATCACACTGTTTCACGGGATTAAACTCAGACTAGATAAGGATCCACTGGTTATTGCTCTTTACTGTCCAGGTCATGAAGAGCTGGGAAGGAAGTGATGTCAGCTCTGTGGTGCGTCACAAGACTCAACACAAGACTGTTTCATTGATTGTTATATCCGGTGAGCCATCGCCCTCCTGTGGCCAAGTTACACCTGAACTGTGAAGTAGAAATATTAGCTATGTTTTACACAAGCCCTGAACCACAAGGTGTGAAAAAAAAGTGCTATGTTATTATTTTTGATTCATTATCTCACTATTTTGACTTAATATCTTGTTATTTCGACTTTAGAACTCAAGATATCATTTCATTATTCTGACTTAGTAACTCCTTACTTTGATTTCATAACTCATTATTTCAAGATGTTATGGCTTAGTATTTTGACTTAACTAATTATTTTAACTTAATAACTTGTCATTTCAAGATATTATCTTCCTACTGTGACTTGGTAACTCGTTCTTTTTTTTTTAGTTAACTTGTTTCAAGCTATCATTTCATCATTCTGACTTATTTTTCCTTATTATTTTATTAATTATTTTAATAGCTCGTTTCAAGATATCTCGTTATTTTGATTAGTAACTGCTCACAGGAAAACGGCTTGTGTGTTGTAGTGCATGAATGTGCAAGCACTCCAACATCAAAGCTAATTAAAATAATTCTATCAGTGGATGTTTAAGCACACATTTTCCTGAAGAAATATGTTCGTATCAATGTAGATTCAGTGAAATATCACAGCGCTTGCCAAAAGCTAGATAAAAGCTAATGAACACATGATCTTTACACTAGGACCAAATCATTGTCCATTTTCCATGACGTGAAAGCACAGTCCTCCCCGGGATGTGTGAAGCTGTGAACTGGCATTTATCCAACTTCAAACTGGCTGAACTCACTGCTCATGCTCAAAGCCATGGCCTCTGACATCTGTATCTCCATAGATACACACACACACACACACATATATATAGGAACATATACTCTAATGGTCTGTGTCTGATTGCAGGCACTTGGACACTGAACTGTCATCTAAATATTTTGACCCATTTTTTGCTTAATGGCCAACACACTGCAAGATCAGTTAAAGAAGCTCACTCAGTAGTGTACAGCAGAATAGTGAGAGACGGCTGAAGGCTCAGTGAGACGGACATCTATGTCAAGGGCCATTAGAGCAATGGCCAGTAGATGACAGCACACAGCTCCATCTGTCAGTGTGTAGCAGCATGGCAAGTGAGCCTCAGAAGAGGTCACGCATAAGAATCAAACTGCTCATACAGCTAGCAGGAAAATTCTTTGTTGGCTGACCATATTAAAGTACTAACAGCAGAGTTAAAGCTGTTCCTTTAGGTTTTCAGGACACAGGACTGTTTATCGCAGCTGCAAAGTAAGCGAGCTTGTTCTGTAGGGTTTCCACAGCATTACATGTTAATAAAAAATAGATAAAAAGTATGTTTTTGCTAAATAAGAATGTGCAAATACTGGCAAATTGCCATGTAATGCTGTTAAAAGAAAGCAATCAACTGTACTGTAATTATAAGTACTTTGTCTATAATTGACCAGAATTTTAAATTTTTTTAAAAAAACACAGCCCCAAAATGTTTTATTACATAGCACTTTACTAGTGACATCTCAACTGTCAATCTAGGAAACATGCTACTTAGGTTAGAAATAGACAAAGATATTTTCATTCATTCATCATCAACAGCTTTATCCTGGTCAGCGTTGTGGATCCGGAGGCCCTCCTGCGAGGCAGGAATGCACCCTGGATGGGGAGCCAGTCTATCACAGGTCACCATGCACACACCATATACAGTCATTGGCACTCACACACACTCACACACACTCACACACACTCACTCACACTCACTCACACTCACTCACACTCACTCACACTCACTCACACTCACTCACACTCACTCACACTCACTCACACACTCACACACTCACACACTCACACACTCGGGTGTAAAATATCTTCAGTCCCCCTACAGGCACGCTTTTGGGTGGGAGGTGACCAGAGAACCTGGAGGAAACCCACAAGGACCCACAGGAAGAACATGTGAAACACCACACTAACTAACACTAACTTTATATTCTATTAACTACAGAATATGTTTGCTAGTGGTACCTTACTAATCGACTGTTACACAGGAAACAAGACAGGAAAATCTTGGACAAACATTTTTATTACACTATAAACAGCATTCAATATTGTACCACAAAAGTCTTGCGAGTTAAACATCTCATTTCTCTACTGCATACCTTGTGTGTGTACATTATTTACAAGTATCTCAGCAAAAACGATACAGTGTATTCGATCATGGCTGAAGGGAAATGCTAATGTTATTTGGAAATAAGGTCTTGAGAAAAGGCCAAGCAGTTATATCTTTTACAACATCCTGTTAACATTCAGGAGGTGAATCCGACTTAAAAACCAAACAATCTTTTATTATCTAGCAGTAGGGAAATGATATGCGATGATTTTACAACATGTCTGCAGCATGTCTCAATAATAGCCAACTTCAGAAGAGGAAGCTGTAGTGGAATAAAACCTCTCATTATGCTGATAAATCAAAGTGCAAACAACAAAACAGCAACCAATATTAGATCAGATGTATCTCTATGATTACACATTAGATACCACGACTCTGTCATTTATGTGTACACTTTTTAGACTTCATTTATAAAGCTTTATCCATGTTTTTCTCTGTTTTACATTTACGTAGATACACGGACAAAGAACCGGACAAACTTGCAGGAATAAGGTGAGGGGGAAAAAAAAAAAAAAAACGCAGGGGAAAATGAACACTCAAATAAAAAGATGACATTTTTTCTCTGGTTTTCTGCTGCTTTCAATTTTACTTACACAAGGAGACTATGGTGGGTTAGATATTGGCACTAGCTCTGGGGTTTACAAGCCTTGCCTATGGAAAGAAGCGCAACACAATGTGAAAGAAAGAAAGAAAGAAAGAAAGAAACATGGACATTGCATAGTAATCATTACCCTATTCCCTTCCCACCATGAACTGAAAGACCCACCTTTATAAGAGCCTATAGTTAAAATCAAATTAAAGCTATCTATGTTACTATTTATTTAACTATTGAATAACTCTATTGGTACAAAAGTCATGTCAGGTGACACTGCGGACTCAGTGCAAAAGATTGAGAGCTATTTTTTGACCAGGAGAAATAATGTATGTTACTCAAGAAAAAAAAAAGAGAAATATATATATGTATATTTAAAAAAAAAAAAAAAAAAAAAAAAAAAAAGACAAATCTCCAGCTGTGATAATCTTAACAGGAATGAGGTGTATTTACTGGCTTTATCTCTTAGCAAAGTGTCTACATGCTTCATTCAGTAAGTTACAAAGAAAACCCCAAAACCTGATTTGGGGGAAACTTAGCACTATGGAGACAAGTGGTGCTTTTTTCACAGAACAGTTACCATTTGCAGGTGGACATACGCCAGGCACTTACGTAGATACGATCAACTTTTTAGAATAAAGGTCACACAGACATTAGAAACACAAGGAGTATTCACTGCCTAAGTTAAAACTGTGGAGAATAAAAGACTAATCCAGGAGCCAGTCCCACACACCTGTAAAACGACAGAGAAAACTAAACCAGGCTGCTGTGCACAGTAATTAGGGGAGGGGGTAAAATAACGATTCACTTAGTCTATCTGTCTTTAGAGGTCAGCTTCTCAATCAGCTCCTGAAGAGGTGCCAGCTCTTTCCTGTCAATCAAGTTGAACTCCTATATAAAAAAAAAAACAAAAAAACAAGAGAGATGAGATACCTGAGAAAGTAAACAATTTTATTAAATCAATGGTGATTGACGATTTGAGTCACAGCAGTTCAACTGTAGAACAACATTGTGAATAAAACAAACAGTGAGAGTCTAGCACGTGGAAGGAGAAACCTCACAAAAATGTGTGGCATGCTTTCACTTTCATTTGGCTTCACGGGTGTACAGAAAACAGATGCACGCACCTGAACGAAGAAGATGAAGTGTTTGAAGGAGGTGTTGAGATGGGCCTCCTCCTGCAGTTGGATGACGGAGTCAAAATGCTGGTGGTAAATGTGGGCGTAGACGCGGAACAGCCGCTTCAGGATCGTCTTCGCCACCGACATGAAGTTCTTTGGGAAAGGGACGCCTGGGACACGTACGCAAAAAAACCCGACAGTCTTACATTAATATTCCGTAATGGTCTCAGAACCGGCTACGTAAGAAATAACACGCAACAAATGTGCCATTGTAGTAAAATAATCAATGACAGCTTGGTGTATTTTATTCCTCTGATACCACAGCGATTCGCCAACACTTCGTTAAAGAACGACACATCACCCTTTTGTTTCATTTGTGAACCATGCGTGAAACCCCATTCAATTTCTTTTTACACTTGAAACCTGAACTTCCATTCAAGAAGCCATGCGTCCACGACCTGGAAATGAGTGATCTGTCCTACAGCCACACTTTCCTCTCTCATGTTTCACGCTTAAAAGCAACCAGTTAGTTCCTGTAATCACTTATAACAGCTATAAACAGTCGTTTCCTCACCAGCCTCTCTTTTTGTCTCTCTCTTGCAGTTAACAAGAGGAAAAACAACACAAGTTTTTTATGTTACCGAAACCATTAAGCCCTCTATGCCCTGTCAGAAAATGTAAAAGTTAAGTTACTCATCTCAATGGAGCATTCTACAGGGCTGTGGTGTACAAGACTAAAACTGAGGAAATAACTACACGCTTTACTATACTTCAGCAAACCTTTTTAAAGTGTCTGAAATCAAACAGTGGATAATGGTGGTGGTGGATAATGATGATTAATTAAACACCCTCCACATTGCTTACGTCTCTACCCAACAAACCTGAATCCTGCTGTTTATCAACCTACATTAAGAGCTAGACACAAACATGGGATGTCTATGTTTTGGATTGCTCTTCCTGCTACACATTATTTCCTTTTCCTCACTGTCTCTTGCTTTGGAGAAAGGGAGACAGGGAAAGTTCCTTCACTTTGACAAGGGTAGTATTTGTGCAAATTTACTCTTCTGTGTAGTCTATCTTAAACATTATTGGCTTCTAGGGAAATAATCCTAACCCCTCATTGTGTCCCATTTCTCTAGAGAGCTTACTGAAGTGTATTTGAGGAATTGCTTTTTTGCAATGCAAGTGAGTGACTCTATGTTCGGTGTATATCTTGCTTTCAGTATGATGAAGTATAAGAAACTTACGGTAAAATACAAAAAAAAAAAAAAAAAAAAGTCTTCTTATTTCATGGGCTCTTATTTCAAAATCACAACACTTTCAGTGAAACATTACAGGCTCACCTGTCATCATGTAGTGAATCATTTTAAGGGGGGGGGGGGGGGGGGGGATCTCACCTATTTTTGAAGGGAAAAGCGTTTCATCATCAAGCTGATCCTGAACCCAGGTCATCAGGTAATCAATGTACTTTGGAGCAGAGCATTTGATTGGCTTTTTAATGTTGGTCCCATCAGCCCAATGGTATTCATACCTGAAGTTAAAATGTCATACTTTAAAAATAGTGTGCTTTTTTTAAAAAAAAAAAAGAAACTTCTGAGGCTCATAAGAGAAGTATAGTTAAAAATAGAAGCGTAGTTGGAAGCAGATGATCAGCACATTTATTTTTGAAGCATGCGAAGCAAAAAGTAGGCCTTACTTCGGCCCAGCAGACATTAGAGGGCAGCTTTCTTCGGTGCAGAAATCAGTGATGGTCCCATACAGCATGTTGATCTGATTAAAGAAGTCCACAGCTAGAGAAAAACAATGTCGAGCGTTAAGAACATCACCACAACAACATAGACTAGATGATCATTTATAATTAATATAATCTAGAAAAAGGCCACTTTTGCTAATTATTGAAAAAAAAAAAAAAAGACGACTTTCAAAAATGTCCAGGACATTCAGACTTCACTCTGTTGACTTTCTGTCTGCTGATACGACGAGTTCATGGAACATTTACAAAATAAGTAAGGGATAAAACATGATGGGCTGTTAGATGAAGGTAATGACAGGGAAGTGTGATTATGTTTTTATTTGTTAAATACCATGTTTTTTGATTCATTATTAGTCTTGGATTTTGTGGAGCATAAACGCCATACAAGCTGGTACTGTAGAAACAATAATATTAGAATAAGTGCATAAATACAAACCTGTCATTAGATTTACATCCTGCCCTAATGTCAGAGCTGCTATTATACAAAATTAATCAACATCCTCTAACCAATCAGGTATAAAAGCAAAATAAAATGCAACCTGAGTTTAATTTCAAGCCCAACAGTTCAACACACCGGTAGCTGTGAGGACACATTATCTATGGAAACAAATTAGTCTGCATTTCAACACCGAGTTGCAGTGAAGGTATCCCTTACAGCAACGGGATGGACAGTACCTGACTACCTGCATGTCTCATTTTCTCTAGCTAGGCTGGAGAGTAAGAGGCCACACCCATCCTTCCTTGTTCCTCTGTAATTAGATGAAATCAAACGCTTCAGTCATCTCAAGCAAGCGCCTGCTGTCACAAACCCACCCTTCCCTGGGGCTATCACTTACAGTCATTCACGTTACACTGTCGTGTCTTTGTTGTTATTAAAAGAGTGCATTAAGAGGCAACAGCACTGAGCGCATGCCTTGGGCCGTACTGGTATACAAAATATGCAGTGCACTAGAAACAGGTCAATGGTGTAGATCTGAATAGAAAGAACATGGCATTAGTATATGCACCTACAATTATAAAGTGTAAAAAAAAAAAAAATCACTAGTGGAACCGCAATTCAACCCAAATCACAGTATTATACAACTACTGTTTCTTTTAAAAAGTAATATATTTCTTAGCTGTACTCATCTGGTTGGGCCACCTGTCAGGAAATCCTTTCAGTGACATATATGAGTGGAAGAGTAAAGGACTATAGTGGATCCAGCATATTAATATTATATGTGCTGAATACTGTACTAATATTAGGAGACTAAATCTGGAACGCTATGTTCAAAAAGCACGTATGGCACACATACAAACCTCTGGCCATATAATGTACATCAAAATCTATGTTCTGTCAAGTTCTGTGTCTGTCAAAGCTGAACGGGGGAAATGGACCACTGAACCAAGAGGAACATCAAGTTCTATAATGGCTTTCAGCATCTAAAGACACTATGACCCACGCACACACACACACACCATGCATACTCACTGATCCACTAACAATCCCTACGCTTTGTACACAAGAAAGCATAGAGACATGGCTAACAAGTTCCAAGCATATTAACAAAAACTATTGAAAAAAGAACGTGGAAAAAGGAGTGTTGGTGTGTGCATTCATGATGCTACACATCAAGATCTGGAGATTAGTGATCTGTCCTACAGCCACACGCTGCTCTCTCATGTTTCAAGCTTGGCAGCATCTTTACATTCATCGCCTCAGAGCTTCAGCAGCTCTGATGTCCAATTTCAAAACTTGACTTCTCTTAAGCACTTCTCTTAAGTTGTTTAGTTTAAAAAGGCAAATGTTTACTGCAACTGTATTGTATAACTTTGCTAGCTGTCTTCAAATCATGATTGTAACGAAGACCATGAATTACTCCACTTATAGACATGACTAGTCAGCTGAGATCTTTTTTTATGCACAGACCTTCGAGCCAAGAATAAATCAGAGCAAGAAGATGCATGGTGTGCAGATAGTGTTAATGTAAGAAAGAAAACATTTTGGAACATGCTGTTGTAGGAAAATAATCAACAATGGGGTGGTGTTACATATGAAGCAGATATGACCATCCTAGAGCTGATTATATTCCTATAACAGCATGTCCAGGAGTGTTTTATTACTCTTACGCAACAGCAATTTGCCAACTATTACCATTTTAATGCTTCAACAGTTTATAGTTGTGCTTAATGTTGTGGAACGGCCAAGAGACAACTTAGTTCCCGTTATTGCTTATGGTTTAACATTTATAAATAGTCGTTCCCTCACCAGCCTCTCTTAAGATGCAAAAAAGGAGCTTTTCATGTTACCGTGAAACCACAATGAGCAAAATCCTCTGTCCTGAAGACTGACTGTTACAAAGTCTTAAACAAAATCTTAAATAAATGTCTCCGTACTGAAAACTTAATCACAGTACATTTTTAATCTGTTTATTATTAGATTATGTGAAGAGTCCATCATGCAAGTCCCTGTGAATGAGCTGTTACTCCATTAATGTCAACGTATTAGAAAGAGTGCATTAATATAACCGTGTGATTTGATTGGCAGATGAAACTACTCAGAGCTGCTGTTACAGAAAATGAAGCAACAGCTTCTGACCAATCAGAATGGAGAACTCAACAGTGCTGTCTATACAGATACATCATAAATATCAGAGTGTTCATTTTTCCTCTGCAGTGGAAAATCTATAGGAATATTACTACTGCATACACACACACACACACACACACACACACACACACACACACACAGGTCACATGGTGCTTACTGTTTACTGCCACCCATTCATTGAGGTCTTCTCCATCTGGGAGCATGACAGCCATGCGCAGGTTGCCGCTACCCAGCGTCGCCTCGGCATGCTTCAGCAACTCATACTGGTGCGAGCCCTCCGGAATGTTCTTCTTCGGCTTGAAAGTCTTCGATGAACGACTACTGCTGTGGAGAAAGCAAGAATAAATAAAGATTTAAAAAAAAAAAAAAAAAAAAAACATTCATGACACTGCGTCCCACACATAAGTTCTTGGCCAAGAACCAATCGGATTGTGGGAGAGATTGTGGATAGAGAGAACCTTTTGTGTGTTCTTCAAAAGCACTGTGTTCATATGAGGACGCAAAATCTTATTGGCCCAAGCGCAGCTTTAAAATGACTGGAACAGTAAGAAACATCTCTCTTCCATCAGGTTTTAGAGAACACAAAACCTTACAAAGGCTAAAAAAACGGCAAATAATTTCGACTTTTACAAATGAGGACATGAGCGGACCCAAATACTGCATGATGTTGATCCCAAAGAAGAAGGAAAAAAATGGGGTGTGTGTGTATATGTGTGTGTATAAATGTGTTTAGGCTTTCATGTGAAGTATTCTGTCACTGCACTCGTCTTCTGCATCAGCACAGCATCTAAAGCTGCAAGAGAGAGAGACATATCACTATCCTTCTCTATCCTTACTATCAAAATACCCTACCAGTATACACATATCTAAGCCTAAATAAGCAGAACCAAACAACAGGAAGGAAGCTGAGGAAGGACGTGCTTGAGCAACGACTCGTTAAACATAAATATCAAGAAGAACCAACAATGAACAGGAGAGTCAAAACAAGTCCGTCTTTAAAGCCTGAGCCTGAAAAAAAACTCAAGCAAAGTTTTTTTTTTTTTTTTTTTTTACAAAGTTTATCCCATCCAAGTACAAGTCCACAGGACAACATGCAATACTCTGTGCAAAACTGCAGTGTACACAATACACAACAAGAGGATAAACATCATCACAAAGTGCACTAACTTCTAACTAAACACAGGACAGGAGCAGTACTGGAATAAACCAGGAAACGTAAACCAGCCAGAATGTAGACCATTATAAGTAGCATAAACAAGAAATCATATCTTCCAGAAAGCTAGGCATATGAGCATAAGAGTCTTGTGTTTTTTTTTCTTTCCATGCTGTACTAATCTCTTCTAACAAGGTTTCAGCGTGACGTCTGACTGAACTAGCATGAGGATGTGTTTTTAACAGAGACTACAAAGCACTTCTGTAAGTCGCCCTGGATAAGGCTGTATGTTAAATGCTGTAAATGTAAATGTAAATGTAAATGTAGTGACCTCCATTCAGTCCAGCCCCAAACACTGCTGCTATTAGACACTGCTCCTGACTCCTTCCCCCGGGCCTGGCGTTTGAACACAACACCTTTCACTCGAGGAGCGAAGTCCAGTGACTCATTGTTATTTTTATAGGACCTTCAACTTAGGCCTGATTTACATTTCTGCGTCTGCTAGCGTGCACGCACCTATGGGGAATGTGTACGCTAAGGGGCAGGGTTACAGGCAACAAACAGGAATATACAGGGAAAAAAACCCAAAAGGAAGTCTTGTGTTTCACTGCAGTAGGGAGAATGGAAAGAAGTAGTAATGTGCTGGATGTGATGAAGGAAAAAACAGATACGTCTCCCCATCTCACCCAATCAGATAGCAGGAAGCCTAGTTAACGCACAGCACCAAAGGTGCACATGAGTCGCTGTTAGCTTTTTCCTTATTTTACTGATTTTCCGGCATTTTTCTGTCGTTGAGTGTCTGTTTTACTCAATGTCTACGTATCGTCAACAATGCTGTAATGTGACATTCTCTGCCTCTCTAACTCATGGCCTATATTCTGCACAGTCTGAGGCTGCCCACTATCAATTAATATTCATGTCATCTTACTTGGGTGACTTACATAAATTTCAGTATACAGCAGACCTGAAGGCCACAAAACACGAAGAGGAAAGAGTGCCAAATATTCAACCTACTTAACTGTGACACACGTTCATATAACACATCTTTCTTAGCGTCAGTGTTTTTAACCAGCTTCTGTTCCAGACCTGAGCAGGAACATGTTTATTCATTATTGAATGTCACGAGACCACAAGCAAAATCAAGTACGTTCACCTTGATTCCCAGTGCGTGCTAAAAGAAATGTGAGAAAAGGGGGGAGACGGCAGGAAGAAATTGGACTGGATCTCCGCATGGGCTCATCTAAAAACTTTCACTTGAACTAATAAAGCTTTGGAACAGCCTTTACAAATTGTGAGAGGAATTCCCCAGAGTGGTGAGGTAAAGTCAGCGGGGTCGAGTTAAAATAGTACTAAAATGCAACCAACTGTAGAGTTAAAACTGCATTAAAGACTCCTTCTCTGTGGATCAGTTGTGTGGCTACACTCTGCACTTTGTGCCACTTTGCTGTACACAACAAGCTCGGAAACAGTTCTACTTACTGGAGCCACAGAGCATTTTTTTTACTGAACTTTCCACTGACAGAACACGCTAGGTTCAAACGGACATTATTCATACACCTAGCTGTTTTTGACTGATTGCGGTTTGGATTAAATCCATTCAAATAATGAAATAATCTCATAACTAATAAATATAATAACTTTGATAAAGGTGGGCTGTGACTTCCACCACTGTACCTAAATGAAGAAGAAGAAAAAAACCATCACAGACCCATCAGGGTCCCTGGACCTCAATTCGAGAACGACTGACCAACAAAACACTGGTTGCGTCCTACGATGCACATAAGAACATTTATACGCTACTTAGTGAGACTCGTGTGCTGTCCGACTTGCTGTTTCACTTTTCTAAGTCTAGTCACATTTATTTTAATATGGGGAGTTTTGAGTAACGGCAGAGTGATGGAGTGTCATTCCCTGGGAGTCTGAACTGCCAGTGGTTCTTTCAGTGGTCCGCTGTTCTTTAATTAAAAGCCTCATGTGAACATCAGCTCCTCAGGTCAAGTGACTGCTATGTGTGATGAACTAAGTGTTCTATGCTACAGAACAAATCACGCGCCTAGATAATAAAGCTTATGCTGACATTTTCTTGAATCGAGTAGCTGTTGTAACACATGCTGCAGCTCAGTGCGCGAGGGCATTTTGAGGAACCGTGGGTTTCGTGAAACCGAAGCTGGCTGATGGAAAAAAAGTCTAATATAGAATGACGCCGGAAACTACCGACCTTTAACAAGAACAACAATAATATAAGTAACGCCTTTCTCACACTCAAGGTCACAGCTCGTTATAAAATGTGCACCTTTTAGTCCTTAATCCCAAAAAAAGCTAACTGGATGTTTTAATTTAAACGTATTTCTTTTCTAAGTTAATAATATTAAAATAGTAGGTTTACATGTTGTTCTTTAATGGACCTGAGATGACAGACTGCCTGTTAAGCAGGTTTTACACTCGGTTAAGATTATTACTCGTCACACCGCATAGACAAGCACCACATTCTGCTTACATCATCAACCAGAGCGATTGGTTTGTGCAGAAACTCAAACGGAAACGTTCGCAAAAGTGAGCTTGGTGCAATTAAAAAAACGTCCATGTTGCGTCACTTTTTTGTCCTGTCATGGTATAATTGTGAGACAGTACAGAGACATCCTCTCTGCTGCTTCAACACACTGCTCTTCTTTAAATACCCCATATGTTTTTTTTTTATATTTAGCCATCGTCACTAATGTATGTATAGCTGTCCTATGAGTTTTGTGCTGTGAATCCTGTGCTATTCTCCTATCGGCTGACTTTAGACGACTGTCGTAGATTTTAATCCAAATTTTCTGACACTGCCAGAACTTTGTCGTCAGCTGTCTTTGGTCGCAGTGGCGCTAAATCAGCCGCCGTTGAGCGAGTCACATTATACATTCCAAGTCCACCGATCTCAACTCCCGACCAAACATTATCCTTTACGATGTACGATTGTGCCTGCGACGGCAAAATTGGGCCAATTGTAAAGCCGGCTTTAGACGAATGTCGTAGCACGTCGTAAAACCCCTGGGATTTTAACCAAAACTTTCTGACTCTGCCAGAACTTTGTCGTCAGCTGTCTTTGGTCGAAGTGGCACTAAATCAGCCACCAGTGAGCGCGTCACATTACGCAATCTCAGACCTCCGACCAAACAATGCTTTTACGACGAGAGATTTTTACCTGCGACGACAAATTTGGTCCAAATATCGATGCTGTAAAACCAGTTTTAGCTGAATTAATAATAAATCTAATTGAAATTCCTAATAAATGTTTGCACACCATTCATGTCCATTCTAGTTGCTGTTTTTTTTTAAGCACTTACTTAAACACTAAATACAGATTAGCTTCATCAAAAACACTGAAAGACAGCATATGACCCCTGTTTTGTCCTCTAACAGGCAGACTCAATTAGACAAGCACATGATTTAATTCTGCTCTCCTTCAATGGACTCTTTATATATTTTTAACCCCAGCCCTGGTTCATGCAGCAGTGCAGTCTGTCTTTTAGCTTCACTGAAAAGCAGAAGCTGAGAATAACCAGTAATCATATTGTTTGCTATCTGAATTGCAGTAACAGCAACAAAAAATACTTCTTCCCTTTACTACTAAACCAGACACAAAGCAATAAGGAGAACACGTCCAGACACTGGCTGAATCTCAAATAGCTTTATGTTTTGACATGTAGTGCACTATGTAGTGTGTAGACGTCATTATGTCCGGCCGTATTTGGAGTGCATGTATAGGGAGTAGACAGGCATTTGGGATTAAACCAAAGAAACCTGACTCGTTTACAAACTACTCACGACAGAACTAAATTTACGGTTTATATATATATAAATGCCACAATCCTTAACACTATCTAGCTTTTATACTTTTTAAACGTTATATAGTGTTAATTTATAAATTCCCATGACTATTTCAGCATAAATAGGGAAAATAGCAGCTACTCGCAAAACCAAACTAGCTATTAGCCCGGTGACTAGCTTTAGCAAACTTCACCGGCCAAGTTTTTCTTATTCTTATTTTCTTTAAATCACCTGTTAGTTCATATATTACTATATTAGTTGGCTGTGCTGTTTAATACCATTAAAAAACTAGTAATGTAGTTCAGTTAAACACATTAGCGCATCCAAAGCTCCCTAAAAGTAACATCGCTAGCTAGCTTAGCTCCACAGCTACCACCACCATCACAACAAACAGGTAGAAAACAATAATTAAACATTTTATACTCACAATAGAAAGCTCATATCTATCACCGAGGTTATCCAGTTATTAAATCGCTATTATAAGCGCTGAGACAACGGTAAATGGGTGAATATATGAGAAAACTCCGAGTGACGATGACAAACACGGACACTCGCCAGACACTTCGCTCTTCTGTGCACTAAAACTTCTCCTCGCTACTCAAAGTCTCGTCAGTGCTGTGTTCTCGCGAGACTTGAGAATACAGCAACGTGTTTAGCAGCAACGTGATTGTTTCAAGCACTTACTGAAATTCGCATTAAAGATACTACTCGTATAAAATATGTCAGTCAATACAATAACAAGAATGAAACAAACTGTTAGATTCACCAGAAAGGACAAGTGGGGAAACTTTTGTAGCGACTTCTTAGGCACATCCCTAATAATCAGACATACTGTACCGTCATTACTATAATGCACAGGTGCATTTAAACTTTTATTTTGAAAAAGATAAGGACGGGCTGTAATTGTTTCCTTTTTTATCCAGGCCTAATCTTTTTCAAAATAAAAGTTTAAATGTGCGCGAAAGTAATGATGATACAGTGTGTCTGATTATTAGGGATGTGCCTAGGAAGCCGCTACGAAAGCACTTTAGAAAAGCTGAAAAGCATCTCGGAGGGCACAATACCTTGCCAGTCTTGAGGCACATGGGCTGCAATAGCAGAAAACCACATCAGGTTCATATAGGAGGCTACATTGGGCACGTGTTCACAGACAATGGACAGTTGAAGATCGGAAAAAGACCAAGTGATTGTTTTCAATGTTTTTCCAATCTTCAACTGTCCAGTTTCGGTGAGTCTGTGCACACTGTAGCCTCTTATTCCCACTCTTGGCTGATGGTTGTGGAACCTGATGTGGTCTCCTGTTGTTGTAGCCCATCCCCCTCAAGGTTCTGCGTGTTGTGCTTTCTGAGATGCTTTTCTGCTCACCACGGTTGTAAAGAGCAGTTACTGAATTATCACAAAATTCCTGTCAGCTCGAGCAAGTCTGGCCATTCTCCTCTGACCTCTCTCATCAACAAGACATTTCTGTCTACACAAGTGCTGCTCATGGGATGTTTTTTTTTTTTTTTTTGTAATTTCACTGTGTATTCTTCTTTCTGTCACCCCTATTATTATTATTATTATTATTATTATTATTATATTTTGCTACTTTATTTTTTGACTACCATTTGTTCATTATTTATCTTTTTACTTTAAAACACTTTGAGCAGCTTTTTAAATGTATGAATGTATGGTGTTATATAAATAAAGTTTATTATACCACAGCACAGCTGAATCCTCAAATCTGATTTGTCAGAAGGTGTGCATTATCGGACAGTAGTTCCCACTGTAACGTGAATGACAGTAATGACTACAACTATAATATGTTATTGTTTCTATAGTAACACCTCAGGGACTTGTACAGCAGATGCTCCATATATTCTAAGACTAATAATAAATTCAGATTCAAGTGGCATAGTAAAAGGCTTTACTAATGCTAGGTAACATTAAATTACAGACATACACATTTACACATATTTACACACAATTTAAAAAAAGAGTAAAATAATGGCACTACGAAGGAAAAAACATACATGATTTGTTTTATTACCCAAAAGCCTCTGAGCATTTTATACATATATACAGTGTTGATGTTATTGTGTGGTTAGTGGTCCTCTTCCACTGGGTACTCTTTTGTCATGACAGAATTGATGTCTTTTTCATGAGTTGTGAAGTAGGGAAAAATGTTTCTCTAATTTATGTATGATTAGAGCATATGACTGCATATGACTTATATTAATATGACTGTTTATTGCGGCTATAACATAAGTGAGAACAGGAACTAACATGCCTCTCGGATGTTCCACAACTTACAGTAATTTACCATAAACTGTTAAAATGCCTGACATGTCTCAAACGTAATAAAGTAAACACTGTAAACATTGGCAAATCACTGTCGTATAAGTGAATTAACACACCCCAGACTGTGTGGTTATACAAATATAATGCACTTTTAAGTGTTAACAGCACTCTGCTTTGCGTCATGCCACATCACACCACCCCACCCAGCATTAATTATTACTATAACAGCCTGGTCTGTCGTGTTATTCCTTACTTATTTTTATTATGACTATGTTATTTTGCGCTATAGTTTTAATAGTTATTAATTAGTTATTAAACAATAGTTATTTAATAGTAATAAACTCGAACACTTACAGTACGTTCAGACTAGGCGCCTATTAGAGCTCTTATTTTGAAACACCTGATAGCGTCGTTATGATATTCCTGTGCTTAACTTCACACGTCATCACGCGTCATCGTGTCCTCTGCCGGTGCAGGTCAACGTGAATGTTGTGGAGCAGCATGTGTTAGTTAGTTAGTTAGTTGGTGGTTGTGGGGTTTTGTATGTTTCGTAGCTATTATTTTGTATAATTTCAGTGTGTCGCTGTAAAATGGCGGCTTCCGGAAGGACGGCGCTTGTCTCCGCGCTCGTGCGCCACTTCAGTGGAAGACGCTCGTGCGTGAGGAAGCTTCTCGAGACCAACCAAAGCCTGCGACTTGTTTCTGCTGCAAAATCCGCAGTAGAGAGACAAAGACTTGTGAGCTCAGTCAGTATTTTCAGCTGGGCCACACAACACAGAGCTCTCTCTTCAGAAGTAAGCGCTTGCCTTAGACATGTTTCATGAAGTTATCAGTATACAGGTGCCCTACGTAGTGTTCACAGAATAAGTAACTTGCTGTGTAGTTTGAATGATATTTAGGAGTTGGCTTGTGTCAGTGTTGGTTAGATGCTAAATGCTATATTTCATTAGCTCATGTACGCTACTAGAACTTTCCCAAACCTTTAAGAATCTTAATAACATGATTTTAAGCTAACAGTGTGTCTAGAAAGAAGCTTTGTCTCTGATTTTCCCCCCAAGTTCACTGCTGCCAGCTCTTTTCAGGGGAAAGTAGCTAATGCAGCCTCAGAAGTCACGGATTTGCATATTTGTTGTTACGTCATGATCATTTGCATACAAATCGAGTTACTTGAAGATTTTCTGGAGACACCTAAAATAGAGTAGAACAGAACAGTGTGTTTGGTTTTAAGCAAAATAGAAAGTAACTGATGACATTACTTACTAACATTACAAACATTACAAAGGTGAATTTGTATATTTCCAGTGAAACTGCTGGCTGAAGCGTTGGCCAGCGACTTGCTGATGTTTTATCGACGAACCTGAAGCAACTTCGAAGAAGAGGATAATGATCATATACACATTCCTTTTCTTTACTCTAATTAATGCTCATAACTAACCATTTGTAATTACATTACTAGTTTTTAGCCAAGGCAACTGAAACTGATAGAACTGGAGCTTCCACTTTCCTGGTGTCTTAGCTAATAAATTTAATTATTTATCTATCTGTCCACTCCTGAAGTAGCTGATGGGATGATAAAATCCATTTACCAAGTCCAGCTCTTTCCTGGATGTGAATACACTTTGTAAGAATTGTATAAAATAACATCCATCTACACATTTTCGGTACCGCTTATCCTACACAGGGTTGCGGGGAACCTGGAGCCTGTCCCTGGGGACTCAGGGTACAAGGCGGTGTACACCCTGGACAGTATGCCAACCCCTGGCAGGGCACGATCGCACACACACTCACACACACACACACACACACACACACACACACACACACACACACACACACACACACCGAAGGCAATTTAGAGATTCCAGTCAGCCTACAACGCATGGACTGGGGCGGGAAACCCAGAGGAAACCCCCAAAGCACAGAGAGAGCTTGCAAACTCCATGCACATGGGGCAGAGACAGGAATTAAACCCCCTACATGGAGGTGCGAGGCAAACGTGCTAACCACTAAGCCACCGTGCTCCCCTAAAATAACGTAAAATACTTTCTTTTTTAAAGGTGGCACTAGTGCAGTAGGTAGCATTGTGCAGTTTGATCCCGAGTTTGAGTTACTATCTGGACTCGTCTTTTTTTCTCCCTGTGTGTACTGCTGTGTCTGTGCCGGTAGATGTATCGGTGGCTCTAAATTGCCCCTAGGTGCCCTGTGATGGAGCGTCGTTCCATCCAGGGTGTATTCCCACCTCATGCCTGGTGTTCCCCGGATAAGCTGCAAATCCAAATCCAATGCGACCCTGACTAAGACAAAATGGTTAGACGAATGAATAAATTAACGAATGTGGCAGTAGTGTTCATAAACCTAATCTTCCTTCTTGCTATCCATATCTGTGATGTATTTCTGGAATATAGTCCATTCCTACTGTAAATACACGCAGTGTATGAAGACATCTCAGAATTGGTGCATTGTTTAGCTTAGCCATTCAGCTTATTTCCTATTTTGTAGATCTGCTTATACTAACACTGAGCTGTTTCTCTTAGACACCATACAAAGACGAGGAATACCCCCCTCTTCCAGAGTACTCTGCTCCTCCAAAGAGTGAACAGAAGGAAGTGTTCATCGTCCGTGTTAAGGGTCTGCCGTGGACTTGTAGTGCTGAGGACCTGCTGAAATTCTTCTCCGGTACGTGCTGCTGTCAATCCCCGTGAAATATAGTCTGTAATGATAAATGAGTAGACCATCACAGACCACATCAGCTGCTTGTTGTTTAAGGTAGAATTTACCATCATGTAAAAGCTCTCTTTAAGAGACCCATAACTGCAACAATATATTTGTTCATGCAGAGTGTCGCATTCACAACGGAGTGAATGGAATCCATCTTACGTTTCACAAAAACGGAAAGCCGACAGGACAAGCCTTTATCGAACTGGAGGATGAGGAGGATGTCAACAAAGCCTTGGAGATGCACAGGCAGTATCTTGGTCCCCGCTATGTAGAAGGCAGGTGCAGCAAATTTCAAATGTATTTCTGAAAGCATAAAAACTTAAGAAATATTAATAATACCCAGGTGTAGATTTTTTTTTTTTTTTGGCCACAGCATTCAAAATCACATCTGCATCTAGTGGATAACATGGAATGGTGGTCTTTATTGCAGTGTATGAAGTGACCAACAGAGATGCAGAGGCCATACTGAAGGGCACAGGTGAAAGCCAAGACGGAGTGGTTCGCATCCGAGGTCTGCCCTTTACCTGCACAGAGAAGGATGTTACTGAGTTTTTTTCAGGTGAGAACTTCACATAGCAGGCCATTCGAACAAATCCTATTCATCGTAGCCTGATTCACTTCATAAAATCGATTCTTTCAGGACTGAACATTGTGAAGGACGGGGTCACGCTGGTCATGGATCGCTGGGGTCGAAGTTCAGGTGACGCATTCGTGCAGTTTGCTACACAGGAGATGGCCGATGAAGCACTGAAGAGAGACAGAGAGGTTATTGGAAGCAGGTCAGACCATTACGTTAAATTAAAATGTGCCTCATTCGACTGTATTAAAACAGACTTATCTGTCTTAGTCGACTGTCCTTCTACTGACTAAACTGAACTACAAACATGTCGTGGCCAAGTGAAAATAAACATGTATGTTAGACTAAAAACTAAAATATTTAAACAAAAATCAGCCTTTTTTTATTTCTATAATAAATTTCTGAGGAGAGAACACAACTGGTTTGGATATTTTTGGTTAGTGGACTGTTTCTTACCCCATCACTGACAGTGAATTGTTGACAATCCTGAGCAACACTGCTCTACCTGATACACTCGTACCATGTCCGTGACACTGTTGTGCTGAGAATGGTCCACCACCCAAATAATATCTGGCCAGTGGTGGTACTTTGGTGGTACCTTTTCCATTTTAAATGAGCAGATTAAATGAAAAACCAGTGTACATCAGTGAGTCACTGTTTTCCACACACAAAAGAGTGAGTTCCTTATAATAATAGTTGCATAATTAAGATTCTGGTATTGAGTGGTACACATAAGTGTATGTTTCTGAGGCACACCTATTTCACATGCACAATCATTGACCATTTTAACAGATACACTTGCATATAGGTGACTGTTACATATAGCTCAACTGACCATGACCTCCAAAGGACCAAGGTGTCAGGTGCAGCAGTGTGGCTGATGTTTTTAAACACCTCTGTGTCACTCACTGTCACTGCTGGCTTCAGACACAGTCCAAGCACAAAATTAAAGGAAAAGACATTGTACATCGGTAAATTTCCTGAGTACAGGATAATGTATCGTTGTTGCACCACCATAGCCTTTGAGATTGTAAATGTTGACTTCCTCAACAGGTACATTGAGGTGTACCCGAGCAAGAAGAGCGAGATCCAAACGCAGTACGGCAGAGGGAGAGGAGACACTACAGTCACTGCATTACGCACACAAAAGAGTAAGTTGTGTTTTAATAACAGTTGCATAATTAAGATTCTGGTATTGTATGCCACTGCACGTGGTCTTGGCTCATATAGCAGTATGATCATATACACTCATCAGCCACTTTATTAGGAACACCATACTAATACTGAGTGGGTCCCTCTTTGCTCTTAGAACAGCGTCATGTATTCCACAAGGTGTTTCTCTGAGATTGCATGACATAATTGTTGCATATTTGTCAGCTGAGTTGCTTTTTCTGCTCACCACGGTTGTAAAGAGTGATTATTTGAGTTACTATATCCTTCGTGGCAGCTTGAACGAGTCCAGCCGTTCTCCTCTGACCTCTCTCATCAACAAGGTGTCCACCTGCAGACCTGCCGCTCACATGGTTGGCTGATTGGATAATTGCATAAATGAGCCCATTTACAGTTGTTTCAAATAAAGTGGCTGATGAGTCTATCTGTATATTTACTAATATTTCAAAGAGTTTCAAAACACTCTTACTCATTCACTTTAGTCAGTATGATATGAATAATCTGTAGAACATGTGTAATCTAAGGCTAGGAAGTATTCAGAAATCCTTGTCCTTCTTTGCAGCCAGCAGTGTCTCTCTTCCCACACACTATATACACATGAGGGGTCTACCATATCAAGCCACGGCTGGAGACGTAATAAATGTGAGAACCTATTTAAAACTATATGCAACTTATCAACTTGACACTTTGTTTTGAATTCTACTGAACACTGAGCTGCAGGTTTATGAGGTAGTATACACATATTGACCAATTGGTTAAGCATTAAAAGCTAGCTGTAGTCTCCATTCAGTCATTATATTTGCTTGTTTGGGCCTTCATAAGCAAAGAAATTTATGTAGCTGGTTTTTACCACAAATTGAGTATCTTTGAGATGAAGTAGCAAGGGACGTCACAGGAAGACTGTGTAACAATTGTGGTACAACACTCCTGCCCAGGTGAATACACACTCTTCTCAAGTGCTGCAACATGCTACTATATACAGTATGTGTATGCAATAAACGGGCAACTCAGCGTACAGTACCAGGTGAATCCATATCAGACACAGCTGATGAATGACATTTGTAAACATTGTGTACTAGTAATATACAATTTTCGGTGTATAATGCAATATGTTTTGTCTTCAGTTTTTTCATCCTATCAGGGTAGCAAAGGTTCTGATCGAGTACGGACCCGACGGGAGACCTAGCGGCGAGGCAGCTGCTCATTTCACAACACGACAGGACGCGATGGAAGCAATGACCAGAGACAAGCAGTACATACGTAAGGGTTATGGAGGTTGAAATGTGCATGAAGACATGCTGTTTCTATCCAAGTGTTTTACAAATTTAATAGCTAAAAAATTTCCTAGTGTCAGGGCAAGACCGAAATACACACTAGCTACATCAACTACTGCAGCTTATCAGCCTTCGTCACAGCTTGTCTCTATGTAATGTATATGTTAGTTATTCCTTTAATTCATCTTGTTTGTGCAAAAGATTCCAAATTGGCACTTCTGACAGCTAGTGTTGTGGTGAAAACACTTTTGTAATGTTTTAGTGTTGCAAGTGTAAACTGATTTTTCTTGTCAATGCAGAGGACAGATATATTGAGCTATACCTAAATTCCACATAAAAGGAGAAAGAGGACTGAAAAGGTATGTTTAACTATTTTGTCAAAAATACTCTATTAATACTCTAAATCAGTATTAATCACTACTCTGCTTAATAACAGTTTTTTGTATTTCTCTCCAGGTGAATGGCTGTCGTCTGTATAAAGCATTTTGGCGATATTTATTTGAGAGAAATATGGGGGGGGGAAAAACTAATTAAACCTGCTCAGTTATGGAGTACATCAGTATTATGTGGTTTTTCAAAGTTGTAGTTATTCACAATGATCAGTACAATCAATACAAAATGAAGTGTTAACTAGTCCTTTTCCTCATTGCATCTGACACATCTGTTTAGAATTGAAGTACTTTTAGGAACAATTTTACAAGCAAACTATTTTTTTGACATATATTACAGTAAATCTTTATTGAGCCATTAGAGCTGCGAAACACACAAAGCGTTTATTACATTCTGTTAGTGTAATTGTAGATTAAGTTTCAGTGTCCACACCTTGATAAATATGTAGAGCTGATTCTGCATGTTTGAAAGCATAATTTGCTTTTAAAAAGCTTTGGCTCCAGTCTGTTAAAATCTTAGTGTATATCAGACATTTTTTCTAATGTACAAAAAATTGTCTCCAAAATATTTTCTTTCTAAAATAATTAAAATCATTTGCACAATTTATATCTCTCACCCCTGACACCCCTAATTTTTAGATATCTTGCTGTGTGCTGCATAATCAATAAGGAAAACAATATGAATTAAACATACAGTTGATTTCATAAACAATTCAAGTAGTACTGCATAAGTCCACTTGGTGGACATCACTCATCTACAACATGGTGCTGAATTTGATGCAAATAATGTAAGACTTAAGTAACACTTAAACACTCCCTTTTGGAAAAAAGCGTAACTAAACAGAAAACCCCACTGCATGTTTGCTGGTGATTAAAGCTTAAAAATGGATTAAATCGAGTGTGTTCCAGTTTTGAATATTCTTTACTGAAAGAAGAGCATAAGCGACTCAGGATGGGTTTGAGGCGTACTGCTGCAGTAGCTGGGAGTAGCACGCGTCACACACACGTTCTGGCGTGATGGACGATGGCAGGGGAATTTCGTTGAGCAGGCAGTTCTTGCAGAACACTCCTCTGCAGTTCTTACACTCCTGCTAAAATGGCAAAGCAAGAGAAAACACATTTCAACACAGTGCTCTGAGAGAAGAACTAGAATTCTCAGTATAGGATATACCGTGTATGTGGTATACTGAGCTCAAGTGAGCAACAGCAATTTTGAAAACAGAAATGTAGAAAATACTTTTAGAAAATTCATGATGGGATTAACAATACTAATGAGTGAGAATTTTCCTTAGATTTCATACAAATTAAGTATCAGTGCTCTGACTGGTAATATCCACCCTCTTTAATTATTCAAGTTGTTTCATGTCTTACAAATTTGCAATTGTGAGAACTGTAAATTCTGATTTGAGTTAAATTTGAGTTAAATTAAATAAAATTTAAAAAATTAAATGAGTTAAATTGTTATTTTACATTAAGAATGAGATTTCCGGGATAAAAGGGGTTAATGAAGTATTTACAGTTTCCTTTGAACTACTCAAATGCCAAAGGAATAATGGCATTAACCATTTTTATACCACAACTGCTGCTGCTGAATTCTTGAATTTGATTGGTCAGAAGGTGTTGACAAATTTTTTTAAAACAGCAGCTCAGTTCCGGCTGCAAAGAAAATCAAAGGTTTATATTAATGCACTCGTTCTAGTACATTATAGTCTCTATAACGACAGCTAATTTAGAGGGACATGGAAGACAATCCAAAAAACATTATTTAGCAAAGAAGTAAATAACTAGTACAAAAAAAAAAGTTGTTAAAATGGTGAAGTTTTGTGAAAGCAGACATTTATTTAACATGGATTTTTTCTGCTACACCAAATCCCTGTTGTGTATAAGGCATGCAAACACAAACACAACTGCAATAATTGCGACTGTTTTACTTGCAGACCTTAAGCACATTCTGGCACTGTGCCAGAGGTTAAGGACTAATCCACAAGGGGGCAGCAAAGTGGTTACTATTCTGGAAATGCATTCTTTGATTTTGATGTGCCTGGGTTGATGCCTCTAGCTGCAACATCTGGAACAGTGCACCAACTTTGGACGCAGAAAACTGTACGTGCGTAGCCTGGGAACGCCCCATGTGGAGCCCCTTGCATCACTGTGCACTTCAGCTTGCACAGAGAATGTAACAGGCCTAAGAGGTAAAAGCTCTTCGCATCATACCACCACTGTTTACTATTTTCCTAGAACAGCATTCCCATCTTGTTTTATTCCTCACCCATCTCTATCCTAGTCTTCATGATCTTCCTTGAGAGAGGATAACTGATACCTTAGGACTGCTTAGAGCTTCTGAACGTTTGCAATTTGTGCAAATGGACAGCTCTGGCTCTTCATCAAGTGACTGGTTCTGCATGGAAGGGAAATAAAATGTACATTACCACACAGGAGACATTCCCTATGCTTACATTCTCCCATAATATGTACATAGCGTGCTTAGTTTCTGTTATGCATCAATAAATAAAGGATGACTAAACTGTAATGTACCTGTTCATCTTCATGTGAAAGTGACCTAGACAAAACAAAATAAGTAGTGATTGTATTTATTTGTACTTTTGGATCACTTCATACATGATTTGATAAGTTCACAGTGTTTAAGTAATCACATGCTAGTCTGTGTTTGAATAAAGAAAGGCTTACAAATTCGAACCAAGACTTGTTTTCTCTTCTAACACATTTCGAAGGGTGTCGTTCTCTTTTTTGACTGCTTCCAATTCCTAAATAAATAAATAAATAAATAAATAAATAAATAATTCTGCCGTTACAAAATGCCAACTCGTTTTCAAACGGAGCTTCACCTTTCTCATGTCCTCCACTTGTTGCCGCGTGTCTCTGTTTGGAGGGGTTTTTCCCAGCAGGGAGTCTGAATGCTGACTACCCCGCCTCCCTCGCTCCTTCCTCAGCTCCTGCTCCAAAGTGTTCCTGCTCCCCAAAAAAACATACACAGCAGCTTTAAGTCTGTGGCTTGGAAGGAACTAACTGTCAAATTCAGCAAAATAGAAAAATTGGGAATGTTGGGACTAAGACTAACTGGGAATAATGTAGCTCCATCGCAATATTACAAGCAACCATTAAACACCTTCAGCCAGTGTGTTTAATAGCAATTAAGTTAATGTGTTTAAATTATTGACAATGAACTTGTATCGCTCCCTAGTGGTCATCAATGTAAAAAAAATCCCTAGAGAGAATTCCACATGGTAAATCCCCAGAGATTACCCTTAAAAATCTGTACTTTACATTGTTCAGCACACAGCCATGTACCTACCTTGAAATACACCAAAATACCAAAGATGTAACCAAATACGAATATATTGTTTGTTTTTGATAAATTTTTTCAAGAACTCTCATTAGAAAAGTTCTCAGGGTATCTGGGTGACATTAGGGGTGTGCAGGAAAATTGCAGTTTTTATTTTTTCATTTACAATTACAGATTACAAAAAATGAACAAGAACGTGTGGCACTCAGTAGCAACTGCTTGGTCAGGGGTGCAGTGGTTTAAATTAGAGTACTAGCTCGTTTATATTATGGGAAACTAAATTTGTTAGAAAATACTGCCGGCAGCTGCAAAAAAAAAAAAAAAAAAAAATAACTG
>CM040998.1:10864087-10886831 GCA_022985145.1 Pangasius djambal
ATATAAAAATAAATAAATTAAAAAAAAGGCCACTATCACTTCTGGTTTAAAAACAGAAAGGAATATTTGGAGCACTATACAGATGTGTGTGTATATATTTATACAACCAGAAGTGATCCTGGTTTATTTATTGATTGACTGAGTTGACATACGCAATATCATTTATACCGTGTATATGTACGCACGCACGCACACACACACGCGCGCACACACTCACACACACATGCATTGGGTACATCCACTCAGTCAACATCCTCAATTAGTAAAATCAATGTGTAGGAACGCTGCATACCTCTGCTTCTGTAAATGCTCCACTTCTTGCTGCAGACTCGCAATTTTGTCTCCAAACTCCTGCTTGAAGAGCCTGTTCGCCTCCTCAGCCAGGTCCCTCTGCTTCTCTGCCTGTTTAGATCTGTAGTTGAGCCAGATGAACTTAATGAGGTAAAAAATGAGAACTAAAATGCCATGACAGGGAGGAGAATCTCAATAACGTCAAAACAAAATGAACAACCGAGAGACTAAACCAAGCATAAAAAATTTCTAAGACAATGAAGGGAATGAGTGTAGTAAATGTAGAGGATATATGGAGGCCCAAAGAAAGTGAAGAAAGCTCAAGTGTTGGATTTGATCTTTATTATGCTACTGTACTACATTTTACATAGATTGTTAAAGTCCACATACACTTTCATCATTTAATTGCAATTCGAGAGAATAACCTCATCCACGGAAACCTTGAAGAATTTCTTTTGGGGCTTAATACAGGACCACAACTTTCACGTTTGGCATTAACCTCAACCAGCGTCATATCTGCAGCCAGTTCTGACTCGAGCTGATGTTACGCTTGAATGCTATTCAGACTCATGATCTTCTGCCAAAGCGAAACCTGCAACTAGATCCTCCTGATTATATGCTTTCACTTTAGTCAAATGCATAATTTTTACACTCGGGAGCATAATTCAGTACGCTCAACTTCACACAGGCGATTGGTCGCTTATCCAGGTCCATTTCACTTTTGCAATATCACAGGGCTTAAAAAGTCAAAACATAGGTTTGGCCGAAAGATGAAGTTAAAAATTGGCCAGGAAGAGTAATTTAAAAAAGACATACTTTGCAAATAACTAATGGTACATGTTTAACCAGATTTTGTTACTATGTTAAAGCTTTTGATAGCCAAAGCCTTCGTTCTAACATCCTGAAGTTTGATTATTCAAAGAGTAAAGAGATACACTGTAGAGATACGAGAGGTGCATTGTTTTGTTACCATTTCCTACATATAAACTCAGGACCCAAAAAATATCAAACAATAAAAAGCTGTTGGGTATTAAGCAAATCTTGAGTCTCTCACACTATCTGAAACTGCTGTATTTTGTATCTGGTGAACCACAAAAAAAGGCTGGAAAGACTAAGAGAAGAGCACTAGTATGGAGTGGGATATTCACAGTAGAAGCAAAAACACGGTAGTCCATGAGGAAAGAGAAAGCAGATCTCAAACCCATTAGAAAATAAATACCCTAGTTGTTTCTATGATATGCAAAGTCAAATTTAGGATATGTATTGATGAAACTATTATTATGCGTTCGCAAATGATCTATTGTTGCTTTTGCAGCAGTTTTCCTGCAGCCAAATTCAAGTTCCGTGCTTGCTTGACCACGTCTTTCTCGCTGACAAGAGTAACAAAAAGAAAGGATGACATGGAAGGGATGCAAAATGAAAGAACAAAGCAAAACAACAAGAGACATAAGGCAGAGAGGAGTTATTTCGAGAAAAGGTGAGAGCAGAACTTGAAACAGAGCAGATAAGCAATCCGATATTATTTACGTTGAGCCTAACTTGCATTAGTGGCTTCAAAAATAAAAGGACACAGATTTCAACATAATTTCAGTGTTGTGTAGGTGTTCATGCATATGAGCTCTTACCTGTGCTCCAGCTGTTTAATAGTGGCTGCCATCTGGTTTGTTTTCTCTTCCAAGCGACAGATGAGCTCACTCTTCTGTTTCACACTGGTCTCCGAGCTCTACGACGCACCCACATGCACGTTGACACGTTACCACATGCACAAAACCTATTTTTATGTTGTGTTTAATACGGCTCTACAAAGATCTATTCAATAATATAAATTACATATGTGAGAAACAAAACGCGACAGGGCATGCTATTACAGGAAATTAATCAGTGAATGGGTTGGTGTTGATTAGTTTCCTTCTAACAGCATGTTCCCATTTATTCCTCTTATACCACAGTAATTTATCACTAACAACTTTTTATTTAAGAATGACATGTTGGACTTTGCATCCATGTATAGTTACATAGTTGAAGGAAAATCTGCGATACAGCTTGTTACCGAGACATCGCAAAGTGCAAAGTCCTCCATCCTGAAGCCTCTCCCATGTCTGAAACCTTAAAGTTACAGCTTTATCCCTGACTGTCGCAAAGTGCTAACACTGGCGACTCCTTCCAAAAATAGTAAATAAACATCTCACAGCAAACTTCACCGTATTAGTGATTACACATTTTAACCACTTACATGGAGCATCCACCGTACGAGTGCTTTTGAATTAGATGTTACTAGAGAAATGATAACGTACGTGAACTATTTGCCTCGAAGCCAGAACTACTATCAGAGTTGTTTTAGAAAATTAATCGATTCACCAGTGCTGTGTTATAAACTTAGTTATACACATTGGTGGATGTTATACTCTTGTACCTGTGTCTTGTGGGAGAGCTCGTGGTTGATTCTGCGCAGATCATCTAGCTGATGTCTGAGCTCCACCAGCGCATCATGCTTCTCACAAATGTCCTTCTCCAGCATCTTCATAGACAATTCCATCTCCTGTCTCATCCCGATCTGCACCTCCAGCTCTTTCTCTACATCCTACACAGAAGCCATCAGCGTAATGTTTCATATTTCAGCACTGATTGTTTGGCTAATCACTGCCTAAATGCACACCTCACATGTTCATAGGTATAAACTAGCTAAATACAGACATGCCTGCTCTAGACAGAGTGCCACAGACTCAAGATCTAACTGACCAGTCTGAGCTGAGTTTCCTCTTTGAGCTGCTTTCGAGCTTCTCCAAGTACTTGGCCGTCTGCAGCTCCATCTGGTCTCAATGCCTGCAAGAAACACATAAAACTGCATTTTAGTTATGTTTAAAGCAAATCATGTTATTCAAAGCACCTAAGGATATTCTCGGAAAACCCTAAGTAATTAAATATCCTGACATATACCTGGATACAGTGTGTGCACAAAAGGTGATGGTGATCACACACGTAAAAGGAAGGGAAAGAATCTAACAGTAGTGTACCTTGCGATTGGACTCCACAAGGTAAGAGCTTTCCTCCTTCATCCTCTCTACCTCCTCTTGCAAAGTGATGATTCTGTTGTTTGCAACTGCAAGCTGTAATAATCAAGACAAGAGATTTAGTGGTAGTAGAACAGTATGTTCCAGCCTCTTCTCACAACAAACATCTTGCCGCTTTATAAATAGCATAGAAAAAATGTAATAAGAATACAAATGGAGAGTCAGGCTACTGAAAACTGGATTGGAGCCATTTTTATATTTATATAGTGGATTATACTGCTGGATTTAAAACATTAATACACACCTCCTCTGTAAGCTTTGTGTTGGACTTTTCAAGGGCATCCACTTTGGCTTGTAGGTTATTCACAGAAGCACTGTCAAGGCGGAGGGATATACAAAGTTTATGTTAGCCAAACAAGGCCAAACAAATCATAAATCAAGGAAATAGCTGTAGCTGTGACTCTACCTTAAATGTCTGTTAAGCTCTTCAACATAATTTTTCTGGTCAAGGATTGCTGTGATTTGTCCATCACTAAAATGGGATGATTTCAAATATGCAAAACGTAATGAATAATGGTCAAACTATCCGAAATCATCTAATTCATATTACAAGGCACAATGAATATTAGCTCACCCTTCTGTGCTCTTGCTGCTGTGACCCCCATCTTTTAGATACATGGAAAAATCTATCACGCCAACCTGCCGAGATAACACACGACTGAAACACACATCCCGACTGGATCAGAAATAAAATAAATCGCCTGAGCAAAAACCTTGAATGAACATCAGAGTCTTTATCTACAGTGGAAAAAAAACTGAAGTGTCCAAATACACTGCATCAGCTTGATACCGCATTCACACTGGTAAGTGCAAATAGGTGATCTAGGTTAAATCATGTGGTTATGTAGTGACATTTCATAGGTGTTCTGTAAAATAATAAAGTACCTGAGAGTCCAAGTCTTCTCCCTTCATACACAAATTTGCATCAATGACATTGAGTCCCACCAACAGTCCAGCAATTACTGCTCCTTCTTCCTCCATCATCAGAGCATTGGGCTCATAGAACTCACTAAAGGGAAAAAAAAAAAAAACACATTTATAAGCAGGGTGACATGAAACTTGTCTTGTTACATGTGAGCTTGCACATCAGAGCCCACCTTAAAAGATCCTTTCTGTTAATGATAGTCTTCATGTAGTCCGAGAGCTTCTTTTGCATGAGGGCCAGTCTCAGCCACGCTCTGCCTCTTCCTAAAGGAGTTCTAAAAGAAGAAACCAAATCAGTACCAGGAATTATGAGAGAAAGCATGTTTATAATAAAAAAAAAAAAAAAAAAAAAAAAAAAAAAAAAAAGTACTTGCTTACTTGAGGCCAGGAAGGTCTTTGACACTAGCTGTGATTTCACCAGCTTCTGGAGTTAACTTCTCCACTAGCTCCAGAGGACCCCAAAACGACTTGTTCTGACCGAGGAACGTCTTCTTGCCTTTAATACGTAAAAAGTTTGGACCAAAAAAAAAACAAAAAAAAAAGCAGATAGCACAGTATAAGGACAATGGAAAAAGAACAAAGAAAACTGAAATGATTTGTGCTCCAAATTATGCGGCATACTTTTGAGTCCGTGTTTCAGGCAGTGCTCCATCACGACGAAGAACTGCTGCAGCGGGGCGTAGTCCGAGTCCAGTGTGCGGCCCAGGTTGAGAGCGGACTCAATCAGGCCCTTGATGCTCAGCTTGGCCATGTTCATCAGGTTAAGCCTCTCGATGGCGATGGGGTCCTTGGGATCTGAGGGCACATGAAACATCACATGGCACATTATAAAGCACTACTGTCAAAAATAATCACAAGCTGTTGGCTTGAAAAAACTCACAATAGAACAATCTGGATCAGTCGTTCAATCTGCACAAAATAACTGTCCCAACAAATCCTAACAACGCAGTACATATCTTTTTTTTTCCCTTTTCATTTCTAGTCACCAGCCATCTTAGTTCTTAGACTGCAAATTGCATAAAAATTATAAGAAACTGCAACTTGTAACACATCGTAATGCACATTCAGTGACCAGTTGAAACACAACCATTATGCTAGAAAGGTTACATACAGTAGGTAATAAAAATAAATGTGAAGAAGCTCCAAATATAGCTCTTTAACTTGAAACCATTTAGTCACCAACCGATTTCCTCAATTTGATCTCTATTCAAACCATGTGTGGGCACTTATGTTTTAAGTCTCATGTAATGGCAACCCCTGCTCTTCAAATGATGAACCCGATTTAAGGATGTCGCTTCAGTGCTTGAAAAAAAGACCCGGATGTCATCAGCATTTTGTTGAAACAAGAAAGCAAATGACAAGATGAAAGCACAAATTCAATCCTTGGCTTTTTGCTTATGAAACACCTTGCACTGACCTGAGGGGAAAAAAGAAACCATTTAATCTACCATCACAGGGCACTTACGCATGCCATACAGTGAAGCCTTCTCAGATTCTCTACACGTGCGACACCTTCCAGTTACACGCAATTAATTACACACAACTCTAACTGTGATTAATATATCTTGCATTCGGCAATATTAAATGTTTTATCCAGTGTTTGAGGTAAACTAGGCTCATCGTTATCATTACAGATAGACATCAGTGAAATTATTGGGAAAAAGGTAACAAACACATGATCATGAGTCTAGATAAAAGTAATATGTTTTTACCAGAGTATAACAAAGTTTTCAGTACCAGTATCCTAAAGCTATTAGCAGTTATTAACCTCGAGTCACATGTGCTCCCCGCCACATGTAACAGGAATACGGGTTGTTGTTACTCTTTAATTCTGAAAGTGCCAGTGAAATTGATCCCACAGAAGCATAAACTAACTTTAAGGTCTGGTGTCAGACAGATGGTTTCAGTTCTCATTTATAGGAAAGAGGTAAGATCTGAAGAAGTGTGGGTCACATCTATATTGAAAAATCTATGCTCGCACTTACAAACTCCATCTTCAGCAGACTTTGCAGTGTTGCAGTACTAAATGAGGGATAAGGGTACAGGACATTCTTGGATATTCAGGATATTCTTGAGACAAACAACAAAAAAAAAATTCAACATCTCAGGCCTGCAGGAACTAATTAAAGGTGCAGTGCCCTAGGGAACTGGAGTGAGTGTGAAATGCCTAGAACACCATGCAAGTGCCAGGAAAAATCAGCCAGAGAGCATGGGTGTGGCACACAGAGTAGCAGAATCTGAGAAAACAGACAAAGAGAAAATGAGCTCATCTAGACAGCTAAGAGAAAACTAAAAAGACAGAATGACAGACAGTAAACAAGCATGACAGAGACAGCCAATGAGAACTCAGGCTTGATGGTAGCCGTGCGGCGCAGTGTTCAGAGAAAATGTAGCTAATGACTGAGGTCTCAATGGCTACTTCACACAGCTGCTATGGCTTTCAAATGATGCCTGAGGAGGTGAGAGTGAAAGGAGGAAGCGATGCCACGATACGCACCTTTGAACTCATCAAGCATTTGCATTTGTTCCACCAATTCTGTGAAATCTTCCCATGAGTCTTTGCAAAGGACAATGGAAAAGAATAAAGAAACAAAACAAGAAATTGTTTGTGTTTCATGCATTTCATGGGTGTAGACTAAATCAACTACAAACGCATCAAACATTTTAACTACTTAAGCTGTACTGCACAGGAGTGACTGTAATTATAAATGTAATTATAATTCTCCCCAGTGCTGTTGAATTAGCTATCCTGACTGGTCAAACTGATCGGTGTTGATTCGTTTTCTGTTGAAACAGCTCTGACGGTAGTTCCAACTGACAGGTTGTAGTAATGCGCTCCTTGTAATATGTTACTATTCAGAAAGTAACAACTTACACACAGACTCCACATAACGAATTTTAAAAGGTGTGTAATCACGAACATGGTTAGATGTTGATTTATATTTGAAAGGAGTCTCCGGTGTCAGCACTTTGTAACTGTCAGAGGAAAAGCTGTCCCTTTAAGTCTATGTGCTTTGCTTTTTTCCCTGTAATAAGACAAGCTGCATTTTTTTTTGTCTCATTAACTTCATGAGAGAAAAGTGGCTAGCGAGGAAATGGCTGTTTCTAGCTGTTGTTTAAACGCTTATTGTTTTTGCCCAACCGCCGAAGCCACAAAAAGTAAATGTATTGGCCTGCCATAAAATACGCACACCTTTGTAATCTCTTCTCTTTATGGCAGGTTTATGAGCTCGGTAGCATGAAGAGAGCCGTAAAAAAAAAAAAAAGCCTGATAACTGACTGCGCCTCAAAGACAGCACAGGGACTTGTCTATAGAAAGAGCCTTTTGCTGATCAGTTTTTCTGAATAATTTGTGATCTGACTTTAGACACTGACTGTGCACACTCTACAACAGTATAACCTTGCAAATATGAGCACTGAGCAGTATTATATAAAGAGAAACAGGTTTTATCATTAAATTACATGGGAAATAGAAATCCAGGGGTAATATGTCACTTCTGTGTATTAAAAAAAAAAAAAAAACATTCTTAAATAAATAAATAAATAAATAAATAAATATTACATGCACTGTAGAGAGGAGTGGCTGCAAGAAAATAATTTAACGTCGTTAGTTTAATTAGATTAATACAGCTGAAGGATATTCTGTCAGTCATTATTTCAATGGATTTGTATTGAAAATGTTATTTTTTTGCCATATGCTTTATTTTGCTGTTAATCAATTAATCAATATCTTACTGTTGTTAGTGATGTGAGATCTTTCTACAAATCTACAACAGAATCAAACGTATCAGCAAGTTACTGCAAAACTTCACACTCACTCCTAGTGTTAATACGGTGAAAATCATATTGCCTTAAAATGGCACCATCGCAGTAAAACTCACAAGTTTCACACTCGACTCACTAGTTGTTCTCACAGAGAACATTCATCTTGCTTAAATAAAACCCGATACGTGTCTAAATGAATGTCTCTGGGAAGACTTTGATCCTTAAACAACTGGGAGAAATTGCACTTTCAAAGAGCAAACAGCCTGCAGCTCTTTTAGCGCAGCTCCTCTGCAGATTATATGTAATGTCCAACCATAAAAGGCTCTCGCTGAGTCAAATGCATTGAAATGGGCGCTAAGCACAGTGGCACAAGCTGTACATATAAAATGATGCTTAATACACAGTCTTAATGCATGAGGCGCAACACACAAACGTGAGCTGACTCCTGTCCTGGCACTGCATGTCCCTGTGGAGAACACTGAAAGAAAGATTAATTATTGGTGATGATGTAAAATAAATAAATAAATAAATAAATAAATAAATAAATAAATAAATAAATAAATAAATAAATATCAGCACTGCACTTTAGGTGTAACATGGGGTACATTGGTTTAAATCAATACTTGTCTCAAAGAAACAGACAAACTGTTCTATCTTGGTGCTGTGCTTGGTTCAAAGGTGATCCCTGACTGTGTTGCTTAATTTTAACTAATAACATTTTAAAGAGAGCAGAAAGCTCTTAAACTCTACACTTCGCAACTCTAAGCGTATTGCACTGACTAGAACAACAGATGCTGTAATTTAGCCCAGAGCTACTGAGAACGTCTCCGCCCTTTAATCACGACTCCATGCACAGACACACTGAGCATGTTTATATGCACGCTAATGATACGAGCAGGAGATCCCAGCAGATCACTAAAACTGGCACATAGGAAACATTACCTTATATTGGACCGGAATTGGGTTATTCAGCACATGTACACTGCTAATGTGATATTGTTTGTTTTTCGAACCAGACAGACCTGCTCCAAAACCAATAACAATGACAGTTTAACAGCATGAGGGAAAAACAGCATTAAGTATCGTTCAATAGAGCGTTTATATGCAGGTCGCAATGCAACTGTAGAGGTGCATCATGGATTTAGAGAGAAATCTAATTATTGATACATGCAGACTCAAAGTGTCCGCAAGATCAGATTACCTAACAGCATGCACATAAATTAAGCCAATATGCACCATGTTTTTGCAGGAATCAAAGCATTTTGCACAAGTAAACATACTCAGTGAGGGTCCATGTTTCAGGGTAACATCAGTATCCATGTTTTGAAGCTTCAGGAATGACATAAAAGCTAGATCAGTACTGGATGTTCAGGTAACACTCCTTACAGTGGTTTAATCAATTTTCTCTACATATCCGATATTTAGAGCTTTGCGGGTTGTTTATATTTCGTTTGTTTGTTTTTTGCACACCGATTTGCAGAAGCCTGTCAGTTTGGCTAAACCCGCAATTCTGGTCAGGATGTCCCAGAAATTATTATTAACTAAAATCCTGAAATCCAGTTTACAAACGAGAAGAAAATAGCTCATTGATTAACCTGAAACGCACTTTGCAGCTCTGCGTGTACTGTAGGCTTCCTGCAAAGAGGAAATATTCCTGCATATAACTCAATAATGATTATCAGACGCATTAGCAAGACAAAAGCCAACATGGCAGAGCCCCAGGGTTTCCTCTTCAGTGCTTACATGAGTATGTCTATGCTTAATTTTTACAACATGACCACAATTTCCTCAGGACTGCATTTAGGACAAGAAGACAGTGGATGGTTTGTTGAGGAGAAGCAAGAAAAAAAAGTGCCTACACTCCAAAACTACATTTCCCAGCAAGCTTGTTGAGCAGCATGGTGGCCCGAGCGCCTACCTTCATGCGCTGGCTCAGGCTCGGGAGTGAGCGAGATGTCGTTGAGTTCGCGCAGACACAGCCACTCGCCGTCCACAGACACGCGGAAGTTGCACAGGTAGATGGTCTCGCGGGCAGCCTGCGTGATCTTGTCTGTGGTGGGGGTGGGCGCCTCGCTCTGCGGCGTCAGATCCGACATGGTGACTCAGCTGTGAGGCCCAGTGACTACGACAACAACAACAACAACGATGGCTTCCCTCACCCAAGGGCCCAAATACAGAGCAGAATACAGATTACAGAGGAATGAAAACAACCTCCTGCCAACAGTCCTTGAAAGCCAGGAGGAAGAGGAAACAATGGGATAAGACCAATGAAAGGAAAACAGCAGCCACTGCAGTACTAAACAAGGTGCTTTTCTTCTTGTGTGGCTTCTCCTTTTAAAAAAAAAAAAAAAGTCCCCTCTTGTCTCCCCGAGTGAATCAGGAGAAAATCCGTGGCATAGAATAGAGGCTGCTTTCTGGCCTCGCTCAGCAGGACAAGAGGATTGAGATGCTGCAAACAGCTCAGAGGTGGAGCAACAATCACAACTGTCTCTCTCTCTCTCTCTGTCTCCGTCTCGCTCCGCACAGCCCCCACTCAAGCTAACTGGATTGGCTGTGTGCGCTGCAACTGAGTGGGTGTTGACCAAGATGGCTGCTGTGATGCTGAGCAGCATTGTGGGAGTCACGTGAGCAGATGGTGCAAGCGGAGAGAGAGATGAATTCCCGGGGGATCGGGATGATGCAGGAGTGTGCTCATCCATGATCCGTTTCTCTTGGCTCAATGAGGATGCCTCAGAGGAAGGCTTTACTAATCGAGCCTCTTCGCTGCTTGGTGACTTACATATTGCACTGATAAACAGTGATTACATTTAAACCTGACTCTTTGATCATGGAGAAAGGCACTAGACTATATTTAAAAAAAAATTGATTTATGCAACGCGGCAATACTCAAACACTAGTCAGGAAATAACACCAGATGTTAGACAATCAATAAAAGGTGATGAATCGGTGCCTCCCAAGGACAAAGCTAGCATGTCAAGCCATATGTGGAAAAGAAAACTGTATAAGCCCTTACTAATAAATGTAAATGTACTGTACAGAACTATAGAGTAGTAAGTATTTTGGTGCTGGAGTAAGAAACATAAGCAACAAATTTTATATGACAAGCCAATTATTCAGCAAAGAACGAGCTTACTTTACTATATAGAGAGCTTAGCTGTTATCTCTCTCTCTCTCTCTTTTTTTTTTAAATCAATATTACTCTTGCACTTTAGTGATTTCAAGAATGTGTATACATTTCAGTCAGAGGAAGAATAAGACACAAATCCTGGGTTCTTTCTCCCCATTTACAAGCATCAAATATTCATGAAGATTGCTTGCAGAATGATTATTTCACTGCTAGCAAACAAAGCTGTGTGCACGTTACAGGAAATGCGTGGACTAGCTAGTATTCTCACTGTTACTGCAGCAATTTCAGTTCCGTCAAAAACTGCTTTAAATTATTATAACATGAGCACCTGTCGTGTCGCAATCTCCTGAAGTGGCCAGATGTAGGAAAGTTGGCTGTTTCAAACAAATAAAATCAAATAAATATTGTGCTTTGTGCGTACTTCACTGCTAGTAATCCCTTTTCATCTAGTTTAAAAAAAAAAAAAAAAGCTGAGAAACTGCTTACTACACATTGCTTCTGGTTTAATAATAATTAATAATACACTTAAATGATCTTTACTGACTTCTCACTTAACCGCCACTATCCCGCAGGAACAAGCATCTTATTAATCATTTAAGGGTCATGGGTTTTGCCAGTGAAACTCGGCAAGCTCAGATGACCTTTGTCATGTTTTTCTGTTAATAAAATGAAATTATATTATACAAAAAAAAACAAAAAAAAAACCACTATCTTGGTTTTTCAGTGTGCCCATGTATAAGTAAAAAGTATAAAAACCATAAAACTTTTTATATTACTAGGTGTGAATAACCTTGATTGTAATGCAGCCATGGTAATTCTCATTTCTTTCACCATTAAAAAAAAAAGCAAGGTAGAGCTTCTCTCCATTACCACACACCTCTACCAAATACAGTCCCACACAACTCCTAAATACTAAACAGAGGTGAGAGAGGCTGATCTGGAATTAAGGATAAATGTTTTTTGTGCTGTTGTAATACGGAGCAACATATAAATCACATTGTAATATTAGTCTACTGTAATTCACCCTCTCTAGCAGTTAGCTGAGTATGGTAGTTTGGTAGTTTTCTGTAGAAGCACACTAACAATACTGTTAGATTGAAGCTAACATTAAGAAACCCTTAAACTTTGATAAGAAGACAAAAACAAACTAGGCTATAACAGAAATGTTCGACATGTGAGCAGAGTTTCAGAAATCTACAAATGAATGCAGGAACTTTAAACGAGTGCCATGCGACGCATAAAAACACACTCGGGGCGATCTGCAACCGGGGTAGACAAATCATAAATCATTAGCTAGCCTAGGGTGTAAGTGTAAGCTTCAGTGTGCTGCCCCTTACCACGTCTTGGTTTGTCTGGAAACTGATTAGTAATGCAGTAACTTATGGCGAGCTAGTTAGTTAGTTAGTTAGTTAGTTAAGTGTTTGAATAACAATTAAAGTAAGGAACGAGTACACGACTGTTTTCTTCTAATAAAATTTCGAATGCGATTTCTAATTCAAGTCGTTTGCTAACATGCTGGGTATGAGATTTGGTGTTGTAAAAAATTATTCTCCAAAAGTCAATAAGAAGTGTTTTTGTCCGGTTTGTGGATATTAAATAAACAGCTTGGACAGAATATCTGCTCTTCCAAGCTGTGGCCAGGACTACTGATTTGTCCAGCCCTGCAGAACTGAATCATTTACACATTTAGTCTACAAAAGCTGACACAAAGCTAAAAATGCTGCACAGGGATCGAAAGGGTAGAATGTTAGCGTCAACACATTCTTAATGCCGTAATGTTGACACTTGATTGGAAATGAGTGATCCAACCCAGACCCAATACATGCACATTTTGATGTCATTCTTAACTCAGTAGATAATCATTAAGACCCATACTAGTGGATTGTAAGAGGACTTGTATAATTATATATTATAATATAATAATAAATAAATAAATAAATAAATAAAACAGTGCTCATTTTTGGCATTCGGAAAGAAAGGTGAAACAGAAATGCAAATGGAAAACGAATCTGAAATACAAAAATGCGAATGTAACCCATGATGCTGAATGTGGAACGGTGCAATTCAATTGATTGCTCTAGATTAATGACCAGAGTTTCATCACATTAGCTCGATTTGTCAACACAACATTGGCTGCCGATAAAAATTCCACAGCGACTGCGAAAATGCTCGGCTGATAGAGATCTAAATTCCTGAATGGCCTTGCTCCAGCGTAACACGACTCGGCACACATACTTCACAAAGCATATACGTTTGTGAAAACTTTAGTAAGAGAGAAAATCTATTTCAGACTCAGGTCTTTACTCAGGCATTTGATAATTAGGGTCTTTTTTTAGATAAAAGGTGTAGATGCCAGCGTTCATTGACACAGAATTACGGTAAAGAAATGTAAATGGTTTTGTGTTCACCCAGGGTTCTTGACAGAGTATGTTACTTTCTGCAGTGTCGGAGTCTCAGCTTGCACTATTATTATTATAAATACCACATGTCAAGTAGGCCACTGTGTGCTCCCAACAGATTTAATGACCTGTTGTATCCTTTGTTGAGCTGTACGTGCACTCTTGTCGAATCCTGCCTGCACTCTGGATCTCTGAGTCAACCGAATGTGTCATTCAACCTTTTAATGCTGCCAGGAGACCACACGGAATCATCACTTCCTTTTCCAAACTCGAGCTATGTTATGATTTGTAATTAGCTACACATCAGCATGACTGCACACAACCCTTTTTCTGGAGCGTTTATTTGGGTTTGCGTACATTCCCCGGCCACAGGAACTTCTGTAACCCTGCTCATTCATGATTATCTGACCAGAATATCATGTTACAGCAGCACAATGCATAAAATCATGCAAATGCAGGTTAAGATCCTGGTCTATGAAGTTTACACAAAGTGGTTAAGAAAACAGTTCTGTGGGTAGAAATGCTTGCTGATGAGAGACATCAGAGGCCAATGGTCAGACTGGTTCGAACTGATAGGAAGGCTACAGTAAGTCAAATAACCATTCTTTACAACCGTTATGAGCAGAAATGCATCTCAGAATGAACGACACACTGAACCTCGAGACAGACACAGACAATACAAGCGCAGAAATCAACATCGAGTTCCACTTTAGTCAGCCAAGAACAGGAATCTGAGACTACAGTGGGCACAGTGAGGCAGTAACACTGCCTACTCCTCTTCTCTGTGCCAGTCATATTCTCCCCTGACAGTTCTATCATACGCTGCTAACACCCTGTCATGTGTCACAGATTATTCCCCAGTTGACCTCAGACATTCAGTTACACTGTACCTGGTTCCTTTATACTACATACAGTAATGTCAGAGCCCGGGGATGACCAGAGGTGGGCGGGTTCCCCTTTTTGATTCTCGGTTTCTTCCTCATGCTCTTAAAGGAAAACCCCTTTCATATAAATATAAAACGACTTTCATATAAATATTTCAATTCGATATGTGATCTTCAATTGTGCAAAAGGTTTATTTTATGATTAAACTAAGACTTTTTTTTATGCAAACTTCTTTCATTGACATATTGGTCTATTTTCACTAACGGTTTCCTAAATGACCCACAATCCCATTCGACTACCTGCTGAACCCAGTGGTACCAGTGGGTTCTAGCTCTTCCTTCATCTCTACCTAAAGAGCACGATGCAGCGGAGCTTATGTCCTTTAGCCTGTCCAGCTTTCTCACCTCCTCATCTGTACACTCTGCCCAAACATATCAGCTTCCAAAGCTTCAACTTTCAACTTGCTCTCTTCTACCACTCCTGATTGGATTTCTCACTGATATGACGTTGCTCTTAAGATCAAACAGCAAAACCCGGTTTTCTCCCATTAAGTGCACTAGCACGGTCACCCTGTGACCTCAGCATTGCTGACAACCACTAACTCCTCACAGGAATAATGAAAATACAGCACCAACCAACACCTTAGCACTAGATCACTTAAGGTATCTTAAATATTTCAATATAAGCATGTTAAGTGTTTCAGGGTGGAGTTTTCCTTTAAGGAGTTTCCTCTGCATGTTTCCTAAAGCTTGCTCACTAATCACTGAAACACACATTCCTGTAAACCCGATTTGTCATGACTGTTGCTTCAACCTCTATATGAAGACATTAAAACTAAAACCAAGATAGAAAACGCTCTCCTTCTCTTCAGTTCCGTGTTAAGGGAGATGATTTGACAGTTTAACCCTAAGAGAGATAAGCTGTGCAGTTCTGTGAGGAAAGAAAAACACTCCTCTGTACCTTAAATGTGTATAACAGCCCTGCTGGGGGGAAAAAACAACACAATAACAAACAAATAAACAGACAAATCAATCAATCAATCGGAACCCGCATAGAATTTGTAATGGTTTTAATGGTTATAATGGGAATTGTATTGGTTTTAATGGAAACTGTAATGGTGCCTGTGGGTCTCTACTGGTAATCTGTTGCCTTCTATTGGAGACATGTTATGTCTAGTGGATACCATTAAGGACCAGTAATGGTAATGGTTTTAATGGTTAACAGCTGATGGGTTGTAATTGTATTTGTACTGGAAACCATTAGAATTTCTGATGGTGATGGTTTCTACTGTTTTTTTTTTTTTGTTTTTTTTCCCAGCAGGGAGGTGAGTGACATGAAGAAGGCTGACATATGGTAATTGTTGATGGGGGCAAAATGGTCAGGTTTCTTACTTACAGGTGCACAGTAAGTAAGGATGTATACAATCTTTTCTATAAACAGGCGTCAGGTTTATATTTTTATTGAAACTTTAATGGCAGTGGTACCTGCTATTTGCTGCCTCACAACAATTTTATTCGTTTTCTTCTTTTTATCGAACAAATAAAAAACAGGGAATGACATACTATTGCTTTTATAAAATTAGTTTTAGCAACGTTTTTTCCCCAGCATATATAAATAAGTAAAGTAAATACCAGTTTCACAGAGTTGCCATTTGAAGCTTAGGGAAGTGAGCTCAACGTAAACAGAGAGCTAGCTAAACTGGCTTAGCTTAACGTTGCTCGCGCGCGCGCACAACCGCACACACATACAAGTGTATTTATAAAACAGTGTAATAAACACTCACTTTTGGTTTTCTTGGTTGTTTCGATGTGAAACTCATACTTCACCGTGGCAGGAGGGTTCAGGTCTTTCTTGGCAAACTGGACGCTAGCAGAAGTCAGGGCTTCTTTAAAGTAAATGACGGAGGTGGGAGTAAACGAGTCTTCCTCAGGGCTGCTGGGAAAATGTCCGTTATTGTCCTGTAAGGACGGTCGTTTGAAATCCCCCGAAGATATTAAACTTTCCGCAGCGTGTGTGTTTTGATACTCAGTGTTTGAGTCCTGCTCCGCCGCCATGTTCCGCTTAAAATGATACCTTTTTCTCAGCTACAGCTAAAATAAAGTTGCTTCTTCTTATTATTTTTGTTTATTTCATTTCATTTCTCCCACTCTCTCCTGCCATTTTAAAAGTAACTCAGTGAACGTTGTCTAGTCACTTTGACGTTTTCTAGCCTTCATGAACACGACAAAACTTTGAGCAATGGAGTCACGTGGGCATGATGCAGTCACACGATTAAAGGTGCAGAGCCGAGCCGAGCAGAGGAGCCACAGTCCTGACCTCTAGTGGGTTTATTTACAATGATGGCTGGTCGAGATATTAGATGGAAGCAGGGGTGCCTAGTATAAATGGACAAGTAAACGTCTTAAGGTAGATCATTTTGGACTTTTGTTGAACCTAGTGCAAGAGCAATACCAAAAGTTGTAAGATAAATACACAGAATGGTATGAAATAGTGACACCGGGGCTGATTTCTTTCTCGCCCAGACTGTAGCAGGGTCACCAGGTCGTAGCAAAATTTCCAACCCACCTACATCTGCACGAAAGACCTAAAATAGCCACACACAAAAAAAAAAACTTAAACATTGGAAAACAGAGAAACATTTTTCTCCCCTACCCTGGTCTTTGCTTGGGAAACAAATTCACAGTGCATTTCTGATTTCTGCCGTATCTGCAATACGCCTTTTTATCATCACTTGGTACCACAATTATCCATTCTACAATCCCTCTTTCCCTCTTCCAAACTTTGCAATATATCATACAACAGAAATGGTTCGCAGATACGTTTTGTTTTCCGACTAATTAGATTTCCCTGCTGAAAAAACCCTCACAGAAGTTGTAATGGTTATAATGGGAATTATATTGGTTTTAATGGAAACTGTAATGGTTCCTGTGGGTCTCTACTGGTAATTTGTTGCCTTCTATTGGTGGCATGTTATGTCTAGTGGATACCATTAATGACTTATGTCCTTCATACGTCCTACTACATAATGGAAACCAATTGGTAATGGTTTCAATGGATAACAGCTGATGGTTTATCATGGTATTTGTAGTGGAAACCATTAGAATTTCTGTGATGGTTTCTATTGTTTTTGGGGGTTTTTTCCAGCAGGGTTATTTCTCATTATTTGCTTTAAAACAAATTCTTGGTGGTCGTGGACTATGTTTAAACTAGCTTCTTCCAAAACTAGACCCATATATTGTTTATAATCCTTGACCCTGGCAACTGTAGATTCATGCAGACTGTCAGTGCCAGCCATGTCAAGTGATTACACAGAATGAAACGCCCCTAGATTTGGGCTGATATCTTTCAACATGTTTCACTGACTCGTCCATAACACATGATCAGCGTGTGAAATAGAGTGGTGGGTGTAGTGACTGCAAACAACATGGATTATTTAGTCTATCATCTTTTTTTCCCCAAAAAATGCCTTACAAGTAGATTCAATAGACCAAGCACACAATCAAATACAAATAACACAAAAGGACAGACAGCAGTCTGTCTGCCTTTAAGTATGTGTGTGTGTGTGTGTGTGTGTGTGAGAGAGAGAGACCTATCAATCAGTAAATCAATAAAACATAATAAAACCCTAATGGCTGCTACATTTGTCATTTCTAATATTCAAGTGTTTCAAATTCAACAGAAAAGTTGTAACCCTTTCGTTAAAAAAAACAACAAAAACTTATGGCTCTGTCATCTGCCCTATACATTTTTTTATGTGTTTGGACAGCGTATGCTTAATATAACTATTTCTTTTCTCCTCCAAACCTATTTTTTTGGGGAAAAAAGGATGATAGAGTATATAATCCATGCATTAGACCCATGAATGTGTTTCACATACAGCTTCTCAGTCACTACTGATGACATGTCGCAGATGTCACAGCAAAGCAGGATGAAAAATATCAGCCCAAATGGAGATCTAGGGAATGTTTCACCCTGTGTTATCACCTGACACAACGGTCACTGATAGGCTGCATGAATCTACAGTATGGGCTAGAAAGAAATCAGCCCCAGGTGCTGTTGCGCTTGCTTCCAAAATAATGCACCTTAAGACATTTGTTACCAGCAAGTAATCTGACTTGGTTACTGGCTACACTAAAACCAAACTCAGAAAACCATGATAATTTAACCACATTAACCAATTTGGTAAATTGAACATGTCTTTCATCTATTTATGAAGACACTACACACCCAGTATAGAATAAGAGCTTTTTTATATGGGCTATTCAGGTTGATTTGCAGTATTTAGAACAAATTTGCAGTGTTCTGTCCAGAACTAATTGCTTAAACCAAGACTGAAAATGTGAATGGTGACTGATGCAGACTTCTCCACTAGATGGCATGCAAATACTCCAGCTCATTTTTCATCTTCCCTGTAATTAATATAGGTTCCTGCCATTCTGATTAATTAAGATTATTTTATATATATATATATATATATATATATATATATATATATATATATATATATATATATATGTGTGTGTGTGTGTGTGTGTGTGTGTGTGTGTGTGTGTATATATATATATATATATATATATATATATATATACACACACACTGATCAGCCATAACATTAAAACCACTGACAGGTGAAGTGAATAACACTGATTATCTCATTACAATGGCACCTGTCAAGGGGTGGGATATATTAGGCAGCAAGTGAACAGTCAGTTCTCAAAGTTGATGTGTTGGATGCAGGAAAAATGGGCAAGCGTTAGGATCTGAGCGACTTTGACAAGGATCAAACTGTGATAGCTAGAAGACTGGGTCAGAGCATCGCCAAAACAACAATTCTTGTGGGGTGTTCCCAGTATGCAGTGGTTAGGACCTAGCAAATGTGGTCCAAGGAATGACAAGGTGGTGAATTGGCAACAAGGTCATGGGCACCCAAGGCTCACTGATGCGTGTGGGGAGCGAAGGCTATCCAGTCTGGTCCGATCCCACAGAAGAGCTACTGTAGCACAAACTGCTGAAAAAGTTAATGCTGGCTATGATAGAAAGGTATCAGAACACACAGTGCATCACAGCTTGCTGCGTATGGGGCTGCGTAGCCACGGACCAGTCAGAGTGCCCACGCTGACCCCTGTCCACCGCCGAAAGCACCTACAATGGGCATGTGAGCATCAGAACTGTAAAAACAAGGTACAAATGCTAACCCCAGCTCTAAGCTTAATGTAATTTTTAATATGAATGGAGTTGTACAAATTTCCAATTGTGAGTGCCAAACACTTTTATTGTGATCTCTACATTAAATCATAGTTGTTTATTTGTTATTTATTAACTAGATTTAATAAAATTTGCTAAACAAATATTTGTGTAATACAATAAATCCTGAAAAAAGTAATTTCTTTGTACTTATGTTTGCTTATTTTCACCCCAACTGTTACCATGAAATCAATCTGTTGCTATTTTGTTTTGTAATTTTGCTATTATTAATATTTTGAAATAAATAACTGATGTTAATTTTTATTATTTTTTAAAAGTAATTTCATATGAACAGAATTATTTCTGAGATAAAGGCCTTCACAGGAGGAAGCAGTATTGTGAAACTGAAAGTGGATTTCTGATTAGTTATATTTTACTTCATCATAAAGCTTAAAGCACTACCTACTGTATATTATTCTTATGCTAATTACAGTATTATTAATGTTAGAAGAACTGTCAATCATCTCATTTCTATAGTTCAGTCCCTACAACTGAAAACGATACAGCCATATATGATCAAATTTATTAAGCTGTTTCTTCTGGTCCTGATTGAATGAATGCATATTTAATAAGGATACATTTTATAAGGACACATTTTGTTCATACAACATACCTCCATTTATATTTGACAGCAAACACAAGAAGGAATCATTCACTTCCATGGTCAAGCACTTTTTTAATGTAAGTTATTATGTACATGTGACATCAAGAAAAGTTTTTTAGAATTCTATGGTTTCAATTATTATTTACCATTGACTGTAAGTGAAGATTAGAAAAGTATGCTTAGTTTGTTTTAAGCAATGACATTTTGGTTAATTAAGATTTAACTATATGTAAATTCTAATTTATATTGGTGTGATCCGAAATGAAATTCTGAAGCATACAGGACAGAAACGTGCATTTTTTAGAAACCCAGTTCATTTCCACTGAAAAGAGAAATCAGGAAGTTTCAGTTTCAATTGTCCCTTTCAGGAGACACATGTAATTACCCTTCTCCACTTTTAATATACCACTGAGCCAGCAAAAACAGTTCTTCTTTTTTTCTGCAATCCCGTTATTACAGAATATCTGAATAATTTCAACAATGCAATAACTCACATGGAAAGCCAAAAACAGTGATTACACAAAGAAGACGTATGAATGTGTAAATATACACTGCCAGGCCAAAAAAAAAGTCGCTGTTTAGATTTTAATAGGCAAATACATAAGAGTCTATGAATGGATCATTATTAGAGATTATGATTATAATGTTTCTGGCATGTTATATGTTTGGCAACAGTTCTTTTAATCTTAAAAGATGAAGTGTGTAGCTTTTTAGTTCTTTAATAACCATGTAGAAAGAATTTATTTCCATCAAGCGGTGCATCAGTTTTTGGTCAAGATCTTGTATTGACAATGCAAGAGTTGAGCACTGTTTAAAGTCTCCTCCAGCACATCCCAAAGACTTGCACTGAGGTTAAGGTCAGGACTCCGAGGTGCCAATTCATGTGTGAAAATGATTCTTTATGCTCTCTGTACCATTCTTTCACAATTTTAACCCTGATGAATCTTGGCAGTGTCATCCTGGAATATGGCCATGATACGTCTTTCTACATGGTTATTAAAGAACTAAAAAGCTACACACTTCATCTTTTAAGATTAAAAGAACTGATCCATTCATAGACTCTTATGTATTTGCCTATTAAAATCTAAACAGAAACTTTTTTTTTGGCTGGGCAGTGTATAATGTACACTAGATACCTAGCATTTTATCCAATGTATGTATGCATGCATCACGCTGCTTACCACTACCTGTATACTGTTTATCTCATCTTACTGCACCATAATTCTTATATTCTTATTTATTCCATTTAACTTAATTGCCATTTTCATTACTGGTATGCATCATATTATTTACCATTGTACACTGTTAACCTATTGCACCATAACCTCATTACCTCATTTTAACTTATTTGCTATTTGCACTGGATGCTAACTACATTTCGTTGTCTCTGTACTCGTACTCTGACAAGACAATAGAATTGAACCTAACCTAACCTAACCTAACCTAGCCTAGCCTAACCTAACCTAACCTAAATGTATACATGCCTGTACATTTTACTGCTTCAGCCATTTCAACATGGTCTCAATCCTGCAAATCTGCATGACACAATTAGTTTAAATTACTGTTACTCTATTTCTGTATCTGTATTTTACTTGAGTTTTCTTTCACTTAATAATTTTGGATTTTTCTTACATTTCAAAAAAGAAAAATCTATCTTACCTTCTACTCACTACATTTTCAAACACTACTTCACTACATGATATTTGTTAAGTCATAAGGTGACTTTCTGGGCATCAAACAGCTTCAAGGATTTGATCAGAATTCCTAATAAATCTAAACCTTTGCAGATCTGACAGCAGTGACATGTTATACCTATCACTGTAATCTGTTGCTGTGTTTACATTGCATTTATCAAGGCAGCTAGTTCTAAGTTTGTATAATTCAAGTTATTATCATCAAGCTAACAGTTGAGAAATTAGGAATAAAGGTGTTAGTTAGCCATAGCTAATAATTTCCCATGTTTCTTGGCTCATTGGTGAACATATAAGCAAGTCAAGTCGAGTCAAGTGGTTTTATTGTCATTTCAACCATATACAGGTAGTTAGTACACAGTGAAAAGAGATAACGTTCCTCCAGGAGCATGGTGCTACAGAAAACAACACTGAACTACAGGAGACTTTTACCACCACTGATGAACTCCAACAAAATAGTCTTCAAAATCCATCGTTGCTTCAAATTCTGACAAATTTTTGCATGGAATCTAGATTTGAAGATTTGCCATGCATCAGCTTTGGTAATAAAATTGAAGACTTCATTAAATGAAAACCCAAACAAAGTGACTAAATTTAGCTTCAGTCACTGCTGACTATCAGAGAGGCCAGTTCCAAGAAATGAGAAAGTAAAATTCAAGCAAAGGGAGGGAGACGGGGAAACACCGATCTGAGCGTATAAAAGAGGAGTAAACACGCTCATTCATTCACACAAGCTTCAGAGC
>CM040998.1:10889290-10909941 GCA_022985145.1 Pangasius djambal
TTTTATTTGTATAGCGCTTTTAACAATGGACATTGTCACAAAGCAGCTTTACAGAAATAAATGGATTCACAAAAAATATATTGTAAATATTTGAATTTATCACTGTGAATTTATCCCTAATGAGCAAGCCAGTGGCGACGGTGGCAAGGAAAAACTCCCTGAGATGATATGAGGAAGAAACCTTGAGAGGAACCAGGCTAAAAAGGGAACCCATCCTCATTTGGGTGCAACGGATAGTGCGATTATAAATAAATCCCTTCTATTATTGTGTACTATAAGGACAAATAGTGCAATTGTGCAACCAATAAATTCATCACAGTTTTCGCAAGAAGTCCAGCTGGTTAAAATCTATCCACTGTCCACCGATGGAGTCCTGAGTACGAAGCTGCTCATGGCAACCGCAGCCCCAAAGCCACTACAGCAATCGCAGTCCCAAGCCATTATAGTACAGCTCCCCATATGTGATCCCCAAGCCATCTCCAGCAACCCAAACAGTTCTTCCCCCAGCAGCAGCGAGAGAACTCCAACCAGAAGTAGGGCATCAGGATGGGTCAAGCAACGAGGAGGAGCAGAAGGGGCATCAGGATGGGTCAGGCAGTGAGGAGGAGCAGAAGGGGTCAGGATCACTGGCATCTCAGAAGTAGCATGTGTAGCTTGACAGAGAGTGAGGGAGAGAGAGAGATGGAGAGAGAGGAAGAGATTGTTAGGTAAGCTTTTGTCCTCTAAAGGTTAAGGACAATGTACTTTGCATGCAGAGTGCAAACAGGGACTCCGGCAAGACTAGCTATGACAGCATAACTAAAAGGGAGAGCCAGAAGCTAACACAGACATGAGGGCACCCTGGGACATAAGGCAGCCAGCCACTCCACTGTTGACAAACCTGAGTGAACGCGTGAGAGTGGGGGGGGTGACAGCATCCAAACATCCCAGTTCACCACAACACTCTATGCCTGTGAACCCTCCAGACCTGACCCTGTACCTAAGAAAAAACTATTCATAAAAGGCTTGACTAAACAAATATGTTTTCAGCCTAGACTTAAACACTGAGACTGTGTCTGAGCCCTGAACACTAAGTGGAAGGCTGTTCCATAACTGTGGGGCTTTGTAAGAGAAAACTCTACCCCCAGCTGTAGCCCGCACTATTCGAGGTACCAACAAATAGCCTGCACCTTTTGATCTAAGTAGGCGTGGCGGATCATACAAGACCAAAAGTTCGCTCAAGTACTGTGGCGCGAGACCATTTAATGCTTTATAGATAAATAGTAGTATTTTATAATCAATACAAAATTTGATTGGGAGCCAATGCAGTGTGGATAAGATAGGGGTGATGTGGTCATATCTTCTGGTTCTAGGAAGGACTCTTGCTGCTGCATTCTGGACTAACTGGAGCTTGTTTATGCACCTACTGGAGCATCCAGACAGTAAGGCATTACAATAATCCAACCTAGAGGTAACAAAAGCATGAACAAATTTTTCTGCATCGTGTAGTGACAATATATTTCTTATTTTACCTATATTTCTGAGATGAAAGAAAGCAATCCTAGTTATATTATCTACATGAGCTTCAAAAGAAAGACTAGAGTCGATAATCACACCAAGGTCTTTTACTGCTGCACATGATGAAACAGAAAGGCCATCCAGAGTTATTATGTAATCAGAAAGCTTACTTCTAACTGCATGTGGTCCTAGTATAAGTACTTCTGTCTTGTCAGAATTAAGTAAGAGAAAGTTAATAAGCATCCAGTTTCTAATGTCTTTTACACATTCCTCAACTTTATTAAGCTGGTGTCTATCATCTGGCTTTGCTGAAACATACAACTGTGTGTCATCAGCGTAACAGTGGAAGCTAATACCATTACGGATAATTTTGCCCAGAGGTAGCATATATAGAGAAAAGAGCAGAGGGCCTAAAACAGAGCCTTGTGAGACACCAAACTTTACCTTAGTATGAGAAGAGAAGTCACCATTTACGTTTACAAACTGTTAACGATCAGTCAAATAAGACCTGAGCCAGGAAAGGGCCATTCCTTTAATGCCTACTACATTTTCTAGTCTATCGAGGAGAATAGCATGATCAATGGTATCAAAAGCTGCACTAAGGTCAAGCAGCATAAGCAAGGAGACACAACCCTGATCAGAGGCCAGCAGTAAGTCATTTACAACTTTTACCAGCGCTGTCTCTGTGCTATGATGAGGTCTAAATCCTGACTGATGCATTTCATGAATGTTATTCCTATGTAAGTATGAGCAAAGCTGCTGTGCTACAGCAAAGCTGCTGTGCTACATTGCTACAATGTAGGCTACATTGGCCTCGTTGGTGGCATAGGTAACAGGACACCGAGCAAACACAAGGGTACACTGGAGGAGGAAGGACTTGCACTTCCTAAGGTCTCCTGCATATGTTTCAGGGTCTGGGACATATGCTTCACACCATGGTGGACTGGGAGAAGAAGCAGAGAGATCCATACGAGTAGACTGACTGGGCTGGGGGTCAGGGGCATCTGGGCCAGTTGGGGGAGGATGTGGCTGAGGAGCTCAATCTGGTTCATCATGGGGCAGTGGAAAACACTGCATACTCTTTCTACAACCAAACAGTGCTGCTTCTTGTACTGAAGCATGAAGTATGATCTGCTTGTGCTTGGCCATCAGATCTGTGAACCTCTCTCAGACCCATTTTGCAATCAGCAGCACACTGAAAAAAATGGAATATGTGGTCGGTTAGATTTAAGAAAAAATATTACGTATGGTTTACATAAAAATATTACGTTTCTCATCAAAATGTGATTGCATTGCTCATGCTAAACCTAATTTAACGAAGATTCTAATTACAAGATTGAATTACATAAAGTGAGTGTGATCAAGTCACATTGTACAGGTACTATAACTACAATATTTAAATTAACATGGCTAAAACATGGTAGAATAGCACAGCAGTAATGTCATTGTTGTAGAATGCCAATAACCAGGGTTTAATCCTCAGCTGAGGTGAGAGTGTGGATTCAGTGAGCTTTTTTTCAGTGTAGAATGTCGATTTTTGTGTGCATGTGTAAATATGAATATCCTTCCTCAAAGTATCATTGAATGAATTCCATTTTCTCTTTTCTTGCCAATGGAATCTTTTGTTCTTTTCTTATTGAAAAAACAGGTTTAAAGTGAACACAGTCCACATGCTGAAAAAAAAGGTCACTGAATTTATTTAATTCAAATGCGTACATCGATTCCACATGTTTGAATTGAGTTACATTAACATAATTTGTTTTCGTACATTCATACATAAACCATACGTAATATTTTGTCTTAAATCTAAAATATTTGTCTTAAACCACACATTCCATTTTTTCAATGTAATTCAAGTTTATTGTACAATATGTTGTGTTCATCTTTGCAACCGACCTCATAGAGCAACTGTTCAGACGTCATGCTGTATCGGAAATCACTCACTAATTTACTATTCCCTATATAGTGGGTGTCACAGTATTTTTATGACCTATGTTTGGCGTGTGTGTTTGATTGTTGATAAATGTAGATACACTCATTACTGAAGCACTCAATTTTATTATGTTCCAGCTTAATCTAATGAATACAAAAATACAGCAAAATGATTATGCCAAAAGTTTATATTTATTGGAAAGTGGTCATAAATGTACAATATTTTCATTTTATGGCATTAAATTTTAGCCTATGTATGCTACATTCTAGTGTGTCCACCCTGATGCTTAACCACTGCTGGAAGAACTTTAAACAGTCTATTATGTACTTGTTGGATGCCGTTCCTTGAACTAGAATTTACTTATGGCAGCAATTAAGTCAGACTTAATTGCTAGTCAGACTAGTTGGCTTTGCTTCTTTCCAAATATGGTCTTTCAGAGCATGAAACACCTTCTCAATGGGATTCATGTCAGGGGATTTTGGTGGAGTCTTCACCCAGTATATAACCTCTGCAGCAATGACTGCTTGCAGCAGTGTGTTTCGGGTGATTATCTTGGAAAAATCGGTGATGGACTCTGAAGTTTTCCCTAATGTAGGGAGTGGCAGTTTCTTTTATAATAGCATCTTCAAAGAAAGACCGGTCCATTGTCCCTTTGAAGTCTGCAATAGTCCCGGTCCCAGTCTGGTTATTGCTCCCTAAACATGAACTTTCAGTGGGTGTTTTGGCTTTGGTTTAGGCACGTTTCTGCCACATTTACGAAATGACGTGGTGGCAAAATGATCCAAAGCCACCGTTGACTCATCAGTGAAAATTATGTAGTCAAATGTCTCCTTTGCATCGATCCATATCTGGGCTTATTGGAGACATACCTCTTTATTTTTGTCTCTGACCATGGGACAATTTTGAGTTTTCCCATACTTCCACCCATGTTTTTGCCTGATCCTCTAAATGGAATGCTCACTGATGTCCACTCTATTGTCACGCCAGAGCTATTTTTCCACTGAACTTGCCGGCAGTCCGTCATTATGGTTAGTTATGTTGTCTATGGCTAGTTATGTTGTCTATGGCTGTGACAATGTTCCTAAAATCAAGAGCAAAACATTAAATAGATATTTGACACTTTAGGCACAACTAAGATATGACATTGTTGCAACATATTTATATTTGTGATAGCATTATACTATATGAAGTGGATAACTTATTTATTTTTGTGAGGATTACGTATGCATGATGTTCATTCTTTGTAATGTCATCTGATGGTCTTCAAAGTAGTGTGTACAGCAATGGAACTCAGATGGTGGTGTATTTCTCGAGTGGAACTTCCAGCAGACCTCATCATCCTGATGTCTTGGTAATGCAGTTTGCTGATCTTGGTCATTTTGAGATGCCTTTACATGTAGATGGACTGTATTTATCCATACAGATGTCAAGGTGTCATTGGGGGCATGAAAAATATGTGAGAATGGGTTGTAGATACGCCTATCTATCAGGCCATTCTAAACACTTAACGTGTTGTAATGTACTAAAGACAACGACCAGGAAGGTAAAACAAATTTTATCATAAGCTCCTTGTCTTATGCAGAATTTAACAGAATGCAAAACAATGACACTATAATCATCAAAACCACTGTCAGCTGACAAGGAAGTGGTATGTAATGTTATACACACCACTGTTGCTAAGTTACAGTCTAAAATCTGGATTCCACTCTCCCAACTTTCCACCAGTTTGTTGACTGCACTACACAGGAAAACAGAACACTGGACTTTTTGTATGCGAATGTTAAAGAAGTACACAGAGCTACTCCCCTACCCCCATTTGGTAGATCAGACCATGACCTCATCTTGTTAATTCACTCCAGCAGGCATGAATTGGGTAAATTCATGTGATGAAACAAAGTTATTGTCATTAATTTTTACACTATCTCTAACTCAAAAAGCAACTTTATAAAGCATATTTTTGAGTAACTATACTCTGTTATGTCAAAGTGCAAATGTTTTCATCTATGTTTACTGCATTTAGGCCTTCTTTATAATATGTGCCCACCCCAAATGACAGTTGACCAAAAGACAGTTAAATGGATTGGACAACTACTTGATAACTACTGCAATTCTAAGAATGACTGCTAGCTTGTTAATAGTTCAAATACAGTTTTACAATACAGTTTTACAAATCTATGTAATCATCTTATTATTATGAAGGTAATTTTAAAGTGCATTTTTTAAAAATCCCATCTCATTATTATGAAGGTCATTTTAGTGAATTAAAAAAACTCTTTAAATTTTTTTTTCACATAAGACGTAAAATGGTTAGGACAAATATTTGATAACTACTGCAGTTGCAGACTATGAATTGAGTAATACTCACTGAGTTGAGTAATTTTTAAATAACATACACATTATGAATTAGGAAAACATTTGAATTAAAAATGAAAACTCAATAAGGACTATGAACTTTAAAAATATAGTAAACAAAATGGCAAGTAAATTGCACAGCAACTATATTTGCATTGGTATTAACTGAACACATTTTACTCTGGAAAAAAAATTAAATAGCCCATTTCTCCTTCTACCATTTCTTATCATGAGCTATAGTAGTGTTCTTTGTACATGTCTTTCCACATCTTTATCCACTGAATTCTTTCCACATCTTTATCCACTGAATTCTTTCCTTGGGAGTTTTTCATGTCTGTACAGGTCAGAGGTAGAATTACAGCTACTGTTTTATAAAAGATACCATTCCAACAACAAATACATTATGTGATCAAAATGCATATTTTAGTCTAACTTTTTTGCACTCATTTCTCTCTTGTGCTCCATCTGGACATGTATTCATGTGCATCTTTAAAGTTTAACTACGACTCGGTTGCTGTTATGACAAATTGTTTTGCGAAATGGATATATGCGCATGACTTTTAATTCATAATATTTACAGATTATATAAAATAAGAGTAAAATGTAAGTTATGCATTAGAGAAAAGCATCTCTAAACGCATTAAACAGCACAAGCACTCACGGTATCGTCTTGTTTTTTGGCTTGAGACTTATTAAATCCGTGAGAGTTGGCACCTCTGTAATTGCGACTTTATATCTCACAACTGTCAACTGAGTAATATTTAAATTGGTGCACTGAATTGAGTAATATTTATGTATACATTATCTTGTGAATACTTGCAGAGAGCGCAATGAAGTGTACGTTTACAAAACAAATAAAATAATAATCCGCTCATGCAGTCACGTGTAAATGGATTTTACATTGTCTGTATTACTAAATATTTGTGTCTATTATTAGGCTATTTTTTATTCATATTTTATTGTGGATATTTTATGTTTTCTCAGAATCACAACATTAAACGTGCAGTTAAAAAATTATTAGACACTATCAGAGAATGATGTTAATTCTATGTTAAATAAATAATGTAATAATCTATAAGCCTAGGCATGTTTAAAGATCGATTCAAGATTAATTATTGCCAAGTTGAATTGGCCAAGAGCAGTCTGATCTGGCCTGTGGACTTCTGTGTTCACTTTAAAAAAGTTTTTTTAATAGTGAACTTTTAAATCTAAGAAAAGAACAAAAGTGTCCATTGACAAGAAAGGAGAAAATGGAATTCATCGCTACTTTGAGGAAGGATATTCATATTTACATGTCCACACATTTTCTACACTTTCTACACTGAAAAAAAGCTCATTGAAACCACACTCTCACCCAAGCTGAAGATCGAACGCAGGTTGCTGGCATTCTACAACAAACACATTACTGCTACTCTACACTATTGTACCACACACGGTTGAGCCACATTAATTTAAAGGCTATAGTTATAGTGCCTGCACTGTGTGACTTGGTCACGCTCACCTTACATAATTCAGTCTTGTAATTAGAAACTTGTTTAAATTAGGTTTATCATAAGCAATGAAATCACGTTTTGATGAGAAAAGTAATATTTTTATGTAAACCATACGTAATGTTTTCTTAAATCTAACCGACCACAGGGTGCCACGTGATCATGTGTGACAAAGCCTTGAACACGTTGGAACGACGGCGCTGCTCAGGGAGGAGTTGAAGATGTCAGTGAAAACATCCACCAGTTGGTCTGCTCATCCTCTGAGCACTCTGCCAGGAATGATGTCTGGTCCAGCTTTGTTTGGCTTTGTCCTGACCACTAGAGGTCCTTGAGTGTTTTTGTTAGTATTTTTTGTGTCTGTAATTAAGTTCATTGTTTTCACCTGTGCCTGGGTTCCTGTGTGTGTTGCCCTATTCCTCAGTTCTTTGCTCAGTGTTTCTCTTGCCATGACCAAGCCCTAGTCATTTTCCGACTGTTCTGTCCAACAAACTATCCAAACCTATGCTTAGAAGGTTTCTCTCAAGGGACAGCAGTAGAATCTTGACCTGACATGACAAATTGAAGAGATTACATTGGTCCTAGTTGTACAGTAGTTCAGCAGTCTAGTTGTAAAAATGTAGTCACTGTAAGTCTTTCATCAGAGCCCCTTTAGTTAGTTACTTCACAACATCTAGCCAGGTCAAGAACACACTGGAGCTGGGAGATGTATCATTCTCAAAGTCTACAATCAAGAGACGCCTTCAAGAATGTAAATACATAGGGTTTACCTCAACATGCAAACCACTGGTAACACTCAAAAACAGAAAGGCCAGATCAGACCGATTAGTCTGCCCAGTTCTTGGGATGATGGGAAGATGATGGGAATGAATGGGAAGAGAAGAGTATGGAGAAGAAAAGGGGGGCCTCATGATCCAAAGCATATCACATCATCTGTCAAAAATAGTGGAGGCATTGTTATGGCATGGGCATGTATGGCTGCCAATGGAACTGGGTCACTGGTTTTTATTGATTATGTGACTGCCGATAGAAGAACCCAACTGAGCATGCTTTTTACTTACTGAAGACAAAACTGAAGGCAGAAAGACCCAAAAGAAGCAGCAACTGAAGGTGGCTGCGATAAAGGCCTGGCAAAGCATCTCCAGGGAAACTCAGCATTTGATCCATGGGTTCCTGACTTCAGGCAGTTACTGACTGCAAAGGATTTGCATCCAAATATTAAAAATCAACCTAAAATTTAAGATTGTTATTTTGTCCAATTACTTTTGAGCCTGTGAAAATGGAGGGACTATGTAAAAATTGCTGTAATTCATGGTTAATGCAATATTTTTGTTAAACCTCTTGAATTAAAACGGAAAGTCTACAATTCAATAACATCTAGATTGCTTCATTTCAAATCCATTGTGGTGGTGTACATAATTGTGTCACTCTCCAAATACTTATGGACCTGACTGTAGCTGTTCACAACTGCAGTATCCACCAAGGAACAGTGTCTTGTACCAGCAAATTGTCTTCTGGGTGATGCTGAAATACTTGATGAGATCATCTGACAAGTCCCCTTGTCGGGAGAGGACCATCACTGATCCACCTCATGTCTCCACACTCAGCTTTCTTTGGTAGGGCTTTCACTGTTTCAGGAAAGCCAATCCTTTTCCCCTGATTGGTTCCACATACTCCATAACAGATACAATGCAGGTGGTCCAAAAGTGCTGTACTGCTGTAGAAGTTGTCCACATAGACATGGAACCCAGTCCCACAGAAGGGAACATGGAGCAGATTAGCTCCGTGAAAGCCTTCACTTGATACACAGTGAAGTCACATGTGTAGCCATTGTTGCTGTTGGCCAGCACAAACAACTTGTAGCCTTGCTTTACTGGCTTATCCTTCATGTATTGCTTTAGCCTTTGTAGCTACCATGCACTCATCAATGGCCAGATTCTGAGGCAGATGATAGAATGCCCTGCATGCTGAGCTAATCTTGACAAAAGAGGCTTTAGGCAGAACAGGGCATCATAACCTGTTCTGAGAGTCTGTCTGTCTCTGGGTCACTCATATGCACGAAGAAATGCTCTCATACATGTAGCCAGTAATCACATTCAAGGGAAAGGGGTGTTGATGAAGCTTATCCTTTCTCCAAAAGTCTCCGGCAACTGACTGCTTCAGGAGGCAAAGGTAAAGAACTATACTGAGGTACTTCAGCATATCTTCAGTACCTACATCACTCCATGGTATCTTCATCCCCTGTGCAATCTTATGGGTTGCATACTTGTTTGTATTCTGACAGAGATTCTGCAAGACATCTCTGCTAAAAAAAAACAACAACCGGAAGAGCTCTAAAGGAGTGTGGTTCAGATGAACATCCAGCTGCAGTCTGGGGGTCTTCTTAGGGTAGAAGGGGAATTGCTGGGGCAGTTCATGATAAAACAAGAAAAAAGTAAGCTAAATAACACAAAACATGCAACAAAGCTCAGAGAACTACTGCAGTACCAGCCATGTAAGGATATTTCCCAAAGCCACAATAGTAAGTTTGCGCATTCAGATTTCATGCAAAATGCAATAAAATGGTGCATAACTGTTTTGTTATGTATAAAGAGACTGCAATCAGATTGAGCTGAATAAAAGTAATTTCCCTAGGTTGTATTATACATAATGGAGAACTAGATATTAACATGTGTAAAATGTGTGCTGCACACTAGCCTGATTCATAACATGCACTGATGCACGTAACTAGCTAACTATATGCTTATTGTTTGCTAGTTTAACAGCCTACAAGTACATAATGTTTTGCCAATATGCAACAAATCACTGATTTTGCAAGAGAGAAAAGAACATTGACCAACATTGACCAACACTAACCAATGCATAAGATTTGCTAAATATTTACTTACAAATCCGGGAAACCTTCCAGGCCCTCATCAAACGTATTGTCTTCCATGTAGTCAACACTATCAGCTTCACTGCCTCCGGCACTCTCATGCTTGGAATCACTCTGATATTACTTCTCCAGTACTTGACTCAAGGTCCTCTTCCGTCGTGTCATTGTGTTATTTAAAAAAATTCAAAATATAAAGGTTTTGGGTTGTTTTTGACCATAAATAGTTCACGACAGACTCAGTAACCATGACACTGACTCAGCAATCACTTGTAGCACTCAGTGATGCAATTATGCACAGAACCACTATACACTTTACACACTGAAATAGGTGGGTGACTGAATCCTCCAACCAATCATGTTTGACCTTTTTGGAAAGCTTATAATGAGTACACTTGGCTTGTACACGTCAATTACATTGATCGGTATCCGTAAAAGCAAATAGTGCTTGGTATTATACATCTATCTACACATAGTATTATTGGTATTGATGCAAAACTAAAGAATGATGGTTTATAACACAATCTTTCCACCAACAAGGAAAACAACTGATGATTTTGTAAAGGACAACTTCAACTTTCAAAATATCAGTAAGATTTCTTCATATTTTCATCCAATTTTGACAAAATTTACAAAGTCAAGTGAAACTGGAAGTATATTACCATTTTGTACAAACACATGAGCAAGCAAATAAGCTAAGGTATAACTGTTGTTTTTTTTAGCTGTCAGCTGTATTTTTGTCTTGTTGGAAAATGATTTCTGATGACAAAAGTATTTGGTTTGTGATGTCCCAAACACTTTTAAATGGCCACAATACACAAGGAGTTCTGGCCCCCTAGGCTGTAAACAAGACCCAAAGCAACATTTGTGTTAATTTATTGAGTGCTCCACAATGACAGAGAGAGCTCAAATTTCATATAGAGATATACAATTTATTACTTTCAAAGATGATATGCAGCTTTCATTAATATTGTTACAATTTTGTTTATACAAAAGCTGTTTTTGCACAATAGTCAGACTGTAGATGCCAGTGTCTACTCCACTAGAGCACTGAACAATCTGATTTTCAACTTTAAGTGTATTTACATTCAAATTGGGTGAATGGTGTAGGAATTACATCACTTTTTATATGTGGCTCCCCCTTTATAAGGGACCAAAAGTCAATGGACAAACTGACAATCATAAATTAAATCGTCATTTTTTTCAATACTTAATTGCAAATCCTTTGCAGTCAATCATTGTCTGATGTCTGGAGCCCATAGACATCACCAGATGCCTTGATTCTTCCCTGGAGATGCTCTGCCAGGCCTTTACTGCAGCTGTCCTCAGTTTCTGCTTGTTTTTGGGGTGTTTTGCCTTCAGCAAGTGAAATGCATGCTCAGTTGCATTCAGGTCAGATGATTGACTTGGCCATTGCAGAACATTCCACTTCTTTGCCTTAAAAAAGTTGCTTTCAAAATATACTTAGGATAATTGTTCATCTGCAGTGTGAAGCTGCTGGGGGTGGCCCCACATGGACAGCCTGAAGATCATTGGGATTGCTGGAGATGGTGCTGTATGAGGACCATGGCAATGGCTTGGGGATCTCATATGGGGTTGTTGTACTGTGGTGGCTTTGGGACTGCGATTGCTGTGGTGGCTTTGGGACTGTGAAAACTGTGATGAATTTACTGTTTGCACAATTGTATTATTTGTCCATGTAGTACAGTTATAGAAGGGATTGATTTATAATTGCACTATCCGTTATCACCCAAATGAGGATGGGTTCCCTTTTGAGTCTGGTTCCTCTCAAGGTTTCTTCCTCATATCGTTTCAGGGAGCTTTTCCTTGCACTGTCGCCTCATTGGCTTGCTCATTACACATTGCACACTTGCACATTTACAACTTATTTTGATTTAATTAAATTTGAATGTATTTATTTCTGTTAAGCTGCTTTGTGACAATGTCTATTGTAAAAAGTGCTATACAAATAAAATCGAATTGAATTGAAGCACCGTCCAATGAGCTTTGAAGCATTTGGCTGAATCTGAGCTGACAAAATAGCTGTATACACTTAAGAATTCATCCTGCTTTGTCAGCAGTCACATCATCAACAAATACAAGTGAACCAGTTCCATTGGCAGCCATACATCTCTATGCTGTAAGATGAGATGGTATGCTTCAGATCATGAGCAGTTCAATAGGATTGATCTCAGACTTAGATTCATCTGTCCATAACACTTTTTTCCAAAGTTCCTCTGTCCAATGTCTGTGTTCTTTGGCACATCTTAATGTCTTCTTTTTATTGGCCAGTCTTAGATATTGCTTTTCTTTGCAACTCTGCCTAGAATGCCAGCATCCTGGAGTCACCTCTTGACTGTTGATGTTGAGACTGGTGTTTTGGGTACCATTCAATGAAGCTGCCAGTCGAGGACCTGTAAGACATCGGTTTCTCAAAATAGAGACTCTAATATACTTGTCCACTTGTCCCAAACCCAAATATAAATACCCCTGAATATGCTTATGGATTCATTCGTCCATCTACTTCTCCAGCAGGGGCTGGATTCTTCTTTGTCGGCAAGAAAGATGGCGGTCTACGACCATGTATTGATTAGAGGGGCCTTAATAAAATTACCATCCGTAATCGTTATCCTTTGCCACTGATGTCCACAGCATTTGACTTATTTCAGGGGGCCACCATTTTTACTAAATTAGACCTACGAAATGCGTACCATCTAGTTAGAATCCGTGAAGGGGATGAATGAAAAACGGCCTTTAATACTCCGTCTGGCCATTACGAGTATCTAGTAATGCCGTTTGGATTGACCAATGCCCCAGCGGTGTTCCAGGCTTTTATCAATGACGCTCTCAGAGACATGATGAACCAGTTCGTGTTCGTCTACCTGGACGACATTTTAATTTTCTCCCAGTCCCTACATGAGCATTACCACCATGTGCGACAAGTTCTCCAGAGACTTCTTAAGAACCACCTATATGTCAAGCCAGAGAAGTGTGAATTTCACGTCAAAGAGGTCTCTTTCCTCAGATTTATCATCAAGGAGGGCAGAGTTGGTATGGATCCTAAAAAGACACAGGCTGTTCGAGAATGGCCCACACCAAGTACTATAAAGGAGGTACAAAGGTCTCTTGGCTTTGCTAATTTTTATCGCAAATTCATCAGAGACTTTAGTTCAGTGGCCGTCCCAATTTCTGCCTTGACTAAGAAAAGTACCTGCCCTTTTTTGTGGACACAAGAGGCTGACAAGTCATTTAAGAATCTCAAGCAATGCTTTTCCTCAGCACCGATCTTAACACTGCCCGATCCAACCTTACCATTCATTGTGGAGGTTGATGCATCAGATGTGGGAATAGGCGCCATTCTTTCCCAACGCTTTACTGATGGCAAATTGCATCCTTGTGCCTTCCACTCTCACCGCCTGACTCCCACTGAGTCTCAATATGATGTTGGAGATCGGGAGTTGTTGGAGGTTAAGCTCACCCTAGAAATGTGGAGACACTGGCTGGAAGGGGCCCAGTATCTATTCCTGGTGTGGATGGATCATAAAAATCTGGAGTACCTCCAACAAGCTAAGCGCCTGAACCCCCGCCAGGTCAGATGGGCACTATTTTTTAGTCGCTTTGATTTCACTCTGTCATATCGTCCCGGAACTAAGAACAAAAAGCCTGATGCTCTCTCAAGGCAGTTACATAACTCCAGTCAAGAGAGTGAAACCAAACCAGTCATCTCTCCAACTTGAATTGTGGCACCCATCCGCTGGGGAATTAAGGCAGTGGTCAAGCAGGCACTTCAGACTGACCCAGATCCTGGAACAGGCCCTGCAGGACTCCTATTCGTACCAAAAGCTGTAAGGTCCCAAGTGCTTCAATGGGGACACTCTTCGCACCTCACTGTTCACCCTGGGTATAAAAGAACTTATCAGTTCCTCCACAGACGTTTTTGGTGGCCTGGTATGTCCAACGATGTGAAGGGGTTTGTGGCAAGCTGCTCCGTGTGTGTCCAGAGCAAGAATCAGCAACAACAACCACAAGGTCTCCTGCACCCTCTTCCCATCCCGAATCGCCCTTGGTCCCATCTCTCACTGGACTTCATCACAAGCCTGCCCACCTCTAAAGGTAACAGTGTAATTTTAGTTGTGGTGGACAGGTTCTCTAAGGCCTGCCGTTTTATACCTCTGCCTAAATTGCCTATAGCATTTGAGACAGCTGAGCTGGTCATTGAGCATGTTTTTTGAGTTTTTGGTCTTCCCCAGGACATGGTATCTGATCAAGGCCCTCAGTTCTCCTCCCTTGTATGGTGAGCCTTTTGCAAGCTTATTGGGGCCACTGCCAGCCTCTCCTCTGGTTACCATCCCCAATCTAATGGGCAGACGGAAAGGATTAATCAGGAGCTGGAGACCACACTTAGGAGTCTGGCATCTGACAACCCTTCATCCTGGAGCTCTCAGCTTCTGTGGGCGGAATATGAACACAACACTTTCCAGTCCTCTGCTATGGGGATGTCACCTTTTCAGTGCCAGTTTGGATTCCAGCCCCCCCTGTTCCCTGAGCAAGAGGATGATGCTGGTGTGCCTTCTGTTTCACTCTTCATCAGGCGTTGCAAAAAGATCTGGCAAAAGGCCCGGCAGGCCCTGCTGCGGACTTCCAAGAGGAATCAGGCTCAAGCCAACCGTCGCCGTTGTTTCCATCCTGGGCAGAGGGTTGTGGCTATCTTCTAGAGACCTCCCCTTGAGGGTGGACTCTCGCAAACTTGCCCCCCGTTTTGTCGGCCCCTTCAAGGTTATCAGCAAGGTCAACCTCGTCCTGTCACTAATGAACAGTTTTGACCACCAGAGGTCGCCAATTGACTCTCTATGTTGTTGACTTGTAACTACCTTGCTCACCTGTACCTCATTGTCTCCCTGTCATGTGATCTATTAGCTTGTGTATTTAAACCCTGTCTCAAGTCCATGTCTTTGCTAAGTCTTTGTCTTCATTTGTGTTGCAAACTCTGTGCCTTTTTGTTACTGTTTGGATTACCTGGTCTCCTGAATTTTCTGCCTGCCTCTCTGTTAATGATTTTTGGATTTTCCCTTTGGATTTATTTGCCTGATCTCCTGAACCTCTGCCTGCCTCTGTGTTAAAGATTTTTGGATTTCCCATTTGAATTTATTTGCCTGATCTCCTGAACCTCTGCCTGCCTCTGTGTTATGATTTTTAGATTTTCCCTTTGGATTTGTTTGCCCTCATGCTTGGACTTATGTTGGCTTTTAGAACCTTTTAATAAATCTTATGGACACTACCTGTTTTGCTCTGCACTTGAGTCTATATTCCCCAATAGTCTAGTGGATCGGTGTTGGATTATCGCTCCAGAGACCAGGGTTCAATCCCTACACTGTGACATTTTCACTGTGCCCTTCCTTCAGGAACTGCAAATCTAGTTTCTGTACTATTGCATTATAAACTACGGCTTAATTGTTGTGGCTGAACAAGTTTTAATTAGGAATTGTCAAAATGTTAACATTAGCTATTTATCCTGCAATCTGTTGTAGCTTAGTGTACTATTAGAGGGTAACTCATACCAATAAGTAGTGTGACCGCGGACAGGCAGCCCGCGCACCAAAAACTCACGACGCTCCTCATGCAACTGCCGGCCGGGTGCTGAAAGGACAGCACCCCCGATGTTTTGGACAGTCAGGGCGCGCGTGGCTGCGAGGCGGGGAAACGAAACTCAGCACGTCTGGCAGCAAATCTCGGCAGCGGCACCAATCTACCCTCCTGGAGGAGTCGGGGGATTATAAAAGGAACCAGCAGTAGCTCCAGTGAGTTGGGAAACAGTGGGAATGCTGCTATTGCTGACATTATGGAATCACTATTTTGCCATACTGTTTAGTAGTTTATAGTATGTGATTTAGAACATAGACATGATGAAGCAGATATTTGTAAATCTTTCACAGGAGCATTTAATATGGTATTCATGAAAAATTATTTCAGGGAAAAAAAAGCATTTGTATCCTATGTACAAATAGTTTATTTATTGCAAGTGCACACACAAATTTAATGAAAATTTTGTAAACCTCAGTTGTTTCATATTAACGACCTAAAAGAAAGCAATCAAATGGCGCCCTATAATAGGAGGAAGAGTTAGTCTGGTAGCTGATGTGCTGAGATGCAATTGCATTTTGTCAATTTTCAGCTTTGTGGGTCACATGTAGTATAAAGAAAATCAGATTTACCAAAATGTAGTAACTTTTGTAAATCTGCCATGAATATGTAGTTCAGTTTGTTCTACGCTAACATTTTCAGACACAGATTTACTACATGTTTGATAAATGAGGCCCAATATATGGTCACAGACCAATATTTTTGGGCCACCTGGCAGCTCTGGGTCTCTAAAGATGTCTCAGATGTTAGAAACAGCTGACTGCCAGACTAAAAACTGTTTTTTTTTTGGTTTTTAGATTACAAAATTTCAACTGTATTTATTTACTGATGGAAAATTTAAATAAATGTATTAATCAGTCAGATTCTCATATTTAATGCTAATTTTAGTTTTGGCTTTACAAGTCAATCCTTATACCACAAGCACTGGCTATTAATGTTTAAAACAAAAAACCAATAAAATCTCATTAATGTCACTCACTGGAGGCTCTGCAGGAAGACTTGTAAGAGATGGAGGGAAGGATGCAGACACATCAGAACCTGGCTCTTCACTTTGCCCTAGAAGAACAGACACACAGTAAAAACATGCCAGCTTTTATTGGCATAAATTCATGTAGTATTGTTTCTGAAATGCCAAAGCATCATCACTGTAATATACTCCTTGTAGACACATGGTATTTCATTCTTCTCACGTTTCAGTAGGCTCTTATGATGGTTCCCACACTTTATTTGAAAGCCGTCACAGATAAGATCATTGTTGGACGCCATAAGACGTAGAATGCAGCCATAATTCAGTGAGAATCAACGTAAGAGCTTGTACAAAAGAGAAAACAAAATACCAAAATAAATAAACTTTGAAACAAACATACACAAATAAACTTGGCACTCCCTCTTCTTTGACAATAACAATATCATCAACTTGAAGATTTCTCTTAAATACGTTCCACTTCTGCTGGGTGGCTATATTAGCAAGATACTCTTTGCGCCAGCGACTCCAAAATTGCTCTGCTAGATACTGCACGTCTCCATCTTTTCCGAGCAAACACATCCTCCCTGACGAAATTCCCTGGTGGAGGCAAAGCAGAAGTTGATTTTAACATAAGCAGATGATTTGGAGTAATTGGTGCTAAACTTTGAGGATCAGTTAGGCAATCAGTAGTAAGTGGCCTACTATTCACAATTGTCATTGCTTCATACAAAAAAGTTCGTAAAAAAGAGTCATCCAGCCGTCCCGGATGAAGTGCAAGAGTAGCGTTCAGCACAGATCTTACAGTTCTAATTTGGCGTTCCCACACACCACCAACATGACTTGCATGTGGTGCATTCATGATGAAGTCGCATTGCTTCTCTGATAGGAAGAATGTCACTCTTTCTACATCCATTTCTTTAAGGGCATCTTTCAACTCATTCTTTGCTCCAACAAAATTGCTTCCTTGATCGGACCTTATCTGTCGCACAGTACCTCTTAGGGCGAAAAAATAACGCAGAGCATGTGTACAGCACGGGAACTAAAGCAAGTAAAGAGAAGACCATACCGCTTGTGAACACTTCGGCCCTGCTTCACAAGAAATGGACCAAAACAATCCATGCCAGTATGTGAATCCTTTTCCTTGGTGCGCAACTTCATTGTGAAAGTGAGCAACAATCATTTCTGTAATCTGATGTTTTTTTGGGATTATTATAGGATGTTTCACAGAATCTGGAAAGATTGAACGACAAAGTCTACCTCCCACCCTGAGCACACCATCTTTATCCACGAAAGGATCAAGAGGGTACAATGCACTGCGAGACGAGACACTTCTCCCACTCTTTATCTCTTTCAGCTCGTGTTTGTAGGAACTACCTTGTAGACATTTGATTATGTAAAGTTCTGCTTTTTGTCTTTCTGTTACAGTACTGAGATGATTGGATTTGACTTTGCTAGCTCTTCTTAAAAGACGAGCTACAGCTCTAATTGCTTTTGACCAAGAAGAAAATATTTAGAGACGATCTATCAATTTCAAATTTTCTGTGCACTCAGTATTCAAAGTACAGAATGTTTTTATCTCTGGATCTCCAAACAGAAGTTCAGGAACATGATCTTTTGGTGCAGACATTTCTTTGTCCCACAGGAATCTAGGACCAGTGAAACAATTCGAAGCAAGCAACTCCTTCACTGTCAAACCTCTGGATGCATGATCACCGGGGTTTTTCTCCGTTGGAACATACTTCCACTGCTGGGGAGTTGTGCTAAGGTGTATTTTTTGCACTCTATTTGCGACGAAAGTATGGAATCTACGTGCTTCATTGCTTATATATCCCAGCACTACTTTGGAATCAATCCAGAATGTCTCTTTAATATCTGCATAGTCCAATTCTTTTTTAAGCGCAGTGCTCAACTTTGACAGAAACGACTGCAGCAGTTAGTTCCAACCTGGGGACCGTTGTAAGTTTAAGAGGTGCAACTCTTGACTTTGCCATTACCATAGCACAGTGAACATCTCCGTCCTTGTTCTTAAGTCTTAAAGAGCACTGGCCATATCCTTGTATGCTAGCATCAGAGAAGTGATGCAATTCAACTTTAACAGGTTTGCTGAAGCTAGATGGCGCATATGTTCGTGGTATATCCATCTTCTGCAGATCATTCAAATCTTGTTTCCATCGCTCCCACCTTAAACTGAGTCCACCTGATAAAGGATCGTCCCATCCACTGCCACACTTGCAGAATTCCTGCAGCATTCTCTTTCCATACAGCACAACAGGTGCTACAAGTCCTAAGGGATCATAAATAGAAGCAACGGTTGATAACATACCACACTGAGAAGAGGGTTGATCCTTCAACAGAACCTTGAATTTAAAGCAGTCAGATTCTTTCAAGGGGTAACTCGTCAAATGCAAGATCGAGGTTTTTTATGCCAGAGGTTCTTTCTGATGTAGAAATACTGTCCAACACAGCTTTGTTGTTGGACACAAACTTGTGTAGTTGTAAGCCACCTATAGCACAGAGTTTTCATACCTCATCTACAACTTTAATGGCTTGTTCTGCATCCTCCACACTAATCACTCCGTCATCTACATAGAAATTTTTTATCACAAACTGTGAACCTAATGGATACAACTTACTGTTTTCAGTTGCAAGATGTTTCAAGCCATAATTTGCACACCCTGAGGATGAGGTTGCACCAAAGAGATGGACTTTCATTCGAAACTCATTGGGAGGTTGGTTGAAATCTCCATTTTTCCACCAAAGAAAATGCAAAAAATCTCTATCAGGTTCGTCAACATGAAACTGATGATACATCTTCTCTATATCACACATAAGCGTGACGGGATGTTGAAGAAATCGAATTAAGATACCATGCAGATTGTTAATTAGATCAGGACCTTGAAGCAAGTGGTCATTTAAGGAGTAACCCTCATACCTTGCAGAACCGTCGAAGACTACCCGCAGTTTGTCTGCCTTCTTCGGGTGGAAGACACCATGGTGAGGCAAATACCATGTTTCTCCTTCCTTGCCACTTCCTTACACATGTAGGGATGTGGCTACGATTTACTGGTATGCAATCTTTGGTGTGAGTGAGAGGTAAGTTAATATAGCTACCAGACTTGTATGCTCTAACTTGAAGTCCTGATACTCTTTCACTCTGCAAGATGGTATCTTTTCCAAGCATGGTGGTTAGCTTTAACCCTCTATGGTACGCAATGTGATATCAATGAAGAAAAAATTTTTTGTGATGATTTTCCTGCTTAAAATTGGACACTATAAGAATATCAGTTAGCATTTTCATTATTTTGAAATTTATTTATTTCATATTAGTTTGTTGCTTCAAGGCAACATTGTACCACAATGGACAAATTAAAACATTTGACATTTTCATTCAGGAAAAAAGAAATGTATTTACTGAAATCATCAAAGTCTTTTACAAATCACTTGAACAAACAGATTTATCTAGTTTTTATTGTAATACACATTTCATTTTTAATAAAAATAACATTTCCTTTTCTAGCTGTTGCTCTCAGGCAACATTGTACCTTCGTGGAACACAAGTATAACAAAACCATAATAACGAGTTATAATATCAAAACATTACATTTAGTGTTGTTTCAAGATAAAACATCAGAAATCAACATAAATTGGCACCTCTCTGTGTGTGAAATTTGAGGAAGCAATTCCTCTCAACAGAAAAACAAAGGTACACTATATTACCAAAAGTATTCGGTCACCTGCCTTAACTCACATATGAACTTAAGTGCCATCCCATTCCTAACCCATAGGGTTCAATATGATGTCGGTCCACCTTTTGCAGCTATTACAGCTTCAACTCTTCTGGGAAGGCTGTCCACAAGGTTGAGGAGTGTGTTTATAGGAATTTTTGACCATTCTTCCAAAAGC
>CM040998.1:10910041-10928006 GCA_022985145.1 Pangasius djambal
TCCATGTCAACTAATATGACTCTTTCTCCAAGTGAGCAGCAAACCACCACCATGCTGTGCCACAAATTTCAAGGCTTGTGAGGATGGACAGGAGTCTTTTACTTGACAGTGTTGAAGCTATAGCTCAGTGGTTAAGACATTGGACTACTGATCGGAAGGTCATGAGTTCAATCCCCAGCTCTTGAGCAAGGCCCTTCACCCTCAACCGCTCAGTTATATAAATGAGAGAAATGTAAGTTGCTCTGGATAAGGGTGTCTGCCAAATGCAGTTATAATAAATTAGTTAACAGTTATAATAAATTGGAATCAGATGTTTAAATAAATGTATTGCAGTCACATGTTTAAGTCATAAAGTTAAAACATGCATTTAACTTTCGGCTGCACCTATTTCCGTCCTTGGTCATAGGAGAGCAGCGGACTAAGATAATATCATTTTATATTTTATCCCTACAATGCATACCCTTTAGAACCTCTACTTCATATCCTGTTTTAATAAACAGATATGAAAATAATGAATACTCCAACATAATCTACAGAAGTAACTCTACTTCTATCATAAGAAGCACCCATCAATGCACACCAGTCGTACCTCGGTTATATGTATTCTAAACATACAGTTATAAAATGCTGCACTTATGGCAACATGTTTAGGGAAAAGTAAAAATGCTTCATGTGTGACAGAGATTTGATACACTGCAAAAACAAAGTATGCATATATACAGATATTGGTGACAATCCAGAGCCAAGGCCAAATTATGTAGCATTAAATAAGCTAGTCCTCCAAGATACAGTTATATACATCAGCCTCACCTGAGGCGTCTGCCAAATGCCATAAATGTAAAATGTAAATGTAAGCTGCTAAAATCTCATCAAAGGCTCCAAGAGAGCTGGTTGACTAGCATGGTATAACTTGATTCAGAATAATGAAGAAGAATAGAGGATGCTCTTCTTCATCCCACAGGTAAGGAGGTATGACTGCCTGCTATGCTTAATATAGCTTCAAAGCTAGTTCCTGTCTAAGAATGGTAGAAAAGAAAACAGAACCCAGCAATCATCTGAATAATAAAAAACAAACAAACATGTTTAGCTTATGCTTTAAAGCTGTGACTGATGTCATAAATGACTAACCATCTGGGATAAAAACCCTTTTAATTTTTGAAGACAACAAAAAACATTTTTTTTCAGCTTGAGAAGGTGACCAGGTCTTTTGTGGCCTTGTGCTGTCAGAGGTATTGATTGAACCATGCAGAGGACTAAAGACTTTCACCTGTGTTACAACATTTGTGAAAAAAAAAGATATACATTATGCATACTATAAGGGATGGGAAATGGATTATTTAACGTGTGGCCTTTCTTCGTTAGCAGAGATTCTGTCACATTAATCAGTTTCAAGGCTGTTTGGAAAGTCTTTCTTTGTTCAGTTTCTTTCTACTTGAATGCAGTTGGCCGCTTCTCCAAAAGCCTGATTGGCTATTCTGACATGCCACTTTGCCACAAAGACCATTGAATAATCTTTATTTTCCAAGCCAGGAAATCTTGACAACATTAATGTTCCTTTGTAGGAAAGGGAGATGGACAGAGGAGAAAATGCATTATTTTCCTATTCATATGCACAGCCCTACTATTTAATTTTGTTTTTTTGTTCTTGATTTAAAACATCATGACTCATTAGCAAAATCATGTGCATGTTAGAGCAAGAAAAACAGTGCTGTTCACATACGTTGGCCATGCAACACACTATAATTACTATTATAAGTATTATGTCTTTTATCCTTTGCTGCTGTAATAATGCAAATTTCCCCATTGGGGGACGAATAAAGGATTATCTTATCTTAAAATGGAAGCAGAAGTTAGTAGTAAGAAGAGCAAGTTAGGCTAATAACAGCCATGTGATGACACCTGCACACACACACACATTTACAGTGTCGGCTTGATTTTCAATTTTTAGTTTTCAGTGAACTGTCTGAACTGGCAGCACACAGGAGTATTTAATCAAATGAATCAACCTGGTCATCCCTATAATTCACAACTATTCAGACTTTATGTATAAAGATGTACTCAATAAATTGAATTATATTTCAATAAATACATAACAGAAATCATGTCTCTCCTATTTGGTATTCTGGTCATTATACATTTCAAAGAGGCTCAGGGGTATAAAAAAGGTATACATTATGCAATGGCAGAGATGCAATACTATCCACATCCTATGCCAGCGACTCTGTCCATTGACTTTGTACATTCTGTCTATTTTTATTGTCTGTATACCTTGCATTTGTGGTTTTTATAATAAACCCTTTTATTACTTTACACCTAAATACTCAGTAGTTCTTCTTCAAGAAAGTATGATGCATTAAAAGTACATGATTTTTATGGTTTGTACATTAAACACGTTTGAAAGCGCATTCTGACAAGCTAATTCTAAAGGCTAATATTTGCAAGTTTAAATAAAAATCTCTGACAGATACAGTTAGGTCCGGAAGTATTTGGACAATGACAGAGTTTTTGTGATTTTGCCTTTATACACCACCACAATGGATTTGAAATAAAACAGTCAAGATGTGATTGAAGTGTAGACTTTCAGCTTTATTTTAAGAGGTTCCGCAAAAATATGGCATTTACCATTTAGGAATTCCAGCCATTTTCAGCAAGGTACCTCCATTTTCAGGGGCTCAAATGTATTTGGACAAAGTGACAATTGTAAATATAACCATAATTTTAATACATGGATGAAAATCTTTTGCAGCCAATGACTGAAGTCTGGAGCCCATGTTCTCAAAACTCAAATTCTGAGTTTCCTCCCTGGAGATGCTTTGCCAGGCCTTCACTGCAAACACCTTCAGTTGCTGCTTGTTTGTAGGTCTTTCTGCCTTCAGTCTTGCCTTCAGTAACTGAAAAGCATGCTCTAATGGGTTGAGATCAGGCGACTGACTTGGCCATTGAAGAATATTCCATTTCTTTGCCTTCAAAAAGTCTTGAGTAGCTTTCACAGTATGTTTAGGGTCATTATCCACCTGCACTGTGAAGCAGCGTCCTATCAGTTTTGTAGTGTTTGGCTGAATGTGAGCAGAGAGTATAGCCCTATACACCTCAGAATTCATCTTGCTACTTCTGTCAGCAGTCACATCATCAATAAACACCAGTGAGTTCCATTGGCAGCCATACATGTCCATGCCCTAACACTCCCTCCACCATGTTTGACACATGATGTGGTATACTTTGAATCATGAGCTGTTCCTTTCTTTTGCCATGTTTTTCTCTTTCCATCATTCTGGTACAAGTTAATCTTGGTTTCATCATTCCAAAGAATCTTATTCCAGAACATGGGAGGGTTTTTTAGATGTTTTCTCACAAAGTCTAATCTAGCTTTCTTGTTCTTGAATGTTACCAGTGGTTTGCACCTTGTTATAAACCCTCTGTATTTACATTCATGAAGGCATCTCTTGACTGTAGATTTTGACAATAATACACTTATCTTTTCCAGAGAATTCTTGACTTCTGTTGATGTTGTGAAGGGGTTTTTCTTCACCAAGGAAAGTATTCTGCGTTTATCCACTTTAGTTGTCTTCTGTGGTCTTCTAGGCCTTTTGATGTTGTTGAGCTCACCAGTGCTTTCTTTCTTTTTAAGAATGTAACTGTTGATTTGGCCACACCTAAGGTTTTTGCTATCTCTCTTATAGATTTTTGTTGTGTTTTCAGCCTAATGATGGCCTCCTTCACTTGCATTGAGATCTCCTTGGACTTCATATTGGTAGCTCCAGTTGAACAGCTGCCAAATGCCAGCTCAATATCTGATATCAACTCCAGACCTTTTATCTGCTTCGTCTTGAAGTAATGAGGGAATGGACCGCACCTGGTCAATTAACATCTTGTCAGTCAATTGTCCAAATACCTTTGAGCCCCTGAAAATGGAAGTACTTTAAAATGGCTGTAATTCTTAAATGGTAAATGCCATTTTTTTTGTTGAACCTCTAAAAATAAAGCTGAAAGTCTATACTTCAATCACATTTTCATTGTTTTATTTCAAATCCTTTGTGGTGGTGTATAAAGGCAAAATCACAAAAATTCTGTCATTGTCCAAATAGTTCCGGACCTAACTGTAAATAGGAAAGTCTATAGAATATATGTCTATAGAAACCTCTGAGCTAACAGAATAATTGTTTAATAAATGGGCTATATAAATGCCTTTGACGTAGGAGTGTCACTTTATAATGAAAGCTTAGTATGAAGCTGTTTTAAATTAAATGTAATTTGAACACTGATATAGCACACTTCTAGCACTAACTAAAAGATTATTCTTTGGAATTAGTTACATGAAGTTAACCTAGTTAAATTGGAGTCAGATAAATATGTTAACAGTTACAATAAATTGGAATCAGATGTTTAAATAAATGTATTGCAGTCACATGTTTAAGTCATAAAGTTAAAACATGCATTTAACTTTCGGCTGCACCTATTTCCGTCCTTGGTCATAGGAGAGCAGCGGACTAAGATAATATCATTTTATATTTTATCCCTACAATGCGTACCCTTTAGAACCTCTATTTCATATCCTGTTTTAATAAACAGATATGAAAATAATGAATACTCCAACATAATCTACAGAAGTAACTCTACTTCTATCATAAGAAGCACTCATCAATGCACACCAATCGTACCTCGGTTATATGTATTCTAAACATACAGTTATAAAATGCTGCACTTATGGCAACATGTTTAGGGAAAACTGCTAATAGCTCTATAACATGTCTGCGTAAACAGGGGTTCTCAAACTTAGGGTCGTGGGGTCACATGGGGTCACTTGCTTTACAAATTGTGAGAGAAACTAATCACCTACTAATTCCTTGACAACACTGCTGAAATGAAACATTTATTGAATATGGATGTTCAATTGTGACAGTAAATAACAAAGAGAAGTAAAAATGCTTCATGTGTGACAGAGATTTGATACACTGCAAAAACAAAGTATGCATATATGCAGATATTGGTGACAATCCAGAGCCAAGGCCAAATTATGTAGCATTAAATAAGCTAGTCCTCCAAGATACAGTTATATACATCAGCCTCACCTGAGGAGGCGGTGTCAGCATAATTTATAATGATAATCTGGGCATCACACAAAAACATGGACATAAATTCAACACATATGAAGTTCTTTATACTAACATATGTAGCCACAAAAAATAAGTCTACCCAGTTGATTAAACTAATTATTATTTACAGAGCCCAGGGCCATATTCTGAATTTCTTTGTGAATTTGCAGATTTCAAAAGTTATCAAACCCCTGATTAAAAAATCCCTGTCAGCTGTCCAACTATATTGTACTTAGTATATTTAAATTGGTAAATGACCTACTACTGGCCTCTGATCAGGGTTGTGTCTCTTTGCTTGTATGGTTTGGCCTTAGTGCAGCTTTTGACACCATTGGTCATACTATTCTCCTTTATAGACTAGAAAATGTAGTTGGAGTTAAGAGAACAGCCCTCTCCTGGCTCAGGCCTTATTTGACTGATTGTTATCAGTGCCCCACTCATTCACTTAGGTTTGTTGATGGTGGAATAGCTGATCGCTTTATGTCTCAGGGCATCCTCATGTCTGTGTTACCTTCAGGCTCTCCCTTTTAGTTATGATATAGCCAGTATTGCAGGAGTCCCTGCTTGCACACTGCACACATTGTACATTGTCTTTAACCATTATGTGACAATGAGCATACCTAATAATTTGTGATTCTCTCTCTCTCTCTCTCTCTCTCTCTCTGTCAAGCTACACATGCTGCTCCTGAGATATCTGTGACCCTGATCCCTTCTGCTCTACTTCTGTTTGGAGTTCTCATCAACCGAATATCACTCACTGCTGCTGAGGATGGCCTCACATGGACAGCCTAAAGATTAATGAGATTACTGTGGATGGTGCCACATAGAAACCATAAAATTGGCTGTGGATGTTCCTCCTTGCATAGCCTTAGGACTGCAATTGCTACAAACAGTTTTGCACTCAAGCTTCCATCATTTAACAGTTGATAACTTCAACAAAATAGACCATGTTAAAACTATAATGAATTTAGGAATGACTCTGATGCTGATAAGTTGCTCATAAGTTCCTGGTTACACAGTTGCACTTTTTGACTATATAGTGTATAGTTATAGAAGAGAAATTATCTACAATCACACTATCCGGTCTCACGCAGATGAGGATAGGTTCCCTTTTGAGTCTGGTTCCTCTCAAGTTTTCTTACTCATATTGTCTCAAGGAGTTTTTCCTTGTGATTTTTTTTACTTTGTGACAATGTCCATTGCTAAAAGTACTATACAAATAAAACTGAATTGAATTGAAATTTATTTGCATTAAAATTATATCAATATTTACACACAGAAGGGTACTCATATTCAGAGACGGGTTATGCACAGGCTTAAGTCAATTTTCTGGTTGGCCCTAAATCACGCATGTAGCTCATGCCTCTGAGATATTGTTCTTGAGTATAACTGTCAGATAGAGGGTTTTTAAAAAGCAATGCCTTCGAACACAAGTACTTGCCTTTAATGCTGAAAAAAATTTGGGGATAGAAAATGTGGACTAAAGCAAGTAGCAAATAATAGTATGATACGTGAATGATAAGATGGCAAGCATTGAAATAAACATTTAATAGGAGTCTAGTATAGTGCCAATGAATAGTCCTGTTATAATTATCGAATTAATCACTGCAAATTTGGTTTAACAATATGGCTTACATCTTCATTATTCATCAACATATAAAACTGCACATACTATTATTTAGCATCATATATATTTTAGTATTGTGTCCTGACATAACTGTGCTCACAACTTAATGTAGCCATGACATACTAAATTGAGGTCATAAACTCTTGATGAAGGTTATTTTATCACACTTTTAGTTCACAATTTTGAGTTGTTGATTTAATCAAACTAAGCCATATCTAATAATAATTATTAATAATGAAATAATAAATATCATTTTTTATAACAAATCATGCTTTTGCTCATTTGTTGTGCTTTCCTGTCATGAACATGTGCCAATGATTTGAACGATAAGCTGACTGAGCATTCAACTGCTCAACAGCTCATTTTAAGTGTTGTTCATAATTTTATCGATTATCAACTTTAAAGGGAACATATTATGTATATTTAAAGGTCATATTTATGTATTTAATATTGACCTTGCATGGCATTCCATAGGTTTTTTAGTCTATTTACACCTCAAAACATAAACTTCAGCATGATATATTATGGTTACAATATCATGGTTGCAATATCATGAATTAGAACATGGGTTTGACAATTTGTAAAAACAAACAAACAAACAAAAATAAAATCAGTTATCTCAGCATGATGAGGACTGGACAAAGGAACAAAGTAAGGATTCAGATCTCTCAAAATCTTAATCTTTGCAGTCTTTCATATCTTATAGATGCACCTTCATATCATTCTCATCCTCAAAAAAGGATTATTCTGAGGCTCATTTGAGGAGGGAAATGACACAGAATCATTTACCTTGGACAGTGCAACAGGTTTTACCTTAACAGCAAGGCAAATTCTTTTGTTTTTGCTATACACTGATGACATTTGGGTTTGAGATCAAAAGATGAATATGAGATGGTAGATCAGAATTTCAGTTTTCATTTCCTGATATTTACATCTAGACGTGTTAAACAACTTAGAACATGTCAGCTTTTGTTTGAACCCACCCATTTTTTCAAGTGATCAAAAATATTGGAACATGTGACTGACACGTGTTTCTTGTTGCCCAAGTGTGCCCTGTTAGATTGATTGCTTAAATGTTTAAATTAATAGCTCTATAAATCTACTCTTGGTTTGAGTCTTTGGTTTCAATAGTAAAGACTGCATCTGTGGTTAAAAAGGATAAACCAGCATGAAGACCAGAGATCTGTCTGTGGGAGAAATCAACCATTCTGAAGCCAAGAAAAGAGAGAAAATTAGGCATCGGGCAAAGCCAATACAGTCCACTTTGGAGTGTACTGAAAAAGAAAGAAACCACTGGCATACTAACAACCAGACAGGTCGGCCAAAGAAAACAACAGCGGTTAATGACAGAAATATTTTGAGAGCTGTGAAGAAAAACCCACAAATAACAGTTAGTGACATCACTAACAACCTCCACAGGGCAGGGGTGAAGGTATGACAATACACTGTTCGAAGAAGACTTTGCAACAAAATAGAGGCCATACCACAAGATGCAAACCACTCATCGGCAGTAAGAATCAGAAGGCCAGACTGGAATTTGCAAAGGAATGCAGAGATGAGCCCTGAATGTTAACCTCTACCAGGTCAAAGTGTGGAGAAAGAAAGGATCTGATCATGATCCAAAATATACAAGCTCATCGGTCAAGCATGGTGGAAGTAGTGTAATGGCTTGGTCTTGCATGGCTGCTTCTGGAATGGGTCACTAATCTTTACTGATGATGTAACTCATGCAGAAGAATGAATTCAGAAGTCTACAGAAACATTCTGTCTGCCAATTTACAGAGAAATGCATCCAACCTAATTGGGAGGATCTTCATCATCCGGCAAGACAATGACCCAAAACACACTGCCAACACAACAAAGGACTTCATCAGGGGAAAAAAGTGGAAGGTTTTAGACTGGCCAAATCAGTCACAGACCTTAACTAAAATGAGCATGCATTTCACCTCCTGAAGATGAGACTGAAGGGAGAAACCCCCCAAACAAACAACAACTGAAAGAAGCTGCGGTACAAGCCTGGAAAAGAAAAATACAATAATTTGATGATGTTGGTGGGTTGCCAGCTTGTTATTGCAAGAGAGGGATAGGCAACCAAATATTAAGTGTTATTTACTTTAAGACTATCTGTTCCAATGCTTTTGCTCACCTAAAAATTAGATGATCTGCCACCAAAGATGCTATGTTCTAAGCTGTTTAAACCAACTAGGTGTAACTGGCCCCACACTGACACTGTTACTGTCTGCGTAGTGTTACAAATGAAGAGGCGGATCACGAGAACTGCTACTGATGGAGGATTTATTAACATGGAGCATGCGGATGCTAGATGGAATAGAGAGTACAACAATGGGAAATGATTTCGTTCTGTGATTTTTCCACCTCTCCTCAGCGTGCTCAATGCCATTTGAGGACGCAGCACGGGCTGAACAGAAATGACGTCACGACGTAAAATGAATATAAATCTCTTTTCCCAAAAATGACACAAATAAAGTACAAAACTAAATTATAACGTTTTCGTGAACAAACTAATATAAAGTAAATACATGAAAATTGAAAGGAAAGGTCATTAGTGAAATACATTAATTTGGATTGTGAGTACACACTCTTATTAACATCTGTCACATTCACCCCTCCTGAATTTCACTAATATCCTGACCAAAATGACACACAAATTGATCCAACAGAACCAGATTTTCAACGAATCTCACTCACAGTTCAACATGGTAAGTTACCTACTTGATAGGTTAAGAAAAGTCCAAGGTTGATCAAGTCTTAGACATTCTCAGAACGGTATGCTGCCTTGTACAACATACAATAATCTGGTCTATATTACACTTAATGAAATTCATACATCGCACATACCCTTTCACAGTATTGTGATAGAAAAAAAAAAAAAATATATATATATATATATATATATATATATATATATATATATATATATATATATATATATATGTATATGTATATGTATATATATATATTTAAAATAAAGAAAGAATTGATCCCGATCTCTTTGCTAAGGATGGCCCCACTTTCTGAATGTAAAATGGCCTCTGTGTCATGGACTCAACGGCTAACTTTTTTGACCACCCTTCCCGCACGGGTCCGAACACCCTGTGTGTCAGTGGGAATGTGTGCTTGTGTATTAGGAATACTGTTAGCATGAAAGTCATTCGCAGGTTGTGTTTGTGAGTTAGTGAGTTAGAGTTATTAGCAAGAGATTCAGTCTCTATGCCAGATACTTCATCAGAATAACCCCCAACGACCTCATTTTCACTAGGATCTTGTTCACAGACACTTCTTCGACTTTGGATTGAATGATCAGATTCCAAATCATCATCACCCACAGGCCCTTGACCTTCAATTCTGTCCTGTACATCAAGCACCCATGCCCTCGTTCTATCATCAGAACCCTCCTCTTTCGATGAATCAGACAACTCAGACACACAAGACTCAGTCTCCATGTTCTCAGCATTAGACTGGATGTCCTTGTCATCTTGAGGTGGTTCAAAAGGTAGAAAGCTGATGTCCAGAATCAAATTTCGATGCACTACTTTTGATTTGCCGTCCTCATCAATCAGTTTGTATATGTTTGTTTAAAGGTTTCGATCCTTTACACTATAGACAGTTGGGTCCCACTTATCGGCAAGCTTTTTCTTTCCTCTTTCACTTTTGTTTGCAAGGACCACTCTGTCTCCAATGTTCAAACGTGCCCTTGACCTTCTGATTATAACCTTTAGCCTACTTTTTCTGTTCTTTCTCAGTGTGTTTCTGAGCAATGTGTGCTGCTTCATAAAGGTAAGACATAAGTGTTTTCGCATAACTGCCATGGTCAACAATCACAGGGTCATGCAACACCTGCCCAAAGACGACATGGACAGGTAGCTTTGGAATGCGACCAAACATTAACTGGAATGGGGCATAACCAGTGATCTCATGTACTGTGGCGTTATATGCAAATGTCAGAGTCTGTATCTGCTCGGACCACTTGTGTTTCTCCTCAAGAGGCAGAGAACGAAGCAAGGTCTGATTGAACCGCTCGGTTCCACCATTCCCCATCGGGTGGTACGCTGTAGTGTGCGACTTCTCAATACCTGCCAACTTGAGCAATTCTGCGATAAGTGTACTTTCAAAGTTGGTCCTTGATCCGTATGAATGCGTTTTGGGAAACCATAGATGCAGAAGACATGATCCCATAGCTTCTTCGCAATTTGTCGCACAAGAGAGAGGTGTTGTATCTACTGCGGCAAACCTGGTCACTTCAGAGCCTCTTGTCCGGAGTTGCTGGGAAAAGAGCCGTCCCGTTCAGCAGAGGGAGGGCTGTGACGGGAACAACTTTTACTCCCAAGTTCCCCAGCGGGGGTGTCTACCTTGCCATCACCATTACTTGGGGAGAACAGGTATACTCTTGTCAAGCCTTGGTTGATTCTGGTGCAGCAGGCAACTTCATAGATGCCAGACTTACTGAACAACTCAAGATTCCGAGAGTCGTTCTTGACACTCCTCTGTCTGTCCATATTGACTGGCTCACTGGCACTATCTTAGAATGGGGGCCCACTTGCCATGCTACATGCCTTTTTGCTAGTCCTTCCGTCAAGCCCAAAGCCCCAGACCCCTCAGAGCTAACCCATGTTCCTGCTGAGTATCTGAACCTGAAGGAGGTTTTTAGTAAAAAAAAGAGCGTCCACCCTCCCACCCCACGAACCCTACGACTGTGCCATAGAACTCTTACCTGGTACCAGCCCTCCTCGGGGACGGATCTTTTCACTTTCGCTCCCTGAACGTAAGGCTATGGATACTTTTATAAGAGATGCCTTGGCTTCTGGGTTCATTCGTCCATCTACTTCTCCAGCAGGGGCTGGATTCTTCTTTGTCGGCAAGAAAGATGGCGGTCTACGACCATGTATTGATTACAGGGGCCTTAATAAAATTACCATCCATAATCTTTATCCTTTGCCACTGATGTCCACAGCATTTGACTTACTTCAGGGGGCCACCATTTTTACTAAATTAGACCTACGAAATGCGTACCATCTAGTTAGAATCCGTGAAGGGCATGAATGGAAAACGGCCTTTAATACCCCGTCTGGCCATTACGAGTATCTAGTAATGCCGTTTGGATTGACCAATGCCCCAGCGGTGTTCCAGGCTTTTATCAATGACGCTCTCAGAGACATGATGAACCAGTTCGTGTTCGTCTACATGGACGACGTTTTAATTTTCTCCCGGTCCCTACATGAGCATTACCACCATATGCGACAAGTTCTCCAGAGACTTCTTAAGAACCACCTGTATGTCAAGCCCGAGAAGTGTGAATTTCATGTCAAAGAGGTCTCTTTCCTCGGCTTTATCATCAAGGAGGGCAGAGTTGGTATGGATCCTAAAAAGACACAGGCTGTTCGAGAATGGTCCACACCAAGTACTATAAAGGAGGTACAAAGGTTTCTTGGCTTTGCTAATTTTTATCGCAAATTCATCAGAGACTTTAGTTCAGTGGCCGCCCCAATTTCTGCCTTGACTAAGAAAAGTACCTGCCCTTTTTTGTGGACACGAGAGGCTGACAAGGCATTTAAGAATCTCAAGCAATGCTTTTCCTCAGCACCGATCTTAACACTGCCCGATCCAACCTTACCATTCATTGTGGAGGTTGATGCATCAGATGTGGGAATAGGCACCATTCTTTCCCAACGCTCTACTGATGGCAAATTGCATCCTTGTGCCTTCCTCTCTCACCGCCTGACTCCCACTGAGTCTCGATATGATGTTGGAGATAGGGAGTTGTTGGCGGTTAAGCTCGCCCTAGAAGAGTGGAGATACTGGCTGGAAGGGGCCCAGCATCCATTCCTGGTGTGGACAGATCATAAAAATCTGGAGTACCTCCAACAAGCTAAGCGTCTGAACCCCCGCCAGGCCAGATGGGCACTATTTTTTAGTCGCTTTGATTTCACACTGTCATATCGTCCCGGAACTAAGAACAAAAAGCCTGATGCTCTCTCTAGGCAGTTACATAACTCCAGTCAAGAGAGTGAAACCAAACCAGTCATCTCTCCATCCCGAATTGTGGCACCCATCCGCTGGGGAATTGAGTCAGTGGTCAAGCAGGCACTTCAGACTGACCCAGATCCCGGAACAGGCCCTGCAGGACTCCTATTCGTACCAAAAGCTGTAAGGTCCCAAGTGCTTCAATGGGGACACTCTTCGCACCTCACTGCTCACCCTGGGTATCAAAGAACTTATGAGTTCCTCCACAGATGTTTCTGGTGGCCTGGTATGTCCAACGATGTGAAGGAGTTTGTGGCAAGCTGCTCCGTGTGTGTCCAGAGCAAGAATCAGCAACAACAACCACAAGGTCTCCTGCACCCTCTTCCCATCCCGAATCACCCTTGGTCCCATCTCTCACTGGAATTCATCACAGGCCTGCCCACCTCTAAAGGTAACAGTGTAATTTTAGTTATGGTGGACAGGTTCTTTAAGGCCTGCCATTTTATACCTCTGCCTAAATTGCCTACAGCATTTGAGACGGCTGAACTGGTCATTGAGCATGTTTTTCGAGTTTTTGGTCTTCACCAGGACATGGTATCTGATCGAGGCCCTCAGTTCTCCTCTCGTGTATGGCAAGCCTTTTGCAAGCTTATTGGGGCCACTGCCAGCCTCTCCTCTGGTTACCATCCCCAATCTAATGGGCAGACGGAAAGGATTAATCAGGAGCTGGAGACCGCACTTAGGAGTCTTGCATCTGACAACCCTTCATCCTAGAGCTCTCAGCTTCTGTGGGCGGAATATGCAGCCCCCCCTGTTCCCTGAGCAAGAGGATGATGCCGGTGTGCCTTCTGTTTCACTCTTCATCAGGCATTGCAAAAAGACCTGGCAAAAGCCCCGACAGGCCCTGCTACGGACTTCCAAGAGGAATCAGGCTCAAGCCAACCGTCACCGCAGGCCAGCCTGTTGTTTCCGTCCTGGGCAGAGGGTGTGGCTATCTTCTAAAGACCTCCCCTTGAGGGTGGACTCCCGCAAACTTGCCCCCCGTTTTGTCAGCCCCTTCAAGGTTATCCGCAAGGTCAACCCTGTCACCTATCGGCTCCAGCTGCCCCGTTCCCTTAAGATCAACCCCACCTTCCATGTATCCCAGCTACGACCTGTGCTCACTTCCCCCCTGACTCCTGCCCCCAAAGCTCCACCTCCACTCCGGATCATTGATGGTCAACCGGCCTTTACAGTCCACCGACTGAAGAACTCTCGCCAGGTTCGAGGTGGGATCCAGTATCTGGTGGACTGGGAGGGATATGGCCCTGAGGAACGCTCCCGGGTTCCTGCCCCAGACATCCTAGACAAGAGCCTTATAAGGGACTTTCATCTTCATCATCCTACTGCCCCTAGGAACGTCAGGAGACGTTCTTAGAGGGGGGAGTCCTGTCACTAATGAACAGTTTTGACCACCAGAGGTTGCCAAATGAGTCTCTATGTTGTTGACTTGTAATTACCTTGCTCACCTGTACCTCATTGTCTCCCTGTCATGTGATCTATTAGCTTGTGTATTTAAACCCTGTCTCAAGTCCATGTCTTTGCTAAGTCTTTGTCTTCCTTTGTGTTGCAAACTCTGTGCCTTTTTGTTACTGTTTGGATTGCCTGGTCTCCTGAATTTTCTGCCTGCCTCTCTGTTAATGATTTTTGGATTTTCCCTTTGGATTTATTTGCCTGATCTCTGGAACCTCTGCCTGCCTCTGTGTTATGATTTTTGGATTTTCCCTTTGGATTTGTTTGCCTTCATGCTTGGACTTATTTTTGGTGCTTTTTATGTTGGACTATCACTTCAGAGACCCGGGTTCAATCCCCACACTGTGACAACCAGCTTCTCTGAAAGGTTGGTAACTTTTAAAGGAACCCAACAATCTCTCCACAGAGGTGTAACGACACAGCCTATGATGATGTCCCGTGGCATGGTTCTGGAAGAAGTGGCCTCCACAATTACAGTGCTCCCTGGTGACATGGCAGTATTACTCGGCAGCCTTCCCCAGACAAGGTGTTCTTGTTTGGCCATTAGAGTAACTGACTGCTGGAGCTTAACAGTCCCAACCTTGTCTGGTGGATCTCCACCTCTCCAGCGGCAAGTATTCGCCATAACATCCAAGAATTGTTCACATGATGAAGGTGGCTCTGAAACACTGTTAGACAGAATCCTCCAGTAATCATCACTGATCTTCATTTGGTGCATGAGGAACTTAATCACATTGGTACCGATGATTAAATCATCCCTTTGTCCTGGTACAACTAGAACAGGCACCAAGCATCTCTCACCATACACCTTCAGCTTCATACAAGCATTTTGGCTTGATTGTTTTACATCTATTTTCACATCCTATTAACATTATTTCTTGGTTCAGTGGTTTGGGCTTTGGCAACACATCTTCACTGAGCATTCTACTCTCTACTGCTTCACTGAAAGTACATGCCATAGATCCTGAGTCCAACATTCCCATCATCTGGAATCTGTCATTAACGTATACAGGTGCATAAAACAACTCATCAAACACTTTTTTGCGTATTCTGTGCGATCACTTTAACCCTCTGGGGTCTGAGGGTGTTTCGGGGCACTGGAGAAGTTTTGACATACCCTGACATTTGTGCATTTTTCATTTGCTTATAAAAATATAAATGGCTAAAGTCTGATTACACTGTAATCAGCACAAACTGGGCTACAATAATATGTGAGCGGCATATATGTACAAGCTTGTCTTTTGGAGAAAATAACAGTTGTGTGTGGTTATTGAAAAAAAAAAAAAAGTTACTGAAATAAGGCCATAAAACCCATCCACAAGACTTTTGAGAACGGGATCTTGTAGCCTAGAGTTCCCCTTCAGGAACTCGAGCTGCGTCAAAACGCTATGGGAACGCCATCAACGTGACCGCGCCCTGAATCAGGTGTGTAATCAGTCCAAAGGATGGGTGGGACGTCACAGGCGGGGTGACGTAACGACCCGGAAGCTTTAAAGGCATGAGCGGCGGGCGCCGCGCCAGCTTTCTGTCATTCAGCAAGCGCTCTGTGTGTATTGTCTGTCTATTTTGTATTGTCTGTCTATTTTGTATTGTCTGTCCTAAATCAAAAGACAAAACAAAACATAAGGGCGAGAGCGGGCAGCGTTTTAGGCTGTGTGTTCCTCCCTGCCCGCGCTATATTACGGGTGGGGATACACACAGCCTGTGCGTTGTCTGCTTGGGAGCGGAGCACGCAGAGTCGGCTTTCGAGGGAGCCGGCTGCTCGCATTGCGAGCGTTTGCCGCTGCATGCGCTTCGCTCCCGGAGAGCTCTCTTCGAGGAGGGAGCCTCCACTCGCGTTCCTCGCGGTGCTGGACCCGCTTCTGCCGCTTTCTTACACTCGTGGGTTTCGCAGATGGATTTGGTGGAGGGAATGGAGGCGGGCGAGCTTACCAATATCGGGTTCTTCCGTTCGGCCTGGCACTCTCACCCCGCACTTTCTCACATCCAAGATGGCGGCACGGCAGTAGCACGCACTCCGGCCACTCCGGATACAAAATGGTGCTTTTTTTGTACTTAGGCCGACTTTTTAACGGCGCAAGGACATCGGAGCTACCGATGTTCGTGTATACCACCGCCAGACACTGATAAACCTCAGATATAACAATACATCCACTCTGCAAGATGATCTGCTGGAGAATCTACACGATCTCGGCTTGCTGCGGGGACCAGGCCTCCAGCCCTCAGCGTCGCCTGATGCCGGTGGCCGGGGGAGGGGACATCGCAAGCGGTGCGCGAGAAAGCAGAAGCGCGGCAAGAGAGCGGGGGTCCATGCTAGGCTAAAAACAAACTCTAGCCGGCCGGCTCTCCTGTCCATCCTGCTCTCCAATGTCTGCTCCCTGGACAATAAACTGGATTACATCCGACTCCAGCAAACTACGCGGCATGAGTTTAGAGACTGCTGTGTCTTTGTTTTCACGGAGACGTGGCTCAGCGACAGCGTTCCGGACGCCGCCATTCAGCTAGCCGGGCTAGCCTCGTTTCGGGCCGACAGAAACACAGCTCTGTGCGGTAAGGCTCGCGGCGGCGGCTTGTGTGTTTACATCAACACGGAATGGTGCAAGAACTCTGTGCTAGTTTCTAGTTACTGCTCATCGCTGGTGGAGTTTGTGACTGTTCGATGTAGACCTTTTTATTTACCACGGGAATTCACTACCGTCCTCATAATCGGTGTATACATTCCCCCCAGCGCTAATGCTAAGGAGGCGCTCTGTGTACTGTATGGGGCTATTAACAAGCTGCAGAATTCAAACCCTGACGGACTGTTTATTGTTGCCGGAGATTTCAACCATGCAAATCTCAAGTCAGTGCTCCCTAAATTCCATCAGCATGTGGACTTTGCAACAAGAGGGAAGAACATGCTGGACCATGTTTACACAAACATCCCCGGCACGTACCGGGCGGAGCCCCGCCCCCACCTCGGCTACTCAGACCACATCTCTGTTATGCTAATTCCAGCATACAGACCGCTAGTCAGACGCTCCAAACCGGTTCTGAAGCAGGTGAAAACCTGGCCAGCAGGAGCCATCTCTGCTCTTCAGGACTGTTTTGAACACACTGACTGGCACATGTTCAGGGAAGCGGCAACTGACGGCGACTTCACCGACTTGGTGGAATACGCGACATCAGTGACCAGCTATATCAGCAAGTGCATTGATGACGTCACCATCTCCAAGACCATCACCTCACGTTCCAACCAGAAGCCGTGGATGACTGCAGAGGTGCATGCGCTACTGAGGACCCGAGACTCTGCCTTCAAAGCAGGCGACAAGGCTGCCCCAAGATCAGTGAGGGCCAAACTGTCCCGGGCCATCAGAGAGGCAAAGCGCACGCACGCTCAGAGAATCCACAACCACTTCAAGGCCAGCAGAGACACGCGGCGCATGTGGCAGGGCATCCAGACCATCACCAACTACAGGACACCACCTCCTGCCTGTGACGGTGATGCCTCCCTCCCAGATGCGCTGAACGACTTCTACTCTCGGTTCGAGGCACAGAACGGCGTGACGGCGAGGAAGACCACCCCTCCTCCCAATGACCAGGTGCTGTGTCTCACCACGGCCGACGTGAGGAAGACTCTATGCAGAGTCAACCCACGGAAGGCTGCTGGACCAGACAACATTCCTGGCAGGGTGCTCAGGGAATGTGCAGACCAGTTGGCAGATGTTTTCACGGACATCTTCAACACCTCCCTGAGCAGCACCGTTGTTCC
>CM040998.1:10931246-10949947 GCA_022985145.1 Pangasius djambal
TCAGAACACAACCCTGGGGAGCTCCAGTGCTGAGGGTGAGGGAAGATGAGACGTGTTTTCCCATCCGTACTGTTTGAGGTCTGTCTGTCAGAAAGTTGGAGATCCAGTGACACAGTGATGGGCTAAGTCCTAGAATCTCCAGCTTGGTGGTGAGTGTTGAGGGAATTATGGTGTTAAATGCTGAACTGTAGTCGACAAATAGCATTCTCACATAGTTCCCATTTCTGCTGTCCAGGTGACTCATGGCTGTGTGAAGGAGATTTGCGATAGCGTCCTCTGTGGAACGGTTGGGACGATACGCAAACTGAAGTGGGTCCAGTGTGTCAGGTAGTGAAGAAGTGATGAAGTCTCTGACCAGTCTTTCAAAGCACTTCATCACAATAGATGTCAGGGCTACTGGGCGATAATCGTTCAGGCAGACGGGCTGGGGTTTCTTCGGGACTGGAACAATGGTGGACTGTTTAAAACATGTGGGGACTGTAGACTGCTTCAGAGAGAGGTTGAAGATCTCGGTGAACACTGGAGCTAGTTGGTCGGAGCAGGCTTTCAGAACACGACCTGTGATGCCATCTGGTCCTGCTGCTTTCCTCGTGTTCACTCTCCTGAATGGCCTCCTCACGTCATGCTCCGAGATGATGAACGCGTTCTCTCTACTAGCATTCTCCACCTGCATGCTGTTTGTAGCGCTGTTAGCAGTGCTGGCGCCATTTGCGCTTTGAGCTGCGGCATCGAAGCGAGCATAAAAAGTATTTAGCTCGTTTGCTAGAGAAGCGTCTGCATTTGCCGTTCTGGAGGATGGTGTTTTGTAGTCCGTTATTGTTCTTAGTCCCTGCCACAGGCTCCTAGAGCCACCATGTTGGAGTTGTGACTCTAGTTTCCTCCCATAGCGTTGTTTTGCTTCCTTCACCGCTCTGCGCATGCTGTAGGATGCCAACTTGTACTCGTCGATGTTCCCAGTGGCGAGCCCTGTGTTGTAGGCAGCGGAGCGAGATCTCAGAGCGTCACGGATAGTTTTATCTACCCATGGCTTCTGGTTGGGAAACGTTCTGATGATTGTTTTCTGAACAGTATTATCTGCTAGTTTCCCGATGAATCCCACAACCGCTTCCGTAAACACGTTGACGTCATCAGAGCTGCGCCTGAACATGTCCCAGTCTGCGTCATCAAGAGCGTCCTGCAGAGCGGCCACCGATTGGTCCGTCCAGCGCGTGACCTCCCTCTGAACCGGAGCTTCTCGTTTCAGCCTTTGTTTGTATTTAGGCATGAGGACGATGGCGGCATGGTCCGATTTTCCAAAAGGTGGACGTGATTGTGCCTTGTAGCTGTCTTTATACGGAGTGTAACAGTGATCCAGTGTTTTCTCGCCCCTGGTGGGGCAGGTGATGTGCTGGTGAAAGTTCGGCACTACGCGCTTGAGGTTGGCTCTATTAAAGTCCCCCGCCACAATGAGCGCAGCGTCTTCGTGTTGTGTTTGGTATGTGGTGAGAGCCTCGTGAAGCTCCCATATTGCAGTGTCCGTATTCGCCTGAGGCGGAATATAAACGGCAGTCATTATAATCGAGCTGAATTCCCGAGGGAGGTAGAAAGGCCGAAATTTGATGGTTAGAAGTTCCAGGTTAGGTGAGCAGGAGCGTGAGAGAGTTACAATGCTAACGCTATCGCACCAGCTGTTGTTTACCATCAGACACACTCCACCTCCTCTTGACTTCCCCGACTCCATTGTTCTGTCCATGCGGTGAACCGAGAAGAACTCGGCCAGCTGGATGGCGTGATCTGGTACCGCTGGGTTCAGCCATGTCTCGGTGAAGCAGAGTAGGTTGCAGTCCCGAATGTCTCTCTGGAACTTAATCCTGGCCCTGAGGTCGTCGAGTTTGTTTTCCAGTGACTGGACATTGGCTAACAGAATGCTGGGCAGAGGAGCACGGTGTGCGCGTGCCCTTAGCCTATTTCTGACGCCAGCTCGTTTCCCTCACGGCCGCCGCTTCAGGTCGCGTCCTTTGTTCCTCCTCAGGATCTCACTCGGCCAGCTTGGATCCGGAGTTAAAAGAGGCAAAAGGTGACTGCATTGTACACCAATAGAAACAAGAGTTTCTCTGTCATAAGTGATGGTGTCCATGGTGCAAAAAGAAAGAGGTTAGTGCAAAAAAATAAACAAAAACAAAGGAAGTGTGGTCGGAGCAGTCGTGAAGGCAGCCGACCTCCCCGGCGCCATCTTGGAATGATCTTGGAATGTTTGGTGTGTGTATATATAAAACTGTACACAAAATGTATTGTACCCCATATAAGCAATACTTGATGAAACTCTCATCAAATCCTAATTGCAGTCTGTATAATAATAATTCTGAAGGTACTTTTTTGCATATGTTTTAGGATTGTTTAGTCATGTAGTTCAAACATGTAAAGTGCAAACATGTAGTTCAAGTGCTAAAACAAAAATATCACAAAGTTGAAGTTTGATCCTTGTCTTATGTTGTTAAATGATGATTCTTCTTACAAGTTTATATTAGTTCAGAGAATATTGTTAATGTCTGTCTTCACTGCTGCTAAAAAGCAATTATACAGCAATGGTTTACACCTGACATGGATCTTAGATTCTGCCTGCTTTCTTTTCATAATATTGTTTGTTTAGAACACAGCACTGCAAGGATTAATGGGGCTAGAATACAAATTGTTACCTATTGGAGTAAAACAGCCCAAGCTTTAAAAGAATTGTTTGAAATTGAAGATGCATTATTCTGTGTGGTAATTTGCTGCCGTGGTTTATTTGTATGTTCCTTTTATATTACCCTGAAGTATTATTCACTTTTGTATTTTTTATTTATTTATTTTTCTTTTAGTATTTGCACTGTCATTCAAGCTCTGTAATGTTATTTCAAAAAAAAAAAAAAAAAGTGCTAAATTCACCTAAATACATCTTTTTATTTAAATGTATGTGTACACTACACATTTCAACAATTGTCAAATACAGTATATTTTAAAATTTGCCCCAAAATCCTTAAATGTCAGTGACCTATATAGATGAATGCAGGCACACTTGCATTTGGAAGAAACTTTCAGATTGCAATTAAGGTCCACAATTTAAGTCCATGTCCTCAGTTTGACAGCCTGTTTAAAGTATTCAAGTTTAAAGTACTCAAGTTTAACTCCTGTCCCTCAATCTCTTTAAATGGTAACTTGTGTTGAATTTATACAACCATTTCTCAAAGGTTCTGTATCACTGAGCTCTTCATTTTGCCCAAAATGGTGAGTGGCCAAGAACACACAAACACACAAAGATGCTTTTTCTGTTACATTTTCAAATACCATTCTGAAACATCACTGTTTGTCCATGAGAATATTATAAAAGGACACATTTTTTTTAATTTATAGCCATTTTTAGAGCCTTTGCTTCTTGCTTTGTTGTGTTATTTAGGAATTCACAATTTTTGAATGAGATTGGGTTAGGGTTAGGTAATATTTTTCACCAATTATTCATAATATGTTTAGCACACTTAAGACTGATTGTTGATGGTAGTGTTTTTGTGGCTTGAACATGGTGGGTTTATTGTAGGACACAAAAACAGTCTGTCTTTAATGCAACTCTGACCCCTGTGTGCTGCAAGCTGCCAGGCTATTCAGCACTACCCATTTCAGAATGAATGGCCATTAAAAGGAGAAAATGAATAGAATTAAATACATGGCATTGGGATAATGGTCTGTGGAGAATTGACTATTTCGATTCAGTGGTTGATGGAAGGCAGTGCAATTGCTTTAATGCATATGTATAGACCATTTCAAACAAATATTCATGAGTGCGCAAAGTGACGTCTTTCTTCCTAGGACATACCCGTTTGGCGGTAAACAGCATTCCAAAAGCAATAGCAAATAGTGAATTAAAAACCATAATTCACATCTTGATTTACAGGCTCTGAAAATTAAAATTAGGACCATTTTGTTCTGTTTTCAGATGTTCCCTCAAGTCACTAACGAGGCATTTAAACTTTCCCTTACAAACTGTTCCACAGTCACAAGAACTGCAGCAACATTACTACAAACCTCACTTTACCTGATAATTACAGAAGCCAATACGAACTGCATTTTCTATACTAAACAGGTAAATACTGGTTTTGGAATAATATTGCTTTCAGTACTTGAGGACATTTATTTCAATAATATACAGTTTGTGAACACCAAGGTTGCATGGTGTATGTATGTGTGTTTAATACTTGTGTTCCAAAAGCTACAAAGCTGTGCTGCATTGCTGTGCACCCAGTATCACAGAACGTACTAATTTTCTTTAGGATCTTCATTATAAAAACTGACATGAAGAACACTTTATCCCACAGTCTGTTGTAGAATTCTTATTAAGATTATCTTATACAGTGTGACAGACTGCTGGAATCACACAGTGTAAAGAGTTTGACTTGCTTTGTCTAAACTACGATATGCTATTTCTTGATTCCCCCCCCCCAAACAAATTGAAGCAGTTGTATGGGAGTCACACACAGAAGCACCAATGTAGTACTGTCACAGAGCAGGAATTGAACCCCAGGCAGTGGAGTGATGGTCCAACACCAATCGACTAGACTATTGGGGGTATAGACTCAAGCACAGAGGCAGGCAGAGATTCAGGAGATCAGGCAAACAAATCCAAAGGGAAAATCCAGAAATAATTAACATAGAGGCAGGCAGAGAAGTCAGGAGACCAGGTAATCCAAAACAGTAACAAAAGGCACAGAGTTTGCAACACAACGAAATACAAAGACTTAGCACAGACATGGACATGAGACAGGGTTTAACACTGAAGGTAACAAGCTAATAGATCACATGACAGGGAGACAATGAGGTACAGGTGAACAAGGTAATTACAAGGCTAGGCAAAGTAACATAGAGAGTAATTTGGTGACCTCTGGTGGTCAAAACTGTTCATTTAGTGACAGGACCCCTTCCCCCCCAAGAACGTCTCCTGATGTTCCTAGGTGCAGTAGGATGATGAAGATGAAAGTCCCTTATAAGGTTCTTGTCTAGGATGTCCCGAGCTGAAACCCAGGAGCGTTCCTTCCGGCCCTCTGCCCAGGACGGAAACAACAGGCTGGCCTGCGGCAATGGTTGGCTTGAGCCTGATTCCTCTTGGAAGTCCGCAGCAGGGCCTGCCGGACCTTTTGCCAAGTCTTTTTGCAATGCCTGATGAAGAGTGAAACAGAAGGCACACCGGCATCATCCTCTTGCTCAGAGAACATGGGGGGCTGGAATCCAAGCTGCCACTGAAAAGGTGACATCCCCTTAGCTGGAGGGTGTTGTGTGCATATTTGCCCACAGAAGCCGAGAGCTCCAGGATGAAGGGTTGTCAGATGCCAGGCTCCTAAGTGTGGTCTCCAGCTCCTGATTAATCCTTTCTGTCTGCCCATTAGATTGGAAATGGTATCCAGAGGAGAGACTGGCAGTGGCCCCGATAAGCTTGCAAAAGGCTCGCCATACGAGGGAGGAGAACTGAGGACCTTGATCAGATACCATGTCCTGGGGAACACCAAAAACTCAACAAAAAAAATGCTCAGTGACCAGTTCAGCCATCTCAAATGCTGTAGGTAATTTAGGCGGAGGTATAAAATGGCAGGTCTTAGAGAACCTGTCCACAACAACTAAGATTACACTGTTACCTTTAGAGGTGGGCAGGCCTGTGATGAAGTCCAGCGAGAGATGGGACCAAGGGCAGTTCGGGATGGGAAGAGGGTACAAGAGACCTTGTGGCTGTTGTTGCTGATTCTTGCTCTGGAGACAGAGCAGCTAGCCACAAACTCCTTCATATCGTTGGACATACCAGGCCACCAGAAACATCTGTGGAGGAACTCATAAGTTCTTTGATACCCAGGGTGAGCATTGAGATGCGAAGAGTGTCCCCATTGAAGCACTTGGGACCTTACAGCTTTGGGTACAAATAGGAGTCCTGCAGGGCCTGTTCCGGGATCTGGGTCAGTCTGAAGTGCCTGCTTGACCACTGCATCAATTCCCCAGCAGATGGGTGCCACAATTTGGGATGGGGAGATGACTGGTTTGGTTTCACTCTATTGACTGGAGTTATGTAACTGCCTTGAGAGAGCATCAGGTTTTTTGTTCTTAGTTCTGGGACGATATGACAGAATGAAATCAAAGCGACTAAAAAAAATAGTGCCCATCTGGCCTGGCAGGGGTTCAGGCGCTTAGCTTATTGGAGGTACTCCAGATTTTTATGATCTGTCCACACCAGGAATGGATGCTGGGCCCCTTCCAGCCAGTGTCTCCACTCTTCTAAGGCGATCTTAACCGCCAACAACTCCTTATCTCCAACATCATATCCAGACTCAGTGGGGAAAGAATGTCACCTATTCCCACATCTGATGCATCAACCTCCACAATGAATGGTAAGGTTGGATCGGGCAGTGTTAAGATGGGTGCTGAAGAAAACCATTACTTAAACATTCTTTAACACCTTGTCAGCCTCTCGTGTCCACAAAAAAGGGCAGGTACTTTTCTTAGTCAGGGCAGAAATTGGGGCAGCCACTGAACTAAAGTCTCTGATGAATTTGCGATAAAAATTAGCAAAGCCAAGAAATTTTTGTTTGGGTCAGCTTGGGTCTTTTTGGGATCCATACCAACTCTGCCCTCCTTGATGATAAAGGCAAGGAAAGAGACCTCTTTGACGTGAAATTCACACTTCTCGGGCTTGACATACAGGTGGTTCTTGAGAAGTCTCTGGAGAACATGGTGCACATGGTGGTAATGCTCATGTAGGGACCGGGAGAAAATTAAAATGTCCTCCAGGTAGACGAACATGAACTGGTTTATCATGTCTCTGAAAGTGTCAGTGATAAAAGCCTGGAATACCACTGGGGCATTGGTCAATCCAAACGGCATTACTAGATATTACGGTATTAAAGGCCGTTTTCCATTCATCCCCTTCACAGATTCTAACTAGATGGTACGCATTTCGTAGGTCTAATTTAGTGAAAATGGTTGGCCCCCTGAAGTAAGTCAAATGCTGTGGATATCAGTGGCAAAGGATAACGATTACGGATGGTAATTTTATTAAGGCCCCTGTAATCAATACATGGTCGTAGACCGCCATCTTTCTTGACAACAAAAAAGAATCCAGCCCCTGCTGGAGAAGTAAATGGACAAATGAACCCAGAAGCCAAGGCATCTCTTATATAAGTATCTATAGCCTTATGTTCAGGGAGCGAAAGTGAAAAGATCCGTCCCCGCAGAGGGCTGGTACCAGGTAAGCATTCTATGTCACAATCGTAGGGTCTGTGGGGTGGGAGGGTGGTACTTGGGGTCAACAGTCCAGAGTAATGGAGAGTGTGGGAAAGAGGTAAAGAAGTGAGTGCAGGCAGGTTAGAATGGGTGGAGAAAGGTGTCGGGAGTTCTGTGTGATAGAAAAATATCAGCGAGAATCAAGGGGAAGGTGTACAAGACAGTGGTGAGACCGGCCATGCTGTATGGTTTAGAGACAGTGTCACTGAGGAAGAGACAGGAGTCAGAGATAGAGGTAGCAGAGCTGAAGATGTTGAGGTTCTCTTTGGGAGTGACGAGGTTGGACAGGATTAAGAATGAGTACATCAAAGGGACAGCTCATGTTGGACGTTTGGGGGACAAAGTTAGGGAGGCCAGATTAAGATGGACATGTTCAGAGGAAGGAGAGTGAGTATTTCGGTAGGAGAATGTTGGACATGGAGCTGCCGGGCAGGAGGCGAAGAGGAAGGCCAAAGAGGAGGTATATGGAGGTAATAAATGAGGATATGAAGCTAGTGGGTGCAAGTGTTGAGGATGCAGAAGATAGGGATAGGTGGAGAGTGATGATTCGCTGTGGAGACCCCTGAAGAGAAAAGCCGAAAGAAGAAGAAGCCAAGGGAACCCCAGGACCACAGGAAAGTCAGGGGAATCAATAAGGTGCAGGGATATTTCCTCCTGGTGATTCTCCATTTTAAGGAATATCTGTGAATTAGTGGAGGTCATAGTGCCTGGACCAAGAGGAAGGCCATCCAACCCGGTGACAGACAGCGGGATGTCAAGAACGACTCTTGGAATCTTGAGTTGTTCAGTAAGTCTGGCATCTATGAAATTGCCTGCTGCACCAGAATCAACCAAGGCTTGACAAGAGTATACCTGTTCTCCCCAATTATGTCCCCCAAATGGTGATGGGAAGGTAGACACCCCCGCTAAGCTAAAGAAGCTAAGCCGTCTTTCAAAACCTCAGACAGACCGTTCAGAAATGCAGAAATGAGTGCTGCAAGGGTGCAAAAGGAAATGTCATAATCCGCAATACTGTTCCTGCCCTGACGGAGCTGCAGCAGTTGCTTGGCTGTTTCCTGACCTGAGGAAGATTGGTCGAAAATCTTCAGCATGTTGTTAGTGAAAATTTTTATGTTGGCACACTCAGGACCTTGCTTTTTCCAAATAGCTGTTGCCCAGGCCAGGGTTTTGCCAGTTAGCAGTGTGATAATGTAGGCCATCTTGGACCTATCAGAGGGTTAAGTAGAAGGTCGTAGTTCAAATGTCAGTTGACACTGGGTTAAAAAGCCCTGGCATTTTCCCAGAGTTCCATCATACATTTGGGGGGCTGGGAGGTGGGGCTCAGCCCCTAGAAGTTGCGCTGGAGCCGGGGGATCTTGTGGGACAGGTGTCATCAGGGTAGTAGGCAGACCGGAGGGGGAGGCTGGTGGTGCCAAACTTCTCACAGTTTCAGCTAGCTATCAAAGGATTTGGTCATGGTGTGCTAGTGTGTCCTGCTGGCTAGACAAGGCTTGGTGGTGTGAATCCATGGTGGAGCCAAAACAATTCAGGGCAGCCATGATACACTCAAATTCTGGGCTAATACTGGATGTTTCTGCTGAGTTTGTCATGGTTAAGTCTTTCTGTCATGGAGCAGGAAGTGAACCCAGATCTCCTGTATGATAGCCCAACACCAAGCCACTAGACTATTGGGGTGTACAGACACATGTTCAGAGCAACACACGTAATGTCCAAAAGATTTACTGAACGGTTCCAAAAGGTCAACACACAAAAAGCACCAAAGATCAGTCCAAACATGAAGGCAAACAAATCCAAAGGGAAAATCCAGAAATCATTAACACAGAGGCAGGCAGAGAATTGAGGAGACCAGGTAATCCAAAACAGTAACAAAAGGCCAAAACTGGTCAAAACTGTTCATTTAGTGACAAGTACGGCTTAAGATAAGTGAACTTTTTACTGACACATCTGCTATTGATTAAATCTTACTTGGCAAAACAAGCTGCACTGTTGTGTTTACTAAAAAAAAGTAAAATTGGTCCAACTAATAATAACTTCTTAAACCAAATCTAATTCAAAACTAACTCATTGGCATAGATAAGAAATATATTGAACAGATTTATTTAAAATTGAGGAAACTTTGAACTGCTTGTTCAGTTGTTGAATTTAAATAGGCAGCAGTGGCCCTTAACCCCCTCTGCTGTATCATGACTGACTCTTTGCTCTGACACCAACTTCCTAACAAGCTGGGATATGTGAAGAAAATAATTTCACTATGCTCTAATGTATATGTGACAAATAAAGGCTTCTTCCTCTTGTTCTAATTATATTGTGCAAACTCAAAAGGCCTACTGTAATCAAATATTTAAGCAATGTAATGCTTTGAGCAAAATGGACCATTAAAAAAGGGCTTTTTTTTTGTTAAAAATGCTTTTAGTAGAAAAGTTATTTTATTGCTTTATTTAAAACTTAGAAAAAAAAGAAGAATTTCTTTACACAACAATAGTCATATGACAATTTTTAGAATAATGTTTGTATAGAGAAAGAAGACAAAAGTGAAACTTTTGTGAAACACCGTCAATTTGTTAAAAAGGTAATAAGAAAATCATTTTCTTTCTGTAAATATTCACAAAAAATATGAATATGAAAATAATATGTATTGTAATATATCCCCAACACAATTAGACAGTTAAACAAGAAAAATCCTGCATTGGATTAAGGACCTAATATTGATGACAGAAATAGCAGAACATTAACATGTAAAACAATTGACTCAAAAGACTACCAGTCAAATATGTTGACTAAATACTTCCATATGCCTGGTTACCAGAGTCTACTAATACGATTTCCTGTTAAGCAAGAATGGTATATAAGTAGCTAAATAAGCTTGCTAGTATCATTACAGGTTTTAATTAACTAGGTTGGGTCTTGTACCTTAAGCTGCTGAATGGATGGCCTCATATTTGTCTCAAGAATATTCTGGTATAAAGTGGAGTTCATTGTTAGCATTTTCCTAGCCACCCTTCCAAGAAAGCCATACTTGTTCAGTCTTTTTTTTTATTGTACTCCCATGAGCATTTCATCTCATGCTCTCATGAGCATCTCATAAGCATTTAATGTGTTTACAGAAGCCTGTAGGTCAGATGATGTAGCAGACTACACATGATGTAGTCTGACCTTGGACTGAATTTGCTGGGATGCCCACTCCTGGGAAAATTGGCAACTGCATTTAAGGCTCTCCATTTGTAAACAATCCTTCTCACTGTTGAATGTGGAATTTCAAATTGTTTGGAGATGGCCATATACCCCTTTCCAGATTGATGAGCAGCAACAATTGCTTCTCCAAGGTCATGGCTGATGTTCTTTCATCTTGGCATGATGGCACCAAATTGCCTTCTTTGGCACCAAACTGCCAAAGGTTCTGCTTTTATAGAGGTAGTCACCTGTCTTGATCATTAACAAATCTTGTACATGTTTTTTACTTCTGGAAATTGTTGCTTATTTTACAGTGTTCTATTTTTTTCATACTATAATACAGGACGGGCTACAACTAGCAACTACACTATGTGGTCAAAAGTTTGTAGACACCGAACAATCACACCCATATGTAGGCCTTCCCCAAACTGTTGCAGCAAAGTTGAAAGCACATAATAGACTGTTTTTGTATGCTGTAGAATTATTATTACCATTCACTGGAACTAAAGGGCCTAGACCAGTCCTAGCACAACAATGCCCCTGTAAACAAAGCAAGGTCTTTAAAGACATAATTTGCCAAAGTTGTTGTGGAACCCTGAGTGGCCTGCAAAAAACCCTGATATCAACCCCACTGAACACCTTCAGGATGTGCTGGAATGCTAAGTGCATGCCAGGTCCAGGCCAGTGCCCAACCCCACTAATGCTATTGCAGCTGAATGAGCAAATCCACTCAGTGGATTCAGGGAAGTTACTAAATCTGGAATGGGATGTTCTAAAAGCACATATGAGTATGATGGTGTCCAAAACTTTTGGCCATATATTGTAAGTTCCATATTCACAGATAAGTGTGTGTAATACAGATGTTTACTGTAGACACCAGTATCATGCTAGCTGTATACATAATTATTCTAAGTAATAATAATTTCATTATAAATAAAAGGCCTTGGTTGCCATCAGTTTATATCACGTGACCTGCTGTTGCACTGCCTCTACAACCTATGACGCTTCATTTGTGCAAAATGGAGATGGTGAACTTATTGTGTATAAACTAAGTTGGGCTGATTGTTGACTGTGTTTGCTGTCATACATGTATTTATAGTGTTGGGAAATTGTGCAGCAGGGTTGTTCACTATACAGCCTTAGTTAAGATGGCTAAAGAGATCCATCATCAACTGTTTGTTAATTTGGTACTGCTTATGTGTTTAGCAATGCTGTTCCATGCAGTTGCTTTTGCAGTATACTGTATTATGTAGCTTTTGTAGCTAGAATTTTGATTCAAAGCTAGGTTGTGTTTAGTTCATGTTTCAACTTAAAGTTTAAATTGTTTATCATATTGTGTTTCTTTATAGACTCATTAAATATGTATTGTTCTTTCAGTAGTGAGTATAAAGATGCCTCAAAAAGAGAGGAGGTAAAAAGAAAATAAAAGTTATTGCATGAGGCAGCTGGAAACAGTGCATCCCTCACAAGCTAAATTAAAAAGAGCAGCATAATATTAACATGTTCTGGTCATTTATTTTGTATTTGTGGTGGACATTCACCTGTAAATTATGTAGAAATTACTAACAACACTTAAATGTGCTCAAATAAATATTGTATTCAATCAAAAATTAAGAAGGCGAGTAATAATCACCAAGAAAAGGATAAAGATAAGGGTGATCTATATCACTGTATATTATCTCATTGTTGTTTTTCAGCATGTTTGTAATCTGAGGAGATTCATTCCTATGCGTGGTCATATGGACATGTTGACCGTTGACACATGTTAACCATCTTTGTTAACTGGATTTGTAAGCATTGGTAAACACACACTCCCAATCACAAGGTTATTAGCAACTGAATTTCTAAGGTAGATCTGTTTCTCTGATCTCTCTTCTCTAAAATCCGGTGAGTTTACTTTCCATCAGTGGGAACAGTGGCTCCAGATGTCTTTCTTAGTGACCCTGATAGCCAGAAGGATTCTCCAAGGTCTTTCTTCAGTCTGTACCAGGCCTTTCTTCTATGGTTGTCAAGTTATGTACGTTTTGCTCTTGCCCAAACTTGAAAAACAGACTGATCAGTACTGAAGGACTGCAAGGGACAACTCAAATCCTTTTATTTTCTTTTATTTAGGAGCAGCAGGTTTTAGCAGTAGGATTAGTTAGGATTCAATAGGTTGATAACCTTAAAAAAACAGTTGTGTCTTCAGTAGTTGATCCACGAGCTGAGTTCTTTTGTGTTTTAGTTGCTTGGTTGAAAAAGCCAGTATGATTCTCTTGCTTGTTTGCTGCCAGTGTGTTGACGCTTCTACAGGAAGTAGCATACTCGCATCCAGTTCTCTCTGCCCCCTGCAGGTTTGGAGTCTGAGTGCATGACTAACACCTGTTTTTTCTGCCACCTACAGGTTTGGAGGCTCGGAGCTGAGTGTATGTTTGAATGAATTGAGTGTGTTTTGTTGCTCAGTGTGTTTTGACGCGACACCTCCCACTTGACCTCCTGGTTCTTGAACCCAGGGAGGTCACATCAGTCTTAGATGTGTGACTGTTTTAATTTTGATGGCTCTGCTCTTGCTCTTCTGCTGGTAAAAAACAATGATACGTCTGACGTCTCTATGAAGAACAGTAGCAGGGATTTTGAGTTTCTTTGATTTTTCTTTAGATTTATCAGGCTTCACAGTAGGGACTGGGTAACTGGGGAAGGTACGGACATGCACATCTCTGACAATGCCCTTCTTGTCAGTGTTGACGCTGATGACTCTGGCAAGTTTATACTGACCCCTCAAAACATTCTGGTCAGCCAACCAGATGACATCTCCCACAGCCACATTCCTGTGTACCGTGTGCCACTTACTTCTGATAAATAGATTAGGCCCAGCTAGCTGACTCCACTTTCTCCTGAACCGGTCAACTTCTGTTTGGATGGCTCTTAATCTTTTGTAGGGGTAGCTTTCAAATTCAAAGCTTCCCAGATCTCCTCTGGGCCCAGCTCTTCCAAGTAGAAGGGAATTTGGGCTGATGTAGTCTACACAGTCCTCCCGGCTCTGTGTTCTCACATCTATGGGCCTCTCATTGGCAAGGTTAGAAGCCATGTAGAGGAAGGTTTGGAACTCACTCCATGTAAAACATCCATCTCCTCCCAGGTTGTGCAAAGCTCGCATCACTGTGCGGACAGCTGCCTCTGCAGCTCCGTTTCTGTGAGGAGAATCAGCGGGGTGAAACTTCCAACTACATTCTGTTCCATTCTTGGCGGCTTTATTTTCAATTCTTGAGTTTTCCAGCTGGTCCAGGAAGAGGTAGAGCTCTTTGAGGGCAGGTCTGGCTCCTACAAAGTTCTTTCCAGGGTCTGACCACAGTTTTTTCGGATGCCCTCTCAGAGCTGTGAATCTTTTGTAGGCCAGCAGGAAACTTTCCGATGATTGGTCACTTACAACATCTGTGTGCATACAGCAGAAGACAATCCCCCATACCTTGAGTCTTACTTTCTTTCTCACCTCATCTTTTACTTCATAAGGTCCAAATAAATCCACAGTTGTGTATTCAAATGGTCTGGCTGGTGTTATTCGCTCAGGTGGAAGGTCACTCATAATCTGCTGGCATTTCCTGGCTCTGGCTTTTCTGCATGTCACACAGTTATCAACAATTTTCTGAGCCAATTTACGGCCTTTTATCACCCAGGCTGTCTTTCTCATTCAGAGTAGCGTACCGGCAGTCTCTTCATGGTTCACATTGTGAGCTTCTTGAGCTAGAAGAGTGGATATCCATGCATCGTAAGGTAAGATAGGTACAGCAGTTTTTTCATCATTAAAAATCTGAAATCTTCCTCCACAGACTAAGAGTCCAGTTTCTGTATCTCTGTACACAGCTAGTCTGTTGAGGGTGGTGTCTTGAAAGGCTGCACCTTCTTGAGTTGCAAGGAAGAGATCTCTCTGTGCATCCTCACGCTCCCCGATGGGAAGTACAGCTTGCTTGGTCTTGGACTTTTGCATCTCTGTTGAAGTAATTTCCTCCCACTTTGGCTTACTTGCGACAGAGTTTGAGTTTTTTGTCAGTGCCATTTTCCATTTTATTGCAGCTCTCCACACCCAAGCAATGACTCTGATCAACTTAGTTAAGCTGCTGAACTTCTTAGTGTCAATGAGTTCTCTCACTGCAGAACCAGCAGGCGGTCTTCGGAGCCGAATTTTGGATTCTCTCCTTTTTGGACTGCTTTGCAGTGCATCATTGTAGTCTTTCTCCTCTTTACCTGTGACAGGAGAACTTGGTCCTGCTGTAACAGATGACACACCACTTTTGTTGTTCTTAACCTGTGACCTGGTCAATGCTGCTGAGAAAGACTTCCTCTGGAGTCTGTCTATGCCTTCTTTGGCATATGCTGCAACTTCCTTGGCAGACTTTTTCGGCCACTGTTCTACAGGTTGCTTTAGGAATTCAGGTCGTTCTGCCACACAGAATTCTCCTGGAGGTCCTCTGGAGCTGCACCTCTCGTTAAGATGTCTGCGACATTGAGGTCTCCCGGGATCTGTTTAATCCGAGATAACAAATCCGAGGGCTTTGTTATCTCCTTCCCTCATTTGGTTTGGGAGAATGAGCACTCTGTCTGACAATGCTCCTGGCTTTCCTGACTCATGTTCCTGCCTCCCACTTTGGCCTGACCGGACCCAGGGCTTGAGAAAGAAACCGCCAGCTTTCAGGATCTCCTCAACTCTTTTGGTGTTCTCATCCAGCTTTTCCAGGTCATTGTGGGAAGTCAGGACATCGTCAACATAAGAGTCCTCTTCTAGGATCCTGCGTTCCTCTTCCAAATGAGCAAACATAGGCAGCTTTGCTGTCTCCCTCATGGCCAGCTGCGCGATGCACCCTGCTGGACGATCGCCAATGTTGACTCTGGTGATGGCATACTCTTCGATCTCTCCATCTTCGGTGTCTCTCCAGAGAAATCTGTGGAGATGCAATTCCAGGTCTTCTAACTACACGGAATTATACATCTTTTTGATGTCACCGAGGGCAGCGTGCACACCTCTTCTGAACCTGAGTAACACTGCTCGAATTGGATTGAGGACATCAGGCCCTTTCAGCAGAAGGTCGTTCATGCTGAGTCCCTTGAACTTCTGACTGCTATTCCATACCAGACGCACAGGTGTTGTGACAGAATGCGAGTTTGGTGCCACCAAGTGGCTGACATACCATACAGGTCCCTTCCATTTGGCAATAATGTCTTTGGTGAGTTTCTTTGCTGCTCCTCTTTCCACCATTTCATGGACTTGAGCTCCATATGCTACTCTCCATGCGAGTTCTTTCTTTAGTTGCTTTTCTGTCCTTAGAAAAGTGGCCTCCACTGCACTCCTATTGTTGGGTAGAGAAACTGGATCTTCAATCCACGGGTACTTTGTGTCCCAGTGTGGTTCACTGCTGTGAGCATCTGCTTTAACATAGGTGAGGCCTTTTCTTATAATTTCCAGTTCTCTTTCTTCACTTAATGTCATTTCCTTGCCTCCAGGCTGACAGTTGCCGCATCTGCATCCTCCACACTTCGGCTCGCAAGCTGCTCCAATGCTGTCTCATCTCCACCAGTCAAGAAATTCTCTGCCGGCAACAGTGTTTTGGTTTCAGCTTTGAATTCTTGTGTTTCAGTGAGCTCTTGGTACTTCACTGCAGTGGTTCTCATGGACCAGGCAAAGTGTGTTTTAGATGTGTGCGCCGCCATATCCACTTCATCAAAGAGATTTGGGTGTGCTCCACCAACAGTCTTTCCTAATGGGCCCTCCCATAGGACGAGGTTTCCAATCACCTTCACTCTCTGTGGAGCAAGTCTTCCTTCATGGTGAGTGATAAGCAGTTCAATGTGCTTTGGTCTAGTTAGATCTTCCAGGCTGGTTCCTGGGAAGAACTTCTTGAGTTGCTCTGGTCTGATTGCTCTGTGTACATTGGCAATTTCATCTAAGCCATAGCAAACAAGCTCATGAGCTCTCTCTGTACCTGTGGGCATCTTGACCCTCACTCTGAGTAGGTACCTTTTGGTCTTGACCTTCATGGCCATTCCTCCGACCCCATGGATGACCAGAGTGATTTTTTCACTGCATAGATTTAGTCTTCTGGCAGCTCTGTAAGTGATGTAGTTTGTGTCTGATGCCAAATCTATGAGTGTTCCAATTTTCTGTCCTGCATTGGCAGTTACCTCGAGCAGCATTAGAATGACTGGTAGCTCATGCAGTGCACTTGATTTAATCACTCCAAGTTGATTCTTATCAGCACAGTGTGATTTTGCGGTGATGTTGGTGAAAGCTCTCCTAAACTTTTCCACCATCTCTGGGGAGAGTTCAGATACAAATTTCTCTTGCTCCTCTGTAAGCTCGTGCCTACTCACACTTGACCTCTGTGTTTTGTCTGCTTCACTCCTCTTGGAGTCTCCTCTCCGGCAAAGAAAGAAATGGTGGTCTGCAGAACTCCCTTTCCTACAGTCCCGGTTTCTACAGAGGTAAGTATCCTTACATTCACCATCATCTTCATGACATATCAGGCACCTCTTGAATGCTCCAAGTTTTTCCACAGCATTCAACTTTTCACTAGGCTTCAGTTCTTTAAACCTCTTGCAAAAGAAAATCTTTTCTCTGTGTTTTTCATCTCCACAGACTACACATCCACCTTTTCTTGTGGATCGAGTTGAGGCATACTTCTTCTCTGGGTAAGCTTTGACTTTTCCAGGCTTTTCGCTCACAACAAGCTGCTCTAATTTCTCTAGAACATCTTGAGTTTTCAGGAATTTGAGGAGACTGTCAAAGTGATTGTCTGGCGTGACACCATTTGCTGGGTTGACCATGAATACAAGCCATTCTTTTTTCATGTTATCTGGTAGCTTGTTTTCTATTGATCTGATGACCAGAGGATTCTTGAGGGCTCCTGTATTTCCAAGCTCTGTGAGATCATTCAGGGCCTTCTCTACAGATTGGATCAAGTCAATTGCCTTGGCTGGTTTGACTTCAAGGCGGGTATTTTCTCCAGGTCCTCGATTATCTCCAGGGCAATTGTAGACTTGTTTCCGTATCTGTTCTCGAGAACTCTGAACATGTATCAGCCGTATTATACGTAGACAACCATAGGTCTCTGGCTATTTTTTCATCAACACTGTCCAGGAGCTGAATCTTCTTTGCTTCAGCTGAGCCTGTTGGCTCCCCCTGCCTTTGCAGACTCTCCCAGTCTCTCCTCCATCGATGGAAGTTCCTTTTGAATCCATAAAATTTGGGTAGGCTGGTAGGTTTGATTTGCAGTACTGGCTGTGGAGCTGGCTGTGGAGGTTGTTCTGGCCTCTCAGGAATTCTTCCTCTCCTTTCGTCTTCTGCAATTCTCTGTGCTATGAGGAATTCAGCCCTTCTGGCTTCAAGGTTGGTATTGAGTGTTTTCAGACCCTTCACTCTGCCATCCAGACTTGCCTTTTCCTCCACTGGAATCCATATGTCCCAAACTGTAAGGCTTGCAGTCGCATCTTGGACTAGTCTCTTTACACCATCCAATTGTAGCTCATAGCCATCTTTAACAGCAGAAACTGGAATTGCATGGACTCCTTCGCAGGCTGCCTCAGCTTCCTGGATCGCAGACTTCACCTCATCTTCAGCGTATCTGGACCAGAGGTTGAATTGGACTGTCTTTCTGACTTCTTCCAGTCTCGTTTGGCAATCCTCCATTGTCTTCTCCAAATCTGCTTGCTGCTGCATGTCCAGCTTAGCTTCAATAGCCTCTCCAGCTTCAATGTCTGCTAGTAGGCCTGTGCAATAGTCCTCATTTGCCTCATTGACAGTTCTTGCATAGGTAGTGAGCTTTTTAAACTCCTCTTGCAGTTCATGTTTTGTCATGTTCCCAGCGGCCCTGCTCAGGAAGTTGGCTTGCTTGGTGAAGGTGCTTTTAGCGATTGTCCTGTCCTGCTTCAGCTGCTTCACTGCCTTTCCGAGCACTTCCTCCGCCATTGTTACGGGATCAGTTTTCCTCTCTGCGTCGACAGCCGTTTAGTCTTCACTGCCAAGCTGGTTATCAACTGTCAAGTTATGTACGTTTTGCTCTTGCCCAAACTTGAAAAACGGCCTGATCAGTACTGTAGGATCTGAAGGGAACAGGCAAAGAAAGCAAAGAAGCCATAAAGCTAGGAATCCTGCTCCCAAACTTTGCAGATCCCAAGTTAATTACCGCTTGTTTACTGATTGCTGGATTTCAGCTGTCCTGTGAACAATCAGGAACTGATAGGACATCCCTGACCAGAGGACGAACCCTCTCAGCCAAGAGGAACCTCTGTCA
>CM040998.1:10959396-10980103 GCA_022985145.1 Pangasius djambal
AGCTGATTCAGCTCCTTGACCCATCATACGTTTTGCCAACCAGAAAGGTTTGTCTAGAAAATGTAGCTGATGTTACTCATCATGTAATATTTAATTGAAGTACAGTGCTTAACAAATTAATTAGACCATCACCTGATTCAAGGTTTATGCCACAGCAACCATAAATAAACAGCACTTGTGATCACCAAAATAGTTTTTTGAAATGGTTTCTGAAATGGTTAATCCATTAGTATGTGCATATTATTGAACTGAAATTACATTTTTAATGCTAAAATAAAACTAGTGTTCTGATTTTTTAATTAATTTTTTTATATAGCAAAGTACAGTGTTATTTACTTCCTAAATAGAAAAAAATGTGTCATTTTCAAATCATGCTTGAATAGTTTCTGTCCAGTGTGTCAGCTCACATTTGGTTATAAAAAATGTCAATTTCAAAATTTTTTGAATAAAAATTTTTAATAAAAAAAAATTGATAAATGACATTCACAACACTTTCACTTTAATTTTCACATAAGATATAAAATAATACCATAGGAAATACAATAACAAATAATATTCTGTATACAAGTATGACTAGGTCATTGAATCTTGCGAGTCTCAACTAAGTTGCCTGCAATGATGTATAACTTAAGCTCCAACAGGTGTCAGTATAGAGCAACACAGCGACACTGTACCGGCACAGTATCAATACAGTTTGGGGAATGTGCCAAAACGCTTCACGAGGCCTCATCTACCCATCACTAAATACAACCAAACAGGTACAATCAAACAATCAACAGCAACCTAGGAGCATGTGTGAGTAACCTTTATACAGATAACCAACCAATGAAAACAAGACACATGTAGCCAAAGAACCAATCAGAACCTAACACACAAACAATGGCGCACATGACAAGATCACATGAGGGGCAAGGAACACATGGGAAATGGAGTCCAGGAACAATAGCAAGAGTCCAAGGTGGAGTGCCCTCTAGTGGAGTTCATGGGCACTCCAGCTGGCGATAGTAACACATCTATACCCGGACTGTTGGATTTCTTCTGGTTGGATATCAGCATCCAGGCATTGTCTCTGAGTATCAGTCAACTTTGGCAGGTCCCTTAGGAGATCATCCATGCAATTAATATCACACTGTCCTGCTTTAAACAAGTTGGTGTAAAAGTCCTTTGCAAGTTTTCTCATTTCTTTTGGATTAGATGTTGAAGTCCCATCTGGCAGTTTCAAGTGTAGCCTAAGCTTTCTTTCTCCTTGTTTTTGCTCCAAATTGAAAAAGAAAGAGCTAGGTGCATCTGTTTCCCTAAAAGAAGAAAAATGAAAGCTCCTTTTGCTTGCTTGTGAAAAAGAGATGCCAAAGCTTTCCTCTTTTCCTCCTAATTTTTCCACTTTTCAGAATTATTAATTATTAATTATTATATTTCAATTAATCTGCCTTCAATTTCACTATTTTTTTTTCTTAAGTGTTTTTAACAAGATTACTTGAGTGAGCTGTATAGTTCTGACAAAATATTCTTATTTGAACTTTCCCCACCTCCCACCATCTCACTAAATCTTCATAATCATTTTTTTTTGTTCCTGCCACCTTGACCAAAATAACACAAACTTTTCACAAAAAAAAGTATCATGTAAAAGTTTAGGATTAAAATGCCAATAATAACTAGAGCACTGTGACTGATGATCAGTAAAATCATTTGGAAAAATATTAGCCTTCAAAACTCGGTTACTACTAGTTTTACTAATATAAGATCGATCTAGCCTTGCAGCACTGATATGATCATGGGAGGCCTTAACCCATGTGTACTGCCTCACTACTGGGTGTTCCACTCTCCATACATCAAACAAGTCAGACTTTCTAATGATATTTCTTAATGAATTAGCAGATGGAGGACAAGGTTCTTCTCCATTCCTGTCTAGAGTATGATCTACACTGCAAAAAATGGCATACTTGAAACAAGCAAGATGCACTTAAATCTAGTTAAAGTGTACTGAAATTAAGCAAAAAAAAAATCTGCCAATGGGGTAAGCAAAACTGACTTGGTAAGAATTCTTGAAAATAGCATAAGTATCTAGTCACTAGTAATTGCTACTGGATCTTAAAACTAGACAAAAATGCTTAAAACTGGGCGGTTTTCACTCTTTATGAGCACTGAATAATGAAGTGAAATGAAAACTGCATTAAAAGTAGAATTTTTGATCTTAAATCTAGTCACTAAAAATACTGTCGGTCTTAAAACTAGACAAACATGCTTAAAACTACACAATTTTCACTTTTTATAAGCACTGAATGATAAGTAATTTAAGAGAAGATTGTATTAAAATTAGAATATTTAAGCTTACATTCAGCTTATTTTGAGTTTTTTTTTTAAGATAAGACAATAACCTAAAATGTGATAAATTCTCTAAATAACCCAATAAAGAAATATGGTATAAATAATAGAGTCCATATACACATTTAAATGAAGAAACAAACAACATACTCAGTGTTTCTGAACTTTTATTAAATAACATTCTCCAAAATTTGGCCTCTTATGCAAATGGAGCATAGTAAATCAGAATTAGCTGATTCCAAGGCTAACTGACACAAAAAAAACAACAATTACTCAATGATTGTAACACATTAAAGAGTTAGTTCACCCCAAATGAAAATTGTGTCATTGCCTCACCCTTATGTTGTTCCAAACCTGTACGAGTTTCTTTCTTCTGCTGAACACAGTCAATGGCTACTGGCAACTGTCTGGTTATCAACATTCTTCAAAATATCGCCTTCTGTTTTCAACAGAAGAAAGAAACTCATACAGGTTTGGAACAACATAAGGGTGCGTAAATGATAGAATTTTCATTTTCAGTGAACTATCCTTTTAATGTATGGCTGATTCAAGAATAAACATTTTCATCCTAAACTACTGATGCACAGCAAAGCAGGACGAACAGTCCAAAGGTATTATTGTACTGAGAAACTTGTATGGAGAAAAAAAAATACACAGATCAACTATATAACAACAGTCACGCAAGTTCCAAATGTACTGCATTAATGTGTGTCAGATTCATGAAACACTACTGAAAATGGGGAAAACTCATAACAGCACAAATCAAGTGCAAATGTAATGAAAAAAAAAACATTGTAGCTATCACTGCCTCCACCATACATGTTCGATTAATAATTACTCAACAAACGTTTTCCATTCATGAATGGTCTTCTTATATGAGGGGGTTGTATCCTGCTCATGGATGGCATCTCCACTGAAAAAAAAAACATGCAAAAATAAGAAAATAAAACACAAAATAAGAAAAAAAAACTCAAATCAAGCAAAATTATCTGCCAATGGGGTGAAAAAATTTTACTTGGTAAGATGTCTTGAAACAAGACAAAATATCTTGTGGCAAAGAAGGTTCTTACCGTCTTAAAACAAGAAAAAATCTACATTGCATTTAGATAGTTTAACTAGATTCAAGCAGTACATATGTCTTGAAAACAATGCAAAAATAGTAAAATCTAGCATTTTTATCTTTTTAATTTTGGTTGGTCTTAAATATTCTTGGTAAGAATGTCTTGATATGAGAATATATATAAACATTCTAAGAGTGTCAGGTTTATTCTAAGAGAAGGTTTCAGTTTAAAATAAGTATTTAAAGCCTTAAAATAAGATGAAGATCCTATTTCAATCTAGACTATAGTGCTAAAAATAAGCTGATAAATGTGAAGCAATAAATCGTGTACAACAAATATGCTCTTAACATTGCTTTATTAACTCCAACTGCAAGAGTAACACAAATGACTGTCCAAAACTGCAATCCAATGTGAAGGCCTATAAAAACAAAGCCTGGTTGATGTATAGATACATCACTGAGACAGTACTGCAAAAAGTCAGCTCTCAAAAACAAGAAAAAAAGTAATAAAATGGAGTAAATATTACTTAAAATAAGCAAAGTATCTGCCAACAGAACAAGAATATTTCATTTCCCTAAATTTTCAAAACAAGTAAACATACATAGTCTCCCACTAAGAACCCACAGACGTCTTAAAACAAGTGCAGCCGGACTAAAAACAAGTGAAATTTGCTTAATACAAAGAAAAAAATTAAGAATTATTTTCTCAATATATAGGAAAAGTACTTACATTAAGCAAATGCTAGTGCCATTGTCTTTAAATAAGGCTATATATGTAGGAATTATATCTTCAAACCTTTTTTATTGTGAACTCCAGAGGCTGTATATGGGCAGAACAAAGAATGCAACAAAACAACACAAGACCATTTCTTGCCATGGTTTTGTATATCACCTGTACGGCTTTATAATATCTTGCCTGGTTCTATAGGCTCTTTTTGTTAGTAGTTTCTGATGGCAGAAAACATAACAAACCCCATCAATTAACATCTAAAATGTAGCAAAACCAACATAAAGGCCATTGATGGGCAAGTAAATAAAAAAAATTAAGACGTACGGCAATTTAACCAATGTAACAGTGCTTATAAAACCTTATTACAATAAACAACAAATTCTCTTGCTATGTTTTAAAGGTTATTGGATTGGACGATACACAAAGTTCTGTTATGGGAGCCAGAAATTAAACAATAGGGTCGTGCAGCCCTAGTCAGTAATGAACTTTTTCCACTCAGCCATAGACTTTTTATATGAAGAAGTCATGTCCTTGTCATGGATGGCATCCAAGAGGACTTCTGCCTGTGGCACAGAGAGCAGTGTAGCAATGCACTTAGGATATGTGTGGTGAAAGGCATAGAGATACATCATGCTAGAATAGATGTCCTCTTTTGGGAAGGTCACCACAGGCATAGTTCCAATGGCAAGTAAGCAGTTGGTTTTGCAGACAATCACGACAGGGCTGAAGAGTGGTCTTGTCTGAAGAAAGGTGTTTGGGTCTTCTGCAGACTGGCACAAATACAGAGAAAAACAAATATTACCACAAAGACAATTCACACTCTGTATCTTATGGTAAAGTAAGTAATATGAAAGTTCTTACTCATTTTACCTCAAGGATGTGAAACATAGCTTCACTTGCATGTCCTAACTTCTTGGGTGGAGCCACACGTGATGGGAACATGTGTGGTAAAGCCTTCATCATGGCAAGTGAGTGCTTCACTGTTAAAAACAAAAATAATGTCATTTCACTTACTGCAGCGAGTTGTCAACACAGCCAGTAATTACCTTTGTCCTGCTGAGGCGGTTTCACAACCTTTTTGAACACTCCATAAAACTGTGCCTTCTCATAAAAGGTCCCCCAGCGGGTCTTCAGGTCAGGTATGAACTGGGAATTCCCTCAGTCGAGAATCCGCCGCAGTTCATCCATGATCTGAAACAGGCAGACTGACAGCCAAAGAGGAAAGAGAGAAAAAGAGATGGAGAGAGAGATAGGGTTACAGTGATATTATCAATCATGGAGTTTGTTAAACACTGTAATTCTTACCCAACTTAGCTGGAGGCCAAGGAAGCATTAGCCTAGTTAATATCAGACTGAATTCTCACAAGCTAACTGTTTCTATGACTTCTAACACCCATTTGATATCAGATGAGTCTCAGTATTAATGAATGTGTACAGAAGGACATATTTTTGGTTTATAAATTATGTAAATTCCATGTGTGACCTTCACTGCATCTGTGTGTAATGTTTTTCCAGGGTTTAATTATTATTTTTTTTTGCACATGGCAGAAAAAACATTTTGGATAGTCATTTATATATAAATCACAAAATACATTTGTGAATTTTGCTGTGTATTCATTAATATTGAGACCCATCTGATTCCATATTCCCAGACCATATCTCATTTACTGTAATATTCCATCTGGTACTAACTAGGCATAGGCCTACTTAAAATGAATACATTTTCTTACATGATCTAGTTCTCTGAAAGAGGGATAAGTATCTTGGTAGGCCTGTCCTGTTCCTTAATGGCATCAGAGTCAATGAAGGCCTTATGTGTAACCACTATGTGGCATTATGTGTAACCACTGGGGGTGAATGGATAAGTCACTAGTCAAGTATTCGCCACTTTTCTAAACACAGCACCGTTAATACAAACAGAAAACCTTATGTATGTTTCAAATTAAAAGTCCTCTAGCGTTTCATTTCCTAACATAATTTTTATTGTGAAATATTTGCAGAAATGCAAAGAATTCTGGCTTGCACAATTCCCATACAATACTTTAAATGTAATTATTGCCATTTTGTGGCACTTTAACGTTACTGCAAAAAAAAAAAAAAGTTTGGTGAGACATTATTACACATACACCCACAGTGACTATTTTTTTGGATTAGTCATCTACAGTGTTATTTTCCTATTTCAAAGTGTTAATACAAAAATAAATAAATAAATAAAATAGCATGATGATTTTGATGAACTGAGCAACCTGTTGTTCTATCCACCTTATTTTGCAACGCGGAAGTAAATACGATGACGTACTTCCTTATAATGTGTTAGACTTCCGTTTCCCTAGCCGATAGATAAGGATGTTGTGGGAGCACGCACAGGACACTATTAAACACTGTGATGGTAAATATTTACCACACCCGCGGTGTATAACACAGTGGGAGGATGAAATGAAGAAGTGGCCTGCCATAACTTATGAGGACATTCATTTCGTGTTGTTCCTCGGAGTAGACAGGTCTTCGATGTGGAATTATAAAAGCACTGAAGCATATCAGTACCTTTCCACTGTTATCAACAACTTCAGCTTAGCACTAAATATTATTCATGTCCAATAGGAGTGTCATTAATAAAGAAATAGTTTAAACAACATCTTATGTTAGAGCACGTAACTTAAGAAGAAGCTATACCTGTTTGTGGATACATCCTGAGGAGACGTCGCCTCGGAGTCTTCACTGGAGTATCATAGCCCAACCATTTCTTGGGGAATGCATGATTTTCTGTGGGTCTGCCATCAACGAAGTTGAAAGAGCAAACGTACAGAAATTTCGGGTTTTTTTTTAAGTTTAGGTCTTTCTACCAAAGCCGATGAGCTTCTTCACCCTTTGGAGGGGCGTGCAAATCATAGGGTGCCCCACATCCACATTCAGCTCAGGTGCATGAATTATGATCAAAACAAATGTCTTACAGGTATTTTTTATGCTTGAACCAGCTATTATGACACCACTAACTGCGCAAAGTACGCCAGTGTTTCTGTGGTCCATATTAAAAGTTAACTAGCCTGTAAAATCTACACAGTCAGCGCAAAAATACGGAATCACAATACAGCTACTATTAGCGGAAGTGCTTTACTAGAAATATGACACATTATAGTTCGAAAATGGCGGTGCCCACACTTAAGTGAAAAATAAGGTGGATAAGAAACAGTCTAAACTGTCACTTTGTTTCTAGTCTCTTCTTTAAAGTAATAAATTTATACATAAACACTATCTACTATTTGATTTTCTGTACTTACCATCCAACTCTTCAACCTCTGAGGTACTGCATCTAGAATGTGGTGATCTCTCCAAGATCAAAGTTGAAGAGGTGGACTCATCAGTCTCATCAGTAGACATCTCCTGGCTGCTCTGAAAACTAAGGCTTCATGGCCTCTTTCTTGAAGGGGTCGCTCCCTGCTTCTTTTTGGGGGTTGTCACATTCTGAAGACTCTTCAAAAGCTGCTTCTTCACAGATTCCTAACAAGACACAATTTTTTTTGTGTGTTTTAAATCACATTAAACAAAATCAGATCCAAAAATTAAACCATACATGCAGACACACTGCCTTAATTAATCTAAATGAAGAACATTCCTCCTATTCTGAGTGTCAGATGTTTGCACCATGGCTGCCGTATATCTAACGGTACTGTGTTTGAAAATGTAATGGATACGTGACTAGTGAATTACCCACTCAGCTCCACTGGCTGCAGATTCGTCCTGCAGCATTGGGTAATACTCTATGAGAAGCTTTGCCAACGACTGTATGGATACTGGAAGCCATCCCCTGCTGCTCTCTTAATCGAAATCATGCTTGTTACTGTATTTCTGATTAATCGACAGCAAAAATCTTTGGAAAGGATATAGTCTCCTTCTTGTCCAGCATGCTCTTTTTCAAAAAAAGGTGCTTCTTGATTGCTCCAACTATGTGTATATGACATATTGTGGACTGACAATCTGTACAGTTCTAGTGGCACTATGCTGGTCTCTTGGGTTTGGAGAAGGGTCAGGAGATGGAGAGGGGTAGGTGGGTTGAGTTGGGAGGGGGCTGGAGGAAGAGGGAAAGTGGGTGGGGTTGAAATCCAGTTCCCAGAGGAGGTGCCAGGTCTGCATGGGTTTGATTCTTGACCCTGTTTAAGACATGCAGCACATTTATTCTGTAATAACATAACAGACAAAGAATACCACAAAGTGACAACAACCAAACAGCAAACACCCCCCAAAATTATCTTTAGATAAATGCATGATGGCCAGGAAATACTTCTTTAATAAAAGAAAACACAGACTAAATGTCTTCCGAACGTCAAGCCTACATTACTTCATTTTCCTCATGAGTAAGTCTCCAAATGGTTCGCCTTCTGACGAAGTGCTCAGGCCCCGGAGGCCACGTAAATCCTCCTTAGAGAGGCTGGACAGCATCTCTGTGCTTATATTAGCAGCTGAAAAACACATTCAACTATATGGTAAATAGTTTAGTAATTAGCAACTAATAACATAGTTTATAGACACAAATTGCCAGGTTGATATTAACACAGCCCATGCTCACTCATATGTGTGTGTGTGTGTGTGCGTTTTACTTATTGTGATACATGAAATTAAACACATTCTTAACTGTAAAATATTGTAAAACAACTTGTTGCCAGAGAAATGTTATTCTGTTGGTTTGTTGGTCTGACCTCCATATTGGAAATGTTAGTTATATAATGTTAAAAGCGCCAAAGACAATGAAGCTAACGCTAACATTAAATAAATAACTTAATGGACGATGTCAATAATAAGGGCACATTTACACATTAACACTGCTTCTGGCAAAAAAAATAAAAAATAAAAAAAAAGCACAAGGGTGTCAATGTATCAATTATCTTAAATAAAAGTTTAAGTATTCAACAAATGACCGTACTGTTATTAACTGCTATCGGTCTGCCCCTTGCTAGCTAACGTTAGTTATAATTAGCCAGCATACAAACCTCCCAATTCAATTTGATGTTAGCTAACATTGGCTGGTTAGATTGCTAAGGAGAAACATAAACATGTATAAACAAACTAACATTACCTTTCAAAACCGCAGTTGATACAGGATCCATGCCTGGATATGTCAGAGCGTCAGACAGCGGGTGAAAAGCTAGCTAGTCAACGGCATTTGACTTTGCGCTAGGGATAGGCGGATCGATCTTAAAGTATCGATATTTTCGATACTGCCACTGTATCAAAAGAATCGATTCTCAGAAACAAGTATCGGTCCTATCCTTTTTTTAAACAAGTGATTTTAGAACATTTTCATAGAACTAGTATGCCGTATAGTATATAAATACACTTAAATCGTAACATCAGTGGGAACCATATCTTCTTCCCCTGTATCACCGCGTAACAGCGTTCGCTCACTCAAGGCAGGTTTAAAAGGGGTTCCTTTGAGTGCATGGCTGTGGCCATGACTGAAGAAAAAGAAGCATAATCTGGAGTTATTTCACTCCAGTTAATAATGATGAAGCTTCATGTGACATTTGTCAAAAAACAGTACGCCACTGTGGAAATACCACAAATATGACAAAGCATTTAAAAGCAAAACACCCTATAGAGCACGACTAAGTACAGCTAAGGCGAGCAGAGGAGGTAACACAGACATGACCCCCATCTTCTGGCTTGAGGCAGAGTTCTTTAGCAGAATCCTTTCAGAGAGGTGGACATTATCCAGGTACCAAGTGGTGATTAGATTATTTGAATACAAAAAGTCAAGTCATATTTATCATAGCTACACTCTGTACAATACAAATTGTTTCAGATATGAAGATACAGTATTAGAGTACTTCATTTGGAGCAGAATATCACACTGCATATAAGTATTGGATATTGGACTGGGTACTGGATATTTTGTTTTAAATAGTAGAATTTTTATTAAAACCTTTTATACAGCTTTAAGAACATAATATATGTATTATATTTTATAGATGACTCACAGAGAGCATCAGAAATAACAAGAAGAAGGAGAGATGATTGTAAGGGACCTCCAGCCAATCTCAGTTGTAGAAGACAGAGGATTTATTGATCTTGTTAAGATTCTTGATCCACGTTACCAGATCCCTAGCCGGAAAAAGCTGATACAGGGCACAATTAACAACATGTATGCTGATTGTAAAGCCAAAGTAACGGCAGCATTACAACATGCAAACATGTCATTCTCACAACAGATATGTGGACCTCAAGGTCCACAGAGGCATATTTAACTGTGACCTGCCATTTTATTGACCACTGGCAAATGCAAGAATTTGTGCTAGAAACCTGCCATTTCAGTCTACAGCACACAGCTGACAATATTAGTGCAGAGCTGAAAAGAATAGCTGATAGAAGAATGGGGTATAACTCAAAAGGTGCTTGCAGTTGTCACAGACAACGGTGCAAATATGGTTTCTGCAGTACATAAGGCTGGATGGATGCATTACCCATGTTTTGCCCACACATTAAACTTGGTGGTCAAAGATGCAATAAAAGCATCTCTTGAGATCTCTCACCTGCTGGAAAAATGCAGAAGCATTGTATCCTTTTTCCACCACAGCACAAAAGCCACAGAGAAGCTTAAACAGATACAAAATCAACTGAAAGTGGCAGAACATTTAGCTTTCTACATGTTGGAGAGGCTACATGAACAAATGGATCCAGTAACCACAGCCCTCTGTTTACTTGGCAAGAGTGACCTGTGCTTTACAAATGAAGAATGGTCTGTTATCCACCTGATCACTGAGGCCTTAAAACCTTTTGAGGAGGCAACACATGAAGTATCAGCAGAAAAATACATTTCTGTCTCAAAGGTCATTCCTCTAGTATCACTGCTGCTTAGAGCAACTGCTGCCTGTGAGTGTCAAGGTAGCTCTTTTGCCACAGAACAGCACAGCAATGTCAGCGTAGATTCCGTGGGATTGAAACCATACACAGCCTTGCTGCCAGCACCTTTCTTGACATTAGGTTTAAGCACCTGGCATTTCGTGACAAGGATCATGTAGAAGCTGTGAAAAGTGACTCCTATTTGAAATGCGGGATGTCCACTTGGCTGCTGCACCACTAGAAGCTACCTCAACATCTGTCCTAAGGGCTGTGTCAGAACCTACAGCAAGCCGTGCCTCATCAGTGACAGTGACTCCTCCAGTGACCCCATATACTGCATCATCTACAGCTAAAGGAGGCATATGGGGGGGGATTTTGACTTGCAGGTTCCATCAGCACAACACCAATAATCAGGAAGCAGTGATTCTATAATTGAAATGCGTCACTATGCTGAAGAAAAAAATAGTTCCCCGAAACCAAGACCCATTAGTTTGGTGGAGAAATCATGAACAAACCTTTCCAGCTCTCAGCAAACTAGCAAAAAAAAATATCTTGGGATCACTGCATCATTTGTCCCTTCTGAGAGATTTTTTTTCCAAAGTAGGGGAGTTGATCAGTCAAAGAAGAAACAGGCTAAAGGGGAAAAATGTCAACATTCTCTTGTTCCTTCACAAAAACTTATAAATCAGTTCTAAATCTATCATTAAATGTTTTACACAGACTGGCTGTGTATATTAGTACATGCACAAATGAAGATTCTAACTTAAATGTAAGATTCAACCTGAAGTTCAACTGATTTGAAATTTAAATAATTTAAATAATTTAAACAAATTAGGGTGGGGGCAGTCGTGGCCTAATGGTCTGAGAGTTTGACTTGTAACCCGAAGGTGAACCCGAAGGTTGTGGGTTCGATTCTTGGGTCCGGCAGGGATTGTAGGTGGGGGAGTGAATGACCAGCGTCTCTGCCACTCTCAATACCACGACTGAGGTGAGACCCTTGAGCAAGGCACCGATTCCCCAAACTGCTCCCCGGGCGCTGCAGCTAAAATGGCTGCTAAAATGGCTGTTCACGGGTGTGTGTGTTCACTACTGTGTGTGTGCGCACTTGGATGGGTTAAATGCAGAGCACAAATTCCAAGTATGGGTCACCGTACTTGGCCACAAGTCACTTCACTTCACTCAAATGGGACCCCAGAGGTGCAAGGAAGGTTTTTTTCATGACATTGTTGATGGTGCTCTTCTAAAAACACATCCCTTATTTTCACAGACACCAAATTCATTACAGATTGTTCTGTACACGGATGAAATAGAGATCTGTAATCCAATAGGATCTTTTGCATCAAAAAACAAGTTGTTAACTGTGTATTACACCCAAGGAAATATCAATCCAAAATACAGGTCTAAACTGGCTAGTATCAGGCTTCTTGCAATAGCTAAATCAGCAGTCTGGTGTTGATGTAATACTGAATAGAATCAAGACATGGATGCATTGTACAGTGGGGTTAAAATACAAACTGTTAATAGAGAGAAGACAATATATGGTGCCATGGTCTCTCTCTGTGGAGACACACTGGCACAACATGAACTAGCGGGATTCAAAGAGGGCGTGGGCTTTGCCTACAGTAAGTGCAGACACTGTGGGTGTTCTTTTGAGGACATGCAGTCATACTTCAGTGAGGATGCATATACTAAAAGGACATTGGAGAACCATGTCAGACAGTGCATGTAATTTTGGAGGGCATAGCCCCATTGGAAATCACATGTTGTCACTATGAACAGTTTTGACCACCAGAGGTCGTCAAATGACTCTCTATGTTGTTGACTGGTAATTACCTTGCTCACCTGCACCTCATTGTCTCCCTGTCATGTGATCTATTAGCTTGTGTATTTAAACCCTGTCTCAAGTCCATGTCTTTGCTAAGTCTTTGTCTTCCTTTGTGTTGCAAACTCTGTGCCTTTTTGTTACTGTTTGGATTACCTGGTCTCCTGAATTTTCTGCCTGTCTCTCTGTTTATGATTTTTGGATTTCCCTTTGAATTTGTTTGCCTTCATGCTTGGACTTATTTTTGGTGCTTTTTCTGTGTTGGCCTTTAGAACCTTTTAATAAATATTATGGACACTACCTGTTTTGCTCTGCATGTGAGTTTGTATTCCCCAATAGTGTAGTGGATTGGTGTTGGATTATCACGCCAGAGACCTGGGTTCACTCCCCACACTGTGACGGAAGACTTAGCCATGACAGACTCAGCAGAAGTATCCATGTCCTCTGGCAGAGCGTCAGCTACAGACTTTGAGTGTATCATGGCTGCCTTGAATAGATTTGGCTCCACTATGGATTCACACTGCCAAGCCTTGTCTAACCAGCAGGACACACTAGCACGCCATGACCAAATCCTTCAACAGCTAGTTAACACTGTGAGAAGATTGGCACCACCAGCTTCCACCTCCGCTCTGCCTACTACACCTGTCCCACAGGATCCCCCAGCTCCAGTGCAACTTCTAGGGGCTGAGCCCCGCCTCCCAGCCCCCCAAAGGTACGACGGAGCTCTAGGAAAATGCCAGGGCTTTTTAACCCAGTGTCAACTGACATTTGAACTACAACCTTTGACTTACCCCTCTGATAGGTCCAAGATGGCTTACATTATTATGCTGCTAACTGGCAAAGCCCTGGCCTGGGCAACAGCTATTTGGAAAAAGCAAGGTCCTGAATATGCCAACATCAAAAATTTCACTGACAACATGCTGAAGATTTTTGACCAATCTTCCTCAGGTCAGGAGACAGCCAAGCAACTGCTGCAGCTCTGTCAGGGCAGGAACAGTGCACCATTATGCCATTTCCTTTCGCACCCTTGCAGCGGAGGGTGGCTGGAATGATCCAGCACTCATTTCTGCTTTTCTGCTTTCCATTGTCCAAGGTTTTGAAAGACACTTTAGCTTCTATGGACTGTCCTGATGACCTAGACCTCCTAATCTCTCAGGCCATACGCCTGGACAACCGCCTTCGGGAAGCCACAGAGACCGTTCTAGTCTCCAGAAGACATATGAGCTGGCAGGTTCGACTGGGATCCCATCTACATCTCTTCCTGAGGTACCTGAACTGATGCAAGTTGGAGGAGCTCGTTTATCTCAGGCTGAAAGGGACCGTCGCAGAAGAGAGAGGTGTTGTATCTACTGCGGCAAACCTGGTCACTTCAGAGCCTCTTGTCCGGAGTTGCTGGGAAAAGAGCCATCCCGTTCAGCAGAGGGAGGGCTGTGACTGTGGGCTGGGGAACAACTTTTACTCCCAAGTTCCCCAGCGGGGGTGTCTACCTTCCCATCACCATTACTTGGGGAGAACAGGTATACTCTTGTCTAGCCTTAGTTGATTCTGGTGCAGCAGGCAACTTCATAGATGCCAGATTTACTGAACAACTCAAGATTCCGAGAGTCTTTCTTGACACCCCTCTGTCCGTCACTGCGTTGGATGGCCGTCCACTTGGTCCAGGCACTGTGACCTCCACTACTTCACGAATACGACTTAAAGTGGAGAATCACCAGGAGGAAATATCCCTGCATCTTATTGATTCCCCTGAGTTTCCTGTGGTCCTGGGGTTCCCTTGGCTTAACCACCATAATCCTCATATTGACTGACTCACTGGCACTATCTTAGAATGGGGGCCCACTTGCCAGGCTACATGCCTTTTTGCTAGTCCTTCCCTCAAGCCCAAAGTCCCAGACCCCTCCGAGCTAACCCATGTTCCTGCTGAGTATCTGGACCTGAAGGAGGTTTTTAGTAAAAAAAGATTGTGCACCCTCCCACCCCACAGACCCTACGACTGTGCCATAGAACTCTTACCTGGTACCAGCCCTCCTCGGGGATGGATCTTTTCACTTTTGCTCCCTGAACGTAAGGCTATGAATACTTATATAAGAGATGCCTTGGCTTCTGGGTTCATTTGTCCATCTACTTCTCCAGAAGGGGCTGGATTCTTCTTTGTCGGCAAGAAAGATGGTGGTCTACGACCATGTATTGATTACAGGGGCTTTAATAAAATTACCATCCGTAATCGTTATCCTTTGCCACTGATGTCCACAGCATTTGACTTACTTCAGGGGGCCTCCATTTTTACTAAACTAGACCTACGAAATGCGTACCATCTAGTTAGAATCTGTGAAGGGGATGAATGGAAAATGGCCTTTAATACCCCGTCTGGCCATTACGAGTATCTAGTAATGCCATTTGGATTGACCAATGGCCCAGTGTTGTTCCAGGCTTTTATCAATGATGCTCTCAGAGACATGATGAACCAGTTCGTGTTCGTCTACCTGGACGACATTTTAATCTTCTCCCGGTCCCTACATGAGCATTACCACCATGTACGACAAGTTCTCCAGAGACCTCTTAAGAACCACCTGTATGTCAAGCCCGAGAAGTATGAATTTCACGTCAAAGAGGTCTCTTTCCTCGGCTTTATCATCAAGGAGGGCAGAGTTGGTATGGATCCTAAAAAGACACAGGCTGTTCGAGAATGGCCCACACCAAGTACTATAAAGGAGGTACAAAGGTTTCTTGGCTTTGCTAATTTTTACCGCAAATTCATCAGAGACTTTAGTTCAGTGGCCGCCCCAATTTCTGCCCTGACTAAGAAAAGTTGTTTTTTTTTTGTGGACACGAGAGGCTGACAAGGCGTTTAAGAATCTCAAGCAATGCTTTTCCTCAGCACCGATCTTAACACTGCCCGATCCAACCTTACCATTCATTGTGGAGGTTGATGCATCAGATGTGGGAATAGGCGCCATTCTTTCCCAACGCTCTACTGATGGCAAATTGCATCCTTGTGCCTTCCTCTCTCACCGCCTGACTCCCACTGAGTCTCGATATGATGTTGGAGATCGGGAGTTGTTGGCGGTTAAGCTCGCCCTAGAAGAATGGAGACACTGGCTGGAAGGGGCCCAGCATCCATTCCTGGTGTGGACGGATCATAAAAATCTGGAGTACCTCCAACAAGCTAAGCGCCTGAACCCCCACCAGGCCAGATGGGCACTATTTTTTAGTCGCTTTGATTTCACTCTGTCATATCGTTCTGGAATTAAGAACAAAAAGCCTGATGCTCTCTCTAGGCAGTTACATAACTCCAGTCAAGAGAGTGAAACCAAACCAGTCACCTCTCCATCCCGAATTGTGGCACTCATCCACTGGGGAATTGAGGCAGTGGTCAAGCAGGCACTTCGGACTGACCCAGATCCCGGGAGAGGCCCTGCAGGACTCCTATTCGTACCAAAAGCTGTAAGGTCCCAAGTGCTTCAATGGGGACACTCTTCACACCTCACTGCTCACCCTGGGCATCAAAGAACTTATGAGTTCCTCCACAGACGTCTCTGGTGGCCTGGTATGTCCAACGATGTGAAGGGGTTTGTGGCAAGCTGCTCCGTGTGTGTCCAGAGCAAGAATCAGCAACAAAAACCACAAGGTCTCCTGCACCCTCTTCCCATCCCGAATCGCCCTTGGTCCCATTTCTCACTGGACTTCATCACAGGCCTGCCCACCTTTAAAGGTAACAGTGTAATTTTAGTTGTGGTGGACAGGTTCTCTAAAGCCTGCCATTTTATACCTCTGCCTAAATTGCCTACAGCATTTGAGATGGCTGAACTGGTCATTGAGCATGTTTTTCGAGTTTTTGGTCTTCCCCAGGACATGGTATCTGATCGAGGGCCTCAATTCTCCTCCCATGTATGGCGAGCCTTTTGCAAGCTTATTGGGGCCACTGCTAGCCTCTCCTTGGGTTACCATCCCAATCTAATGGGCAGAAGGAAATGATTAATCAGGAGCTGGAGACCACACTTAGGAGTCTGGCATCTGACAACCCTTCATCCTGGAGCTCTCAGCTTCTGTGGGCGGAATATGCACACAACACTCTCCAGTCCTCTGCTACGGGAATGTCACCTTTTCAGTGCCAGTTTGGATTCCAGCCCCCCCTTTCCCTGAGCAAGAGGATGATGCCGGTGTGCCTTCTGATTCACTCTTCATCAGGCGTTGCAAAAAGACCTGGCAAAAGGCCCGGCAGGCCCTGCTGCGGACTTCCAAGAGGAATCAGGCTCAAGCCAACCGTCGCCGCTGGCCAGCCTGTTGTTTCCGTCCTGGGCAGAGGGTGTGTCTATCTTCTAGAGACCTCCCCTTGAGGGTGGACTCCCGCAAACTTGCCCCCCATTTTGTCGGCCCCTTCAAGGTTATCCGCAAGGTCAACCCTGTCACCTATCGGCTCCAGCTGCCCCGTTCCCTTAAGATCAACCCCACCTTCCATGTATCCCAGCTACGACCTGTGCTCACTTCCCCCCTGCCCCCCCCCCCCCCCCCCCCCCCCCCCCCCCCCCCCCCCAAAGCTCCACCTCCACCCCAGATCATTGATGGTCAACCGGCCTTTACAGTCCACCGACTGATGAACTCTCGCCAGGTTCGAGGTGGTATCCAGTATCTGGTGGACTGGGAGAGATATGGCCCTGAGGAACGCTCCTGGGTTCCTGCCCGGGACATCCTAGACAAGAGCCTTATAAGGGACTTTCATCTTCATCATCCTACTGCCCCTAGGAATGTCAGGAGACGTTCTTAGAGGGGGGAGGCCTGTCACTATGAACAGTTTTGACCACCAGAGGTCGCCAAATGACTCTCTATGTTGTTGACTGGTAATTACCTTGCTCACCTGTACCTCATTGTCTCCCTGTCATGTGATCTATTAGCTTGTGTATTTAAACCCTGTCTCAAGTCCATGCCTTTGCTAAGACTTTGTCTTCCTTTGGGTTGCAAACTCTGTGCCTTTTTGTTACTGTTTGAATTACCTGGTCTCCTGAACTTTCTGCCTGCCTCTCTGTTTATGATTTTTGGATTTCCCTTTGGATTTATTTGCCTGATCTCCTGATCCTCTGCCTGCCTCTGTTTTATGATTTTTGGATTTTGGAAGGAGCTTTTTCCAGACCACAGTGCTACACCCAAACAGCATTATATGATACATTTGCCATCACAGATAAAATCATTGGGTCCGATGGTTAGACATACGTGTATGCGGTTCGAGTCTAAACATTGTTTCGTTAAACAATCCAAGCTCAATTTAAAAAAATATTTGCAAGTCTTTGATAAAGCAAAACAAACTATATGAAAGCTGCCAAAATGTTGACACTTAAATACACCCAATTTTTTCAAATGAAAGGGAGATGGGGCCTGTATCTGAGGTTAAGGATCTACAATATTTGCTTGGAAAATTGAGAGACTTTCTAGGTCTCAGTGAAGTTAACCATGCTGTATCAGTCAAATGGCTTGTGATAACTGGTAATAAATATGTAACTCAGAAGTCCATGATCTTTGCGAAAGTACAAAATGATCATATGCCAGAATTTGGACTAGTCAAAAACATTTTTCTTGTGGAGTATAAGCTTTATTGTTTAGAATATCAACCATTCCAAACTATACTCTTTGATGAAAATGTCATGGCTTATCAAGTCGAGGTCCCACACCTTGCACAAGCCACTGAACTAGTGGATGCTGAAAAGTTGGTTGATTTTACCTCTTATTACACAATGTGCAACAAGGGCCAAACTTATGTTCAAATCAGATACCATCTTGGGGATGTAATAGAACTGTACAACAGTTCAAATAATTTATAGTATGTTCCCCAGATACAAATACCCTTACTGCTCTTAAAGCAATCTTGTAATTCTGTTTGTAATGCATTAGTAATTGCACTGTGTGCCTTCTTTGAATAAGCAATTCAAATCCTTGTAAAATACTGGCTGTATACAATTTCTTTAAGGTTTTAAATGTATGTTACATAAAATATATCACTTTAAAAGTTGTATCAATTTTTTAAACAATTTAAAAAAATGTTAATTTAATGGCAAACTTTATTTCCAAACAAGATGTTAGCGCTCACCCACTTTAAATTTGTAAAGGCTTAGACTTACCAGGCTGAACATGTAACATGTAGCATGTTTTTAAAGCAATAGCTTCACTGCAAAAAATCGACATGCAAAAATAAGAAAATAAAGCACAAAATAAGAAAAAAAAACTCAAATCAAGCAAAATTATCTGCCAATGGGGTGAGAAAATTTTACTTGGTAAGATGTCTTGAAACAAGACAAAAAGTCTTGTGACAAAGAAGGTTCTTACCGTCTTAAAACAAGAAAAAAATCTAAGTACATTTAGATAGTTTAACTAGATTCAAGCAGTACATATGTCTTGAAAACAATGCAAAAATAGTAAAATCTAGCATTTTTATCTTTTTAATTTTGGTTGGTCTTAAATATTCTTGGTAAGAATGTCTTGATGTGAGAATATATATAAACATTCTAAGAGTGTCAGGTTTATTCTAAGAGAAAGTTTCAGTTTAAAATAAGTATTTAAAGTCTTAAAATAAGATGGAGTTCCTATTTCAATTTAGACTATAGTGCTAAAAATAAGCTGATAAATGTGAAAAAGAGACAAAAGCAATAAATCAGGTACAACAAATATGCTCTTAACATTGCTTTATTAACTCCAACTGCAAGAGTAACACAAATGACTGTCCAAAACTGCAATCCAATGCATCACATTACAGCAATTAGAAGGCCTATAAAACAAAGCCTGGTTGATGTATAGATACATCACTGAGACAGTACTATATATATTTTATATTACCTCTATCCAGTGTCATTGGTGGCTTCATTGGTGGCTTTTTTGTAAACACCATAGAATTGAGCTTTGTTGTAGCAGTTTTCCCAACAGGCCTTTAGTTTTGGGATGAATCTGGGGTTTTCTTTGTCAAGAATCCGGCCAAGTTCATCCATCACCTGAAATAATCCCACACACACACATTTGTAAAAACAACTGGAGTCAATAGGAGCTAAAATATATGATCAAATATTTTACTTACATGATCTAGTTCTCTGAAATATGAATATGCTTGCAGTATTTTTGACGGTCTGTCCCGATCCTTCAAAGTATCCGAGCTGATGAAGGCTCTCCGAGAATCAAACTCAAGGTCAAATAGGTGAGGAACTGCCTCCTTGTTAGGCTTTGGTTATTTATAGATCTCTTGGAGAGTATGGTAATGTCTTGCCTGGCTTTGTTTACTATCAGTGTCAGAATGGTCTTCATTTCTTCTGTGGTCAGCCTGACTGAATGGTCTATCTTGGTCAGCTGATCCTCCTTGTCAAAAAAGAAACCAGTATAAACCTTTCGAGCCACAAACATTTTTTAGTATATTTTAACATTTGGTACACTTACCAGCAGGGAATTTTGTGCTCTCTGATGGTGATGTGCTGCTCTCTCCTGTGTCCAACATTACAGTTGAAGCACTGCTGCTTTCTGCTGAATCTAATGTGCAAGTACTTGAATCACCATCATAGTCTTCAAAAATTTCTTTCTTCTTTGTGGTGTTGGACCCTGTTTCTTCTTTGGGGTTCTTATGTTGTGGAGTCTTTTCATTGACTGCTTGAAGACAGAATCCTGTTCGAATATGATGCAAGGTTGTACAAACAGAAACATTCAAATGAATTTATCAGATGGTTCATTTGTGTGTGTGTGTTTATTCATATATATATATATATATATATATTGTAGGGAAAATTAGCTGTTTAGGTTGATTTTATGTATTCTCCACCAATATGTAAGGAAATTAGCTGTTTTGCTCAAAACAGCGATAAGTTGAAATGAGTGTATTTATTAATTGTATATGGCATATTACCTCCGTGGCCACCGGCAATAATATCCTAAATATAGTGAAACACTATATTAAGAGCACAGTAACGAGATC
>CM040998.1:10983765-10999783 GCA_022985145.1 Pangasius djambal
TGCATCTTGTGAAAATGTGGAAATCATGTAAGTTCAGTAACTACTAATATATATAATATATATAATAATATAATACAAGATAATTTAGTTCTATTGAGTTATCTAACTTGTTATTTATCTCTGTAGTGTCACTCTGAAGAACGGTGCAGGAAAAAAATGCCTGAATCCAAAATCTGAATTTACTCAGAAATACATCATGGCAGCTTTAGGAAAAAAGTGGGTACATTTTAATGATTATTGTTATATCCTAATAATGTTATATTATCTAAAATGTGTATTCATGAAAACCCATGATAGACAAAACTAAGTTTTAATATGTGTTTCTCTTTCACAGGAGGTCAGAGTGAAGCGTGCATCGTGTCATTACTGAACATAAGTGGAAGAAGAGTGCACAGAGACAGCTTGCTTAAATTATTTTAGATTATTTTTTCATTTCAATAATGTAAAAAGTGTATATATGATATGTCATGATGTTTAATTTATGAGTTACATCTGTATATGGCACAATGTTTATAGCTTTTAAAAAAACCTGCAAGATTTTTTTAAATATATTGTTTTTATATGTTAACATACTAAATTATAATAAAGTCAGCACATAAAAGTGCTTAAAAACTTCAGAAAGCTATGCAATGTGTTTCTTATTAGCAGGATATCAAATACATTTTTATAATGTTTGCCCAATATCAGATTTCTGATCAGCATTTTTGTAGGTGTGAACTGAGATGAAAACAGACTCTTCATTCATGTTATAACAGAAATGTTAGATGCTATTATTAATGAGATAATGAGAGGATAGGAGGAGGAGAGGTACTTACCAAATCCACACCCACACCTACAGCAGAGATATTCAGCAAACTACAGACACAGCACTGAAACACTGGATTCAGCAGTAAGAAAAACACACCTGTGAAACTTTATAAAGGATGTTAAAAGCACTGTCTGTTATTTTGCTCTCAGTAATAATCTGTTGCGCTCTCATATTAATATGGTGGTGCCGAGAGTATTGTTACCATCTCACAGCTTCAGGTCCTCTAATTCAATTGTGAGCTCAGGTCCTCCCACCTCCCAAAAACATGCCAGTAGGTGGCTTGACTATGCTAAACTGGCCTCTAGTGCTGTTTTATCAGTGTAATTAAATATCTCAAAATTACAGTCCTGTGCTTACATCATGGAGCTTTAAAAAGAAAATTAAAAAGGTCATAAACTGCAACCCTGAGGTACACCTTTGTTTAATCAACCCTATCAGTCATGTAGTAGTAGGTGAAAGCTGAAACTGGTAAATATCTGTGCATAAATCCTTGCCTATTATAAATTACTAGCAAATAATTAGCCAGGGTAGAAGCAACACCCATCTTCTCCTTGTCCCTATTTTCCCTGTTCTTTTGCAGTAGACAAAACAATGGGGTGAAACTTCATCTTGTGCACTATTGAACTTAATCTAGTCAGATCAAGAGGAACAAAGCATTGCTTTAAAACTGACTTCATTGTATCAAATCCAATGGAATGTCCTGGTGTGAGGATATAAAGTTACAGTAAACATTCTCAAGCAGTTTAAACCTCACAGTTTCCTGGGCAGAAAGAAGCATACTTTAAAAACAAGGGGAAGATGAAGTTTGCTGCACCTCTCATTGTGCTTATGATAATAATGAGGATGTTATTGTCCTTATATGTGTCAAGTTACTTGACTACATTATAGCTCCTTTAGTGATATAGATTATGAAATAAATGTGAAGTAATGCAGGGACATGTAGGGTTTTTTTTTTCAGTACAGTACAAAACCAGTGCAAGGAGGTGTGCCAGGGTTTAGTGGTAAACATGGTCAGCCTATAATCATATAAAAGTATCAAAAATGAAGCAGGCACAAAATATTCATATCCAGAACTATGTATTCTACAACTTTATTTGTTTTAAAGTTATTCTGAAGATTGAAGCTGGGAAAAATTAAAAAAAGTAAGAACATTAATATCACTAGTACTTGTTATATGTATAAGCTTAATGAATGGATTTTTAAGTGAAAATAAACTTGCTTAATTCACAAAAGAACTGTTACATGGAATAAAAAGTAACTACATATACAGTGGGGTCCAAAGGTCTGAGACAACATTGAAAATCTTCTCTTTTTTTTAACTGGAAATTAACAGAATGTTTTAGACTTCAAACAGAATAATTTTGAAAGGCCAGTCTTGTCACATCACTGAGCACTTTAACACTACTTAGCAGCAGGGAAAAATCTACCATTTGCAACAACAGGATGGATACCAACGTCATCTCTGATTCACCAGACACAATCAGAGGTGAAATTTAATTGCCAAAAGTTTTGCTGCTTACTAGCAAATATACTGCCTGTAATTTGTAAAAATAACATTTTTAATAACATTATATAACACTAAAAGATGTAATCAGTTTCAGATTTTCTATGGGATCTGTAATGAATGTGTGTTCTCGTTATTCTGCATAAGATAATCTGCAGAACATTATTCTGAGGTCAGTAAAATATTTCTCCAGGAAATATATTTCCAAAATGTGCCTCATAAACCTTTAATTAATTTTCTAAGACTCGTATATTATGTAAGTGTAAGTTCTGCAGGTGGAAACACCTTGTTGATGAGAGAGGTCTGAGGAGAATGGCTAGACTGGTTTCAGTTGACAGGAAGTCTATCGTAACTCAAACAACCACTCTTTACAACCATGGTGAACTGAAAAGCATCTCAGAATGCAGAACACACCGAACCTTGAGGTGGACGAACTACAACAGCAGAAGACACATTGGCTTTGACTCCTGTCAGCCAAGAACAGACATTTAAAGGCAACCGTGGGCACAGACTCACCTAAACCTACACCATTGCATTCTGAGATGCTTTCCTGCTCAATCTTCTAATGTTCAGTTATGTTGGACAATGAGTATATTTCTGTTATGTAGAATCCACTGCTCTACAGAGTAATGCAACAAAAGAATTTTCTGGTCATTCCAGATTTGATGTTTTCTTTTTACCAGGTTTTTTCCCATGAGGAAGGAATGGAGCATGTGAAAATATAATATCTCTGGTCAAATAAAAAATGAAAGTCACTCGAAAATAACCCTCCTCCCCACTCCTCTTACTTAAATCCCATCACTTGACCTTGCCTCCCACATTATCAGCCCAGCTTCACAATGAAGGCTGCAACTCTCTCAGTGCTGTTCTTGATCATCTTTGCACTGACTGCAATGGTTTGTGAAGGTAAGATGGTCTTTATCAGTGTCCTTAAAAATATGCTTGTCTGCACCGATACAGTGCATTGATAAGGTGTTGCAAAAAAAAAATGCTCCTGCAGGACGAGTAGAAGGAAAAACAGAGCGTTGTTTGTGCCAAAAGAAAGCACAGGAAAAGGTACGGCCTGCACTTGTGGAGACTTTTGAGATATTCCCTCCAAGTGCCTCCTGTTCAAATACTGAGATCATGTGAGTATGAATCAGTCACTGTTAAACTATTTGCCTTTAATCAGTCTAATACCAGGTGTACTTTATGTAGTTATTCGTTCCTAATGTTTATTATGCAGTAAAAAGGAATTTGGGTTGATGAATGACAGTACATTATCACATCTCTGCTCTTCAGATTAACTCTGAAGCAAGGAATGAAGGTCTGCCTGGATCCAAAAGGAAACCAAGGGCAGAAAATCTTAATGTGAGCAGATGCAATCACATCATTACAAATTTAACAAGCCAGACTCATTAAGCTGATGCTTTTATCCAGAGAGAAAGGATGCATATAAACCTTGGATGGCCTTGCTCGAGGACTAACAGTAGCAGATCGGTGGCGCTGAGATTTTCTCAAATCCTTAACCAAGACATAAATGACCACTGATTTTTCATTGAGCCCTAAATATAATTCATTTAACTGAGCAAAATATAGTGTGCTCACTAAACACACTGTTATGCTCATTATCTTTCTTTTATGCTTCCAGTGGACAGAAGCAAAAGAAAAAGGCCAAGGGACTAAGAGGCAAGAAGCAGAAGAAGAACAAGCAGCAAAACTGAAATTTACAACAGGAGATGATTCCTTATTAGTCTGTGATTAAAATGAATTCACACAGTGCACACATGTGATTGCTCAGGCTCTTCCCATTACTGCTTAAAAGTGATTAGTCACTCAATATTATAATCTCACTGTGCTCTCTGTTGTTTCAAATGCATTACTGTCAAGAGCAAAATCACAGGCCATGAGGTTTATATGTTAACTGCATATCAGTGTAGTAAAGGTCATTATAGTACATATAACTTCTTGCTCATACTTACTCTGATTGATTAGTTATGTCAAACACTCTCAGAAAGACATCATGTATGCTTTTGTGTGTGGAGATGAAACCTATCCTGTCCTTTTTCTATTACGTAATTATAAGAAACTAAACAATTTCTGAATTACTTGTAATCAAATTACTTGACAGTGTATTAACAGGTAACGTATAGTACAGTGATATTTCAAGAATTAACATTTAATGATAAATGTCAAATTGATTGACTATTTGATGAACTGATTAAAAGGTGAAACAAAATAAAATAAAACATTAATGCAGCTGTAAAGCATTACCTCGTGTCCTACATTTATTTATTTATTTATTTATTTATTTATTTATTTATTTATTTATTTATTTATTAGGTAGAATATCATGTGACACCAATTTGGCACAAGTTGTTTTGTATTGGTCACTAATTTTATTAAATATTCTGAGTGCAGGATGTTGTAAAAATATTTTTTTAAATAAAGCAAATTAAAATACACCAAGAAGGATTTAGTATTAGAAATGTCAGCTCAACAATATGTGTGTGGCCTCCAATGATGGACTTAAAGACAACGTTTCGAGTGCTGCAAATCCCAGACTTTCAAAGGTTAGAGTCATAATCAGTGAAAAAATGGACACACGTATAAGGAAATAATTTTTTTCCCCACAAATGTCTCACAAGTGTTGGCCCTTGTAATGAGGAAAATGCTTTGTAAACAAGCTGGCGATGGCACCGACACCCCCACACAGCTGTAACAGTGTGATGCAATTTGAACCTAAACCCCACTGACTATAAGCAGACATACTGTATTTTGGAGAAATGAAAAAGTTGGTGTAAGTACCAGAACAGTGACACTGAAAGGCTCTGGTCTAGCACAAACCTGAACCTACATGTACAAACATGTAAATATGTAAGTAGTTGTCTTGTGAGGCAATATTTATTCATTAAATTGAGAGAATGTATATTTGTATATACACCCTGTATATTTGTTGCATTCTTATTTATAGCCCTGATATCTATACTTAGACTGTAGACTAGACTGTAAATGTAATGAAGCAGCCTTATTGCTTTACTGGGTTAGATCTCAAAGATGACAAGACTGTGATTTAACTACAAATCACAAAACTAAAAAGAATTACGTGTTCCTGTAAATTATAGACAAAATATCGTGCAAAGTTTTATTTAGAACAATTGGATGGGTGGATGGATCGATGAATAATAAACCAATCCATCATGGAAACAGACTTAAACATAAAACTTATGTTGTAATGCAACACCACTGTCTTTTTTCGAGGTCCCAGAAGAGGTGTCCTGCCATGTGTACAGCATGTGGTCTGCATGGGCTTTATGGGGTGGTGGCTGGGAAATGGAGCTTGGGTTGTCGGAGTTGTTGAGCACCGAACAGCTCAAACAAAGATTTAAAGAGCAGGAGAGAGCAAAGCTCCCCACCAAAGCAAGAGACATGCCATAGCACTCAATCATGCACTGAGCATGGAAGATCGAAGCCGGGTTTTAGAAAACAATCCAAATAATGTATTCATACTCAGTTACCTCCTTAATACAACTGCAATAACAATGCAGAACTGCTCCTGTCCATGTTCTTGTCAATCACAAAGTACAAGAATATATTTCAGAGATTTTTTTCTGTAATGTTTTTCACAAAAAAATCCATGGCTGTAATGAATAACTACAATTGGTTGTTGGGCCAAATTTTATTCCTTTTTCCCCCAAGAGCCTAGATATTACTCTAAAGAATATGATGTCATTTCTAGAGCCAAATAAATCCAGTGCCTATAGCTAAAAAAAAAAAAAAAAAAAAAAAAAAAAAAGTATGGATTTTAAGACAAAATCTAACAGAAATCTATTGTTTTTGGATTGATATTACATATATTAAGAGTCAAGACGTTCTATCAAAAATATAGTGTGTCATATACAGCTAAGGAAATGTAATCTTTATAGTGAAAAGATCATGTACAGTTATCAATTCCTAGATTTATCAAGTTGTTTTCCTTTATATCTATATACAGTATCACTGCACTATTATTTACCTGATCGCCAGAAATAGATGCTATTCACTGAAAAGAGAAATCATTAAGTTTCAGTTTTATTTGTTTCTTTCAGGAGAACCATGCAATTACCCACTTCTACTTTGGATAACCCGCTGAACCTAAAAGACTTCACTTTTCTCTGTAATCATACTATTAGAGAAAAGCATGCATTAAATCCATATGGAATTCAGAGTTCAGCGCAGCACCTAAGCTGCCCAAAAGTCCAGTGACGCTGGATATATTATTATTATTAGAACATATTAAAAATAATTGTTTAAGCCATCGTCTCAGCACAAACGTACTCTGTATTATGTGGCTGCGAAAAAACTAGTTTTTAAAACTGTGTTATGCTTGTTTGTGTTTACATGGACCTCTTGTCAGTTATTCTACAGACACTTCCCAATGCCTGTTCAGTCCACAGCATGTCAGGCTGAACTCTGCAAGCACCCAGTGCAGCCAGATAATTATCCTGTGGGCACAAAGAAACTTAATGACAAGAAACACAGTAAAACCAGAATAAACAGCAGCAACACTTTTTTCATGATGGAGTAATTTATTTCTGGTGAAAGGGATGCAGAATTAGCTTTGTTGCTACTGGACAGATTAAAAGCAATCTGTATAAAGCAAAAAAACATTTGAATGGCCGGCTTGATATTTCAATTTTGCAAGTTTATTGTGTTATAACTTGACTTTCAAGCAGCTGAATAGCTTATCATGTAGCTTAAAATGCTACCAATGCTAATAACAGTACTTAAAAGCCCAAAACCTCATTACAAAAGGAAAACAGAGGTTTTTGACATGGTTTTGTCATTGTCTTTTTAACCCTAGAGGGGAGGGGACAGACTCAAGGCGTAAAAAAAATAATCTTATTCAGCTCCACCAATTTTTAGAGATTTAATCTTGTCAAATTTAGGCTAATTCTATTCAATTCAATTTTATTTGTATAGCGCTTTTAACAATGGACATATTGTAAATATGTGAATTTATCCCTGCGACTGTATCCCTAATGTTTAATCTTGCCCAATGCTTCATTAATAATTTTAATCCCTTTCTCATGCAGGGGTATGTGTAATAAAGCTGCAGCTTCTGTTCCCCGCAGTGCAAATAAAGTGAAATTTAGCCTTAGTCACTGCTGAGTATAAAGCTAGGCATTTCCAAGAAATAAGAATGCTCTTCTCAGAGGAAGCTGAAAGTGAATGTGGTTTAACCAAAGGCAGGGAGATGGGGAAGCACTGATCTGAGCATATAAATAGAGGAGTAAACACAGCTTCATGCACCAGGCTTCTGAATGAAAATCACACACAGGATCTTCAGTGCAAGAGTTTGTGCAAGATCAAGAGGAAAATGAAGTCCGCTGCAGTTTTCGTTGCAGTTGCATGTCTACTCCTTGCATGTGTACAAGGTAGGATTCATAATTTCATGCTTCAGATCACAGGAATTTTGACCGCAACTGCTTTGTTAATACATTGTGTTAAAACTCTCTGCAGGACAACCAAGGATCAATTCAAGGAGGTGTTTGTGTCAGGGTTCTGTGGTTAACGCAGTTCGTCTACACCGGATTGACAGGATTGAATTGTATCCTGCAAGTGCAACTTGCCAGAATGTGGAAATTGTGTAAGTTCAGTAGCTACTAATATCCAAAACAGCATACTTTACTACAACATAATTTAGTTTCATACGGCTATTTAACTTTTATATTTATTTATTTATTTAGTGTCACTCTGAAGAACGGTGCAGGACAAAAATGTCTGAACCCAGATTCTGAATTTACTCAGAACTACATCAAGAGAGCCATTAAAAAAAGGTGTGAACATTTTCTTCTTATAGATATTATGCTACCATATAGTTAGCTATACTTTCATGAAAAACAAGGAAAATAATTACATTTTATTTTGATTAGAGGAAATGTATTTTTTGTTATTAAAAATATCCGTTTACTTCTTTTAGGAATGCAGAATAAAGCAAGTGCTGTGATGCTACTGAACTGATGTGAAACGATCCTGTTTGCATGGCAGCATTTTCAATTCCTGAACTGATAAAGCTTGTCTTATTACTCATTGTTTTTTGTCTTTGAATACTGTAGAAAGTGTACATTTTCTGTATCTGCTGTTTACTTTATAAGCCACAACACAATATACTTTTTGAACATTTTTGAACAAGATTTTTCTTTTTATATAAGTATTCTTTTGTACATTTTTGTAAACTGATCTACACGTCTGAAGTATAATACATTAAACACAGAGGTTTCTTAACATTTCTGAAATGACTGCAGTTTCTTTCTCATTAGAAGGGGGATTGTAGATAAAATTAATTTATATTAAGTGCGTCATCTTTTAACTTAAGTCATTTTTAGAAACAAATATTTTGCAGTATAAAGTGTGAGCAGAATTTTTTTTATTTTTTTTAGAGTATATCAAACATATTTTCTGTTATTTTTCTCTCTGCTAAATAAGCAGTGTTTGGTCATGTTGAGACAAACTTCCGATTTCTTGAGGGGAAAAAAATCACACTATTTTATATAGAAGACAAAGTGTACTCCATGCATGATTAGAGTAAAAACACACCATGTAGTAATTCTGTCATTGTTCGTTTTTGAGAGCTACATGAACAAACCTATTTTTATTTGTGCAGTGATTGACATTGCACCTACTGACAGTAAAATTTGAATATTTAATTACTTTAGAATGTAAAAATGTGCGAGTAGTAATTTAATGTGAAAGTAAAAGACTGGTTTATGGCACATGATTTATTCAATACAAAGAGGTATAGCTTTAAAAACTGAAACAGAGCAGATGGAATGTCCCCGTTTCTCAAAAACATTTAGCGTAAGCATTCTTGAGCTCAGAGTTGCCCAAACTGTGACAAGTATACTCAAAAACATCAAAAGAGTGTGTTCATGTTCAGGAAAAGAGGAGCATTATGTGCATGAACAGGTTAGGACACTCTGACCAATGACGCAAGACAAAAATGCCTCAACCCAGAATCTGATTTTACTCAGAACTACATCATGCGACCATAAACTCAGTAGAGATGATGAAATGACAAAGCACAGGTGTTATAGTGACGTTCTTCATGATTAAAGTGCATGCTTCTTCTGTAGCTATTGACCAGGAGAGTCTGTATTCAGAGCTTTGAGAAGTGGAGGACTCCCTTGCCTCCATGGGCTGAGAGGTTTGCATCACTGTGCCTCTTCTCCCTGTATATCAACTTCCAGTGCACAACCTGGGAAGAGAGGAAGTTAAAAGGCTATTTAGAGGCTCCTGAGTGGTGCAATCAAATCCCAATGATGCCACAGCCATCTATGTCCAGGAGGCCAAGAGAGCAAAATTGGTGGTGGGAGTTGCTTTCTCCCCTGTCAGTCCGAGGGACACTAGCCAAGCACGAGCATCTATATGCACAAGAGGGCAGTTAGGACTTTCCCTGTGTGTGTTGCGCTGCCTTGTGATGTGGTGATTGGCTCAGAGGAAGCACGTGTTACCCTCACCATCCCTCAGCTGCTAGCTGTTGTGCAATAGGGGACAGCTGGCTAGTGGGTAGAGATTGAGGAAATAGGGAATTTTTTTAAAAAAAGCAATTTTACTGACATCATTGGGAAAGGTTGGTGGGTCATGAGTGATATAATGATAACCCTGTACTAACAAAAAAGCCATGACATGATGCAGAATTAACATTACATTTTCTGGATTGGCTATATGGGAATGACAAAGAACGCTTCTAGAGTCAGCTAATCCAAAGACCTGAGATTGGTCAGCTGTGGACTGAAGTTACAGAAGTAAGCTGATTTGGTTGCTGATGAAACTTTGGATGAAACATGACACAATCTTTGACGAAGGTAATCATGAGAAGCACATGTCAGTATTCAGGGGGAGTGGAGCAAGGACAGAAAACGTGCAATGTCATCATTCATGAGCAAATATGATCTTTAGCACCCGGAAATCATAACGCTGGGCAAACTTTTGTTTAGTGACGGGAAAATTTTCCACACTCGCACAAAGAACAGGAATATGGACGGGAGTTAAACTTCCCCAGCTTCACCAGACCATCATTAAGCTCAGTGACAATGAAGTTAATATCTGATTCCATCCTATCTTCTTTTATGTGTCAGTGAAGTATGAATTTGTACTCATGAACCCTTAATGACATGTCAGCATTTATTAGGGTCAAACTGTTTACAAGAGTTCACTTCAGTAAGCATGACAAGATTATAGGAAGAGGTAGTGGGTAGACCAGACCTCCTTTCCATTTAAAAGGAACTGGAAAAAAAATATTCTTCATAACCCTCATATGACCCAATAACCATGAGACAGAGACTACAGGCATTATAGCTAAATGAAGTAGGACATACGTTACTAATGTAGATATACTGTAGCTTAGCTTAGGGTAAAGTATCTTGTTCCAACACAAAACAAATACCAGTAAAGGGGAAATGTCTGTCTCGGATTTTCCACTAGATGGCATGTATTTTCATAGCATTTATTTATTTATTTATTTATTTATTTATTTATTTATTTATTTATTTATTTGGCATTTCCTGTCATTTATGTGAGTTCTGGTCATTCTGCTTCGGAAATAGAGAGACCTGGAAAACATTATTTTTTAAAAAAAAAAACAATAATTTGTCTAGTACATACATTTTTGGATATATTTACATATCCAAATTGTGCCTCAGAAACCCTAATTGAGCACTTCATGATATATACACATTGTGTAAATGCATGTTCAAAAAAATTATTATATTATATTTGATTATATTATATTAATATTTACCTTGAAGTATGAGCGTTTAACACACATTTTCATGTCATTAATGATCTGAATTATTTTCACTTAATTCTTGTATTAGTCTTATTTATATTTTTCCATTCTTGCAAATGCAACTCATACACAGTATTTCTCTATTATAAAAATTGGCCATGCAACAACAGTCTCTTTAGAGCATGTTGTGGTTCTGGGTTTTTCCCACGAGGAAGGAATGTCGCACATGAAGATACAACATCTCTGGTCAAACAGAAAAGTGAAAGGCACTCAATAGACATCCTCCTCCCCATTACTCTTATTTAACACCCACACCATCACTCCGTGTTCCACATTACCAGCCCAGCTTCACAATGAATGCTGCAACTCTCTCACTGGTGTTCTTAATCATCTTTGGAGTGACTGTGATGTTTTGTGAAGGTAAGATGGTCACTAACACTCAATTGTATCAATGCCTATCAAATATCCATATTTACACATGCTATATGTATTTATGAAGCTTACTACTGTATTATACTTCAAGAAAGAAGCTAAAAGTGAAACTAGAAGTCACTTTAAGTTACTTTAAGTCACATTTTTTAATTACAAAACAAATCTGTTTCCTCAGGACGGATAGGAGGAGCAACAGAGCGTTGTTTATGCCAAGAAACAAACCTGCAAAAAAGAGTAAAGCCTGTATTTGTGGAGAAGTTTGAGGTTTTCTCTCCAAGCGCCTCCTGTTCCTACACTGACATTATGTGAGTATGTTTCAGTCACTGTTAAACAATTAGGCAATACTCATACAATCACTCTAATACCTACTGCATGTACCTGTTGGTTCTGATGTATAATATGTAAAGACAGACGTTTGATCAAATGCAGGATCTTATCAGCAGCATTCTCAAATATTTCACTTTCTGAGTTCATGCGCTGTTTAATATTTCTGCGTATTTTATACAGAATCACTTTGAAAAACGGAAGAAAGTTCTGTCTGGATCCAAATGGAAAGCAAGGCCAGTGGATTTTGAGGTGAGAAGCTGCTCTCAGTTGTAAATCACATGATTTCTGGTTCACCATGCAAGCCAGCTCTCAAAACATGGAGAGTGTAATTGCACACAGTTGTGCTCATTACCTTTCCTTTATGCTTTCAGTGGACAGGAGCTAAAGGAAAAGGCCAAGATGCCAACAGGCAAAAGGCCAAGAGGCAAGAAGCAGAAGAAGAAGAAGCAGCAACACTGAAATGTACAGCTAATCACTGCTAATAGCTAACAGTCTGTTGCTGTTTCATATAGGATTAGCAAGTAAAACATGTGACAATCAGGCATACAGTATAACTCTTCAATTTTGAATATATAACTGTGTCACCAACACTGTAATTTTCTACAACTGACAGTTCGGTCTTTCAAAAAAGAGGATAAATGACTTTGTGTGTTCCTGAGTTTTAGCAAAGTGCAAATAAAATGACTTCATCCTGTTCTTCAAGAGTGCTGTTTATTTGTTCACTTTGCATCAGATATTGATTACTATCATGGGTGGACAAATTTATCACCTAGCCCATTAAGGCAAGTAAAAAATACAATGTGCTGCCCAGTGTTATGTTTTTATTGCCTAATAAAATGTAATCTAATAAAAAGTGGTAGCTAACACTTTAGATCGCTTTATTCATCCCAGACAGAAATCCACCTATTACAGCAGCACAGAGAGTTAGAAGTATACTAAAAGTAATTAAACATTCTAAATAACTAGCTAGTTAGTGAGTTTAGGCCAGCATCTTTATTTTCATTCAATATGCTTAACTACATGGTTACTTTTAGTAGAAGTCACGTACTGCATGTTCGTGATTCTGAAAAGGTCGTTTGTCATCTGTACAGACTAAGAATTCATCTATCCATCCATTCTCTGTACTGCTTATCCTAAACAGGGTTGCGGGGAACACCCTGGACGGGGTGCCAACCCATCGCAGGGCACAGCTACATACACTCACACACCCATACACACACTACAGACAGTTTGGAAGTGCCAGTCAGCCTACAACGCATGTCTTTGGACTGGGGGAGGAAATCAGAGTACCCAGAGGAAACCCCCAGAACACGGGGAGAACATGCAAACTCCGCGCACACAAGGCGGAGGCGGGAATCAAACCCCCCAACCCTTTGATTTTTGAAAAATTTCAATACAGTTACATACCAAATGAAACCTTGTTTTGTGAAAGTCAATAAGGAGCAGGGGTTCTATGGCAGCATCATTAATAAAGAGTACAAGGGTGGCCAACCTGACCATGCAGAATAGAGTTAGCAAGCATTGCTTATTAACAGAGAGAGTGATGTGCTGTAAATCGAGCGCACACAAAGGTATCTAAATGTTCTGTTCTGCTCACACTCAGCAGTGACCTGCTTATGCTTCACCTTCACTTGTTTGCAGGGCTACACTCTGCTCGTGACTTAAATTATGAGACATTGGGGGTGGGAATAAGAGGGATTTTCCCAAACATGGCAATATCCAGCATGGTATTGGCTCTGAGCACAAAATGAGGTCCATGAAGACCCCACTGAACACCTTTGGGATGAACTGGAACCCAGACTATATGCCAGTCTTTCTCACCCTACATCAGTGCCTGACCTCACTAATGCCTTCCTAGAAGAGTGGAAGTTATTAGAACAGCAAAGGAGGCACTAAATCTGGAATGGGATGTTCACAAAGCACTTGTGCTTGTGATGGTCAGGTGTCCACAAACTTTTGGCCATATAGCGTAGCTGTGTGTGGACCTGGGAAACACAACTTATAACATATGCGTCATTTGAATCTTGTTTGTTGACATTGTATTTTTTCATTATTGGCTTTTTTTGTTTTAAGGAAGAGCATAATGTGACGACTTTCATTATAACTAAGCCTCATCACGGGTCAGCTGACATGAGAGCAACGCACTGCGCTGTTCAGTGTGTGGTTAGAGGAAACTGAAAGTTTCTTTCGGTCATCCAGGGTGTGAGGAAAAGGTCTATGTATAAGTGTATTTATTCAGTGGTCTGTAAAGCACAATCACAATCAGTGATAAGAGCATACCAGACAAGTTACAGTATTGTACTGTACCACACACTGAAAGCTTCATACTTGCCTAAATACAGTATTGTAGAAATTACAGAAATTCTTTAACATGTTGTATTTAACACACATTTCACATGTAATCATGTTTTTCATAGGATTATGTGAGTAACGTGGTCACATGCAGGAGTGTAAAGTAGCAAATTTCAAATACTCTCATCACCGTAAATGAGTAGTTTTTCTCTGGAATTGTACATATTAATAGTGTAAAATGCATCAACATTTACCTTTACTTTTGTACATTTCCAATCTTTTGTGCTGTAACTTTTACTCTTCTATTTTGCCTGCAAGTGTGCTTGCTCCCGATTTTTCACAGTTTTCCACTTCTTTGACTCCACCGATGTTGAATTTCTCTTTAATTCTCTATAGCTAATCAAACTTAATTCGCATAGCAAACTTTCACAGCAATAGTAGAGCTGGTACCAATCGCTAATAATCATGTTCATCAATTAAAGTTAAAAATCAGTTCATGATGGCTTTGTGTCACAAAGCCCAGTGAGATATCATTTCAGTTTTATGTTAACTAGGTTATTTAATTATATACCTCAGACCTATGACCTTGGTATATCTTATGAAAATAACTTATTTAGGTTTACGTTATGTATGAAATTGCGAGTGTGATATTGCTTTTATACAACAGTTCTATAAATAAGAAATTAATATATAACACAGTATAGGCAAATATTTTATTTTATTTTTGCTCTGTTAATGGGCACACTTCCCATAGAAGCGTTGCATGCTACCATGCCAACACATAGACTGAGTGACAGCCTGTAGTCTGTGTAGTAGAACAGCTTTAATGTGGAAAAACTGTTGCTCGAATTGGAATTTGCGCACACAGACAGGCAGAGTGATACAAACAGTGAAATGTCCCCATGCTGTTATGCTAAATATCAGCACTCTCGCAATGGTGCTTGACCAATCAAATGAATGGACCAGAACTAACTGCTGTATAACCCTGCATATAATTACAGTGTGAGCTGTAAGTGTGATATGCTTCTTAGTGTTGGGGGAATGACAGACATTAGGTGAACGATAGAACATAAACCATTAGAGATCGTTTGTCTCTGCCTCATTGCATCTCTTTGTTTGTCTTCTACACACACTGATCTTGTGGAAATAGCACCAACATCAGTGTTTCACTTCCTATTTGGAATTATACAGACGTCACATTTGCATTTGGACAACTTTCTATTGCTAGATTTCCAGCCGAATTACTTTCACGCAAAATAGTTCTGATTTGTTCATTCCAATTCTGAACATAGCAACTGTCATAAAATATGTCAAATACAGTATATACTACATACTAAATTTCCTGTCAGTGGTAGTACTAACTAGCTGGGTGAGGATATTTTAGTTCTAGTGTGAAGTGTTGTTACTTTGAAGGACATTAGTTTAAAAAGGGGGCGGGGGGGGCATGCAATAGGCTCGGTCAAAGATATTGATTTTAGTCAAATACAGAGATCCAAAAGCAGGAACAAGAAAATAGGTAAAAGGTCAAAGACATATAAAGACAGAAAGCAGGAAATATGACTGGAGTACCATTACCCTTCAAACCTATTCCTCTGAGGCTACAGGCCACACAAACATAATGTGGTAAGTTATAAATTAATATAAAGCTTGCATCATATAGAAAAAGGAAGAAGGAAAATGAAACATATAGCAGCATTCAGGACATGAATATACACTATATTACCAAAAGTATTCGGTCACCCATCCAAATGATCAGAATCAGATGTCCTAATCACTTGGCCTGGCCACAGGTGTATAAAATCAAGCACTTAGGCATGCAGACTGTTTTTACAAACATTTGTGAAAGAATGGGCCGCTCTCAGGAGCTCAGTGAATTCCAGCGTGGAACTGTCATAGGATGCCACCT
>CM040998.1:11003703-11030378 GCA_022985145.1 Pangasius djambal
CAAATCAAATACGCGGACCAATGATCAGCTGTGGCGACCCCTAATGGGAGCAGCCAAAAGTGGAACAACAATAGGAAAAAGTCATTGTAAATATTCCCAAGATTACAAATATCAATAGTAATCATTCATAGGCATTTGTTTTGAAGGCAAATACAGTGTAAATCCAAATCATAATGTCATCATAAAGGCAGGTGTTCTGTTTTCTATGAAATACTATATTTCATTTTTAATGAATAAAGAGCTTTGTATGCCAGATATGCATATAAACGATATTAGAGTTTTGTTACTTAATGAGGTCTTGAATGTTTAGAAATAATGTCTTTTAGAAACTTCAGTGTAACTCTACTCATCCAATTTGCATATGAACAGGAATTAATTACTTAGTAAATGAAAAATATAAAAAGTACATTTTAAAAAATCCATATCAAATGTATCCTTTGTAATTACGTTCTTTTCCAATTATTTTTGCTGTAATTATGGAACAATGTATTGAATAATATGCTTTAAGGCATATAAATAGATAGTAGGATAAGACTCAGTAAATCTATTTTTACATTTTTGTCATTGCTGTTCTTTTTTTTAACAATCTGTGGAAAATGTAAATATAAACAACTATACCAACTAGTTTTTCCACAAACAAATAAATTAGTTAAAAACTCAACATATTTATGCTACTATATATATATCCTTTCCTGAATTTTTAAAGCCCTGAGTCAGGATGACACATGTCTGCACTTAATAACACACATGTCTAACAATCACAGAAAGTGATTCCAAGAAACAAAAAACATAAAAAGAAAAAGGAACCACTTAGAAACAAAAGTAAACACAACCGCTGTGATGCAACCTCAAAAAGGAAATTCTCCTGATGTGGCGTCTAACTGATTACACTATGTATTTAACACACAGCCTGACTTAGAGCTCAAATTCCCACTGTGGCAGCTTTTCATCTGTGGTAACATTATGAGACATGAAATTTAGAAACTTTTTTACTGGGCAAATACAATACAATGCGGAGGATTCCTCAGTATTAGATTGAGAAGGTTGCACCTTTGACCCCAAACCCTTCTTGTAGAAAACAGGAGATCATGTACATACTGTCACTCACTGTAACAATGTTTGCAGTGTCACAAATTTGTTTAGAATTTTTAAGAATTTGCATAAGTATATGTATGTGAAATCTAATAAAATCCTATGAACTTTGCAATGAGATAAGATATAACATTCTAACTGAAATGAATAAATTCACCAAGTTTTCAGATAATTGTACTATCCACTACTGATGCCGATCTCTTCTTTCGGCCTAGCGAGATACCCTGAGGTCAACACGGAGAAGTCAGCTGTTCATGTCCTCATTTTCATGCACAGACTCTACAGACTGTTGTTTGGAAATGTTCCATTGACAGTTAATATTTTCCACTCTCTTTGTGAGAACAGAGAATCCATGAACGTCAGGGCCATTCATAACGACAGGCTTTTCAGGTTTTCCACGATAAATCTGTTTGCTCCTGGAATAGTGTATTTCCATAACAGCATTACTAGTTGACTAATCCATGTAATTGCTCTTTGTTCTGCTTGCTATTAATGGGCTTGTTTTTAAAAAAATAATTGTTTGGACATTGAACCTTGAGCTTATTATAGTACCAGTAGATAATACCAAATGAAACAAATGAAAGCCCAAGAGATTTCTTCTCACACATAAAATGTTCATTCATGCTATTGTTCGATCAGTTCAAAGTTGGAAAAACATCACCTGGTCTTTTGCCAATCTTCAACTGCCTCTTCAACAAGTTTCAGTGAACCTGTTCCAACTGTAGCCTCAGATTCTTTTTCTTGGCTGACAGGAGTGGAGCCCGATGTGGTCTTCTGCTGGTGTAGCCCATCCACCTTCAGACTCAGCATGTTAGCTATAGCTATAAATTATTAACACGCTCTGCTGTCTTTGTTCAGAATAACACATTCAGACAGAATGGTTTCATGCCAGTAGTGTTCTTTTTTTTCCAGACTAATTGCATTACATACAATTATGGCCAAGATGGTTCTTGGGATTTATGCTCTTAATACTGTATGTACCCCGTTTAAGCTATAATATACCCTGAGTCAGAGCAGTTTTAGGGAAAGAATTTTTAACTGACAGTGGCATTAATTTTTCTCATCTGTATCGAATGTTAAAGCTGAATGAGTTGTCTGTCCTGCTTTGCCGAAACACAGTGAGAGCACGAAACCCATGTGATGTAACACTGCTGCAACTGCTGTAAAGCTCTGGCACTCAGCCATATTACATATGCAGCTGTGAAGTGCTGCCTACAAAATAATCCTTAAAATAGGTTATTATTAACAACTGTGTAAACATCTTTCAATGCATATTACAGTATATAATCTTCAGTTGAATTTTCTTCCCCAAGATGACATGGAAACATGTCAATATTTCAACTTGGTTGGAAAAAGCTGAATTAAAAACTGTGGATTAGGAGCATTTTAGGAAATACCCAAGTTCAAAGGTCTTTCCCATGATTGTATTCTTGAATCCGCTAGGGATAAAACAACAGGAAATACATTCAGCCTGAAGCTGTCTGTCTCTGGCTGCCCCCGTTTAGGCTGTGCAACACACTACACATTTCCGACTCTGATGGAGGTGGCAGGTGGGTGTACACACACACATGCAGGATCACGAGCACACCTGCCCTGACAGCCATCAATACGCCGCCGTGGACTGATGTTGTGTAATTTGTGTGGGTGAAAAGCAAAGATGGGTGCTAACCATGGGAACTGAATGTGTCATGCATGAATGCAATGATGTCCCCCTAAAACTGCAGTTAATAGCATACAAGTTCATACAAAGCTTCACGGCTGAGGTGTATCACTAATTACTGGTTGCATCATCTCAGGAATTATTATATATAGCCCCCTACGGTGTAGGCGTTTCTCGACTTGGCCTACTGTAAACAGCAAAGAGGAGGTGTGAAAAGGTTTGGTCACTATCAGAGCTGGTAAAAGTACCTAAAATTCTTTACTCAAGTAACAGTGCAGTTACTCATCGAAATAAATCCTGTGGTTGAAGACAAGGTATGGCTTCAAATTCTTCACTCAAGTAAAGCAAAAAAAAAGTAAAAGGAAAGTAAAAGCACAAAAGACATCTGCCTCAAGTCACACACTAATTCTAGTTGCTGTTGGTAAATTCACCAACTATTTCACCAAGGAGCTTAAGAAAATAATAGCTAAGGCTAACTAACAACACCTTTTGCTAATCTCTTTAATGCTAGCTAGCATTGTAATAACTCTGCTAATAATTAGGTGTCACAATACAAAGTAGCTCGATAAATACAATATATACTGTACCTTGTGGTAACATTTGTTAAAATTTACATTTGTTAGGAATCTTGAGGTTGTCTAATGTTAAAAGTTCACCTCATGCCTACAAATATAAGATTATAGACAAATGTTGTGGTGTAGTGTCTGGAAACGTAGTGAGTGCAAAGTAGAGATTTTTCTTGAAAGTCAAAAGGATAAGGTTAAAGAAGGAGTACAAATACTTAGAAGAATTAGACTTAATTACAGCAAAGTAATCATCCTTTCTTATTTCCCACCTCAGCTTATAATTAGCCATGTGCTGTTGCAAAATGAGTGATCCTCAGTGGCACCACTACATTCCAATAAATAAATAAATAAACACAATGAAGCCTGAAGGATTGAAACACACACTCAAATAATTATAGACACACACAAGGATGAATATGTATTCATTGTGCAATTCCAAAACCATGTCCATCACTCATTTTGTGTTTTTTTTTAAGCAAAATGATTATTCTGAGCCTCAGAGTGGATGCCAGATCTTCCACACAAACCACAACTTATTAAATTCAATTCTTATTATAAATGAGCAGCTCAGAAATATAGGATTCTGATAAATTAAGACATTTAGAGAACTGAAGAGCTCATAGCCGAAGTGACACAATACAGGCAACCCACCAGACTGTTTCGGTTTATGTCACAGCAGACTTCAGGGGAAATAACCGCATGTTCGATAGAAGAGATTTTCCTTTGCACATACAGTGTACCATGAAAGATAAGATGTCGTCTCAAATTATTTGCTCTTTGGATACAAAAAGTCTTTCTGAAATTGTGAAAGGCACTGAAAGGCCTCTCCAGTGTAGGATATGACACAATATTAACCATTGCACAAATCAGAAAATGCCAAATTACTAGAATATTTCTAAATGCCTTTGAATAATGTTATTGTGGGTGTCATTGTTTCTGGGCTCAGCCATATTTAGCATCATTATTGTTTACAAATCATTCTTGGATCAGAAATCATTTTTCCATTATCCAATAATGGGAAGTCCCTATGTGCACTACCCTGACATTGCACTCTATAAATGCTTCTTTCTTATGTTGTCTTGTGGCCAGTCAGTGACTTGTACTGCTAGAGAGTGGGACAGGAAAGTGAAAGCAATAGCCATGAGCCGATCTGTTCTGCTGCTGCTGCTGCTTGGATGTTGGATGTGTGCTTCTTTTTGTACCGGTATGTTGCTCTGTGTGTATGAGCTAGTAAAGCTGACATAATTATATAAACATTTGTATTTTATTCATTTATTTATAATAATGTATGATATCCAAACTGAAGTTGTGGGTAGAATTTTACTTGGTACTCTATACTGTATGGTTCTTTGTGAAAGATGAATAGATTTTGGTGCTGTGTATCACTACACCTGTTTAACTTGTACTCACCAGTCAAGTTACATCATTCTGAAGCAAACACCATGTTGACATTTTTACTAATTCCAGGAGCATTAACATTCATTAATGCTCCACTTTTATAGATGTCGCCTGACAATGAATGAATAACGGTTTGACTCAGTGTAATATCAGGACTGATATGAACAGATATAATCAGATAATAAAAGTGCCAGAAATATTATATTATTATATATATAATATTAAAGTGTAACCAAAAAGTGTAGCCAAAAACAAATTTAGTTGCAAATTAATTGCAACCACAATGCTAGTTAAGCAGGACAGTTTTCCTAAATGTGGAATTTGTGTCATCCTTTTAAAGATCTTTTCTGTTGACAGCCCTGTTTCATGGCTATTCATGATGTAGTCACATAAGGCAATTATTAAAATGCATCTGGCACTGCAGGATTTTTTTTTCTGAGCAAAATTAGCTTAAAAATACTGTATGGTAAATGTTCTGTACTGACAGGAAGTTGTTTCTCTGTGCTTCAGCATTCCAAATGGAGAGATCAGAGCGCTGTCTGTGTAAGAAGTTCTACAGAGTCCGTCCCATGAACATCTTGAAACGGACACTGTATCGTCCAAGTGCATCCTGCAATGCTTATGAGATTGTGTAAGTTGCTCCAAAGCCAAATCTGACATTATACTACATATTAAGAATAACCTGAAAGTCTGAGTTTTGCTACTTTTGTCTTTTTTACAGGGTGACATTAAAGACTGGTCGGAAACTGTGCCTCCATCCAGACTCAAAGCTATGGAAGATCATAATGAGTGGAGAGCGTGGACCAATATAAAGCCTTAAACAAGACTCTGGCTGTCAATGTCCAAACCCAAAGTTCACAAATTGTTCAAAAACACTGGTAAATCTGAGAATGTATAAGAACCTATAATGTGTGGTGTCCTTATGATATTGCTATGTGTGTGTGTGTGTGTGTGTGTGTGTGTGTTTTTACAAACCTGAAGACATTTAAAACACCCAGAGCCCCAGACGAGCAAAATAAGTTACTTCACTATGCAGATCTCACCATGCAGCCGGTGTCTATACTAACACTAGGGAATGGTGTTCAATGTTCTAACTTTTTACATGTGTCTGAATGTATTTCTGAAACCTGTGTCAAAATGGCAAAGATGCCAAAATTTAATTTGTTTTAATATGTTAATTTTTTTTAATGTTCATTAATAAAATCTGAAAAATAAGAAAATGAGTGTCTGAGTGTCATTCAGAAGCCAAAATATGTGCAGTCTGATATTGGACTATTCATGTTGAGTCAGTGATATTTGAACAGTCCCACGAGATTCTTCAAAATAAAGCTGCCTTCTTTTAGACGTGGGACTGACAGGAAATCATGTGACTGTGAGGAGGTTGTTACAAAGTTGAATGAATTCAGTGTTACAGTGGCTTTGTCAAATTTTGGCAAAAAAAAACTTTGGGAACTATGGGGAATCCCAGCCAACCTACAGCTACCACCACCACCACCACACACACACATACCCACACACACACACGTTTACTCTCACTTTGAGCAAATATCTTCTAGAATGACAGTGCATGTACTATAAGGAATGATCTATTCACCAAAGTGTATTTAGAAAAATAAGACAATTTACTCACAGATTTCACATAGTCCTAATATCTCACTTACATAAATGTCATGTTGCTCATTCTTTGCCAGAATTTGGGTTGAAACTATATGAAAATACAAAAATAGTTAAAAATGATTAATAAATCAAACAAAATTTCTCAGTATTTTTGTTTCATTTATTTATAATTTTTAATTATTTTTGTTTGTGCACTAGAAAATGTTAGTTTAATGCTTTGTGAACTAGAAAATGTTAATCAACACATTACACTAATGTTTTTAGTATGCAAACAACAATGATTAAAAATTATAAATAAATCAATCAAAATACTGAGAACACTCAGACCTTTATACAGTTTCAGCCCGAATTCTGGCAAAGAATCAGCAACATTACATATTATGACGTACTGGTGGTCTGACATCAGATTTGATCTGGCTTTGGAATGGTCGCCTTTGTGCCTGACCTTAAATTCACTTTGCTCTCACAAGAGAATAACAAAGCTGTTGTCTTTCGGTGAAGAGTAAAAAGAGATTATTTTTCCCAGCCGCTGTGATAGCTATTGTTGTTCAGGTTTACTGCTGATTTACAATTCAGTGATGTTCACTGGAGAAATTTATCGAAGCACATAAAATTTCATGCTAAAAATACTCAAATATTTGTAAGTATTGTTCCACAATAAAAGCTTACAATATACAAAGTATAAAATTATCTCCAGTGACTGCATTTGTGTGTATATATAGGAAAAACCTGTGCCACTGTCTTGCCTGAGTGTCCTAGCACTGCCGGTCTCAAGGAACACTGATGGTCAATACTGATCATGCACCATAACCAGCCACTTTATTAGGAACACCATACTAATACTGGGTTTCTGAATTCCTGTGGATTCCTCAAGGTGAAGTACCGTGAAACCTGAGAGGGGAAAGTGAAAGCACTAACCGTGAGCTGATGCATTCCACTGCTGCTGCTTGGATGTTGGATGTGCGCCTCATTTTGTACAGGTATGTCAGGCATCCTACTTAGATAAACATCTGATCTGTCTGATAGACAAATCAACATGTGTGTATGAGCTAGTAAGGCTGACATAATTATACAAACAATAGTATTTACTCATTTATTTATAATGATGTGTGGCAATCAAAACTGAAGTTGTGGGTAGAATCTTACTTGATACTATATACTGTATGGTGCTTTATGATGCTGTGTATCACTGCACCTGTTTTACTTGTACTCACCAGTCAAGTTACATCATTCTGAAGCAAACACCATGTTGACATTTTTACCAATTCCACTTTTAAATGATACTTTAAAAACCAATAATAAATGTTGCTTGACAATGAATGAATAAAGGTTTGACTCAGTGTGATATCAGGACTGCCACGAACAGATATAATGAAATAACAAAAGAGCCAGTAATATAACGTGTAGCCAAAATTTAGTCTCAAATTCAGTTGCAACCACAATGCGAGGTAAGCTTGACAGTTTTCCTAAATGTGGAATTTGCGTCATCATTTAAAGATCTTATCTGTTGACAACCCGGTTTCATGCCTATTTATGATATAATCACATAAGACAAGTAACATTTTTTTGCTGTCCGTTTTCTATGCTTCAGTGTTCTAAATGTATTCAAAAATAATACAGTAAGTAAAGTTTCTAAGAATCAATAATCACTATACTGAGCAGTAAACAATAAAAAAAAACTTATAAAAATGATTTTTAAGAATTTTAATTTTATGAAAAGTATTAATGTTTGTAAATCTATTGTTTTTCTTTTTTACTCAGATAAAATGGGCATGTTAGACTGAATTTATAATGTAGGGTGCCTAAAATTTGCACAGTACTGAACCTTCTATCGCATATTTGACACAATAACTCTTTAAATATCTGTCTTATTATTCAATCTATAGCATATTAATCTGGAATCCGGAACCACACACCTCTGAATCTTTCAGCGCTTGGCTTCTCAGGCCTCCAGCTCATCTCATCTGCCTTTAGGGTTAGACCACTTAAGCAGTGTGATTCTTCTTTTGTATTGTGGGCAATATTCTGAATTAAAGTTCTTAACCTGTTGTTCCATCTTTGTATTTTGGATATCTTGTATTTCTCTGCAGTGATCCACTGTATGAATAACTCTGGCTAACTTTAGATAACTTTTAAAAATAGTCAAAACCATGTTTATAATTCCTTATAAATGCTTTAAAACCTGTTATGAATGTGTTCATGGTTTTCATAGACAGTGTTATTGAAAAAAAAATCCCATATTTTATTGCAAATGACTACGTGACCTGAACAGAAGATGGTGCTATTTAACTCCACAAACAGCTTTCTTATGAAAGCAAAAGTTGCAAATTCATTTATGCTCCACTTTCACTTTAAAAACCAATAATAAATGTTGCTTGACAATTATAAAGTGTAGCCAAAAACAAATTTAGTTTCAAATTAATTGCAACCACAATGCGAGTTAAGCTTGACAGTTTTCCTAAATGTGGAATTTGTGTCATCATTTAAAGATCTTATCTGTTGACAACCCTGTTTCATGCCTATTTATGATATAATCACGTAAGACAAGTAACATCTTTTGCTGCAAAAGTATTTTGCTTAAAAGTACATGCTCAACTGCATTGAGGTCAGGTGACTGACTTGGCCATTTAAGAAAATTCCATTTCTTTGCCTTAAGAAGCTCTTGGGTCGTTTTAGCTTTATGTTTTGGGTCATCATTCATCTGTACTGTGAAGCACTGTCCTATCAGTTTTGTAGCATTTGACTGAGTTAGAGCAGAAAGTATAGCTGTATACACTTCAGAATCCATCCTGCTACTTCTATCAGCAGTCACATCATCAATACACACCAGTGGGGCAGTCGTGGCCTAATGGTTCGAGAGTCGGACTTGTAACCTGAAGGTGAACCTGAAGTCTCAGGTCCGGCTGGGATTGTAGGTGGGGGGAGTGAATGACCAGTGCTCTCTGCCAACTCCAATACCACGACTGAGGTGAGACCCTTGAGCAAGGCACTGATCCCCTAACTGCTCCCCGGGCGCCGCAGCTAAAAAGGCTGCTCACTGCTCCGGGTGTGTGTGTTCACTACTGTGTGTGCGCACTTGGATGGGTTAAATGCAGAGCACAAATTCCGAGTATGGGTCACCATACTTGGCCACAAGTCACTTCACTATTGGCAGCCATGTATGCCCATGCCATAACACTGCCTCCACATGTTTGACAGTTGATGTGGTATGCTTTGGATCATGAGCCCTTCCTTACTCTTCTCTTATCAGCATTCTGGTACAAGATAATCTTGTCCAAAGAATCTTGTTCCAAAACTGGGCAGGCTTTATTAGATGTTGGCCTTTCTGTTTCTAAAAGCCTAATGATGGCCTCCTTCACTTGCATCGACACCTCTTTGGACATAGTGAAAGTTCCCATGAACAGCTACCGAATGCAAATACAACACTTAGAATCAACTCCAGACCTTTTATCTCCTTAATTTGTCCCGAAATAACGAGGAAACAGGCCACACCTGGCCGTGAAACTGCTTATTAGTCAGCTGTCCAATTACTTTTGAGCCTGTGACAATGGAAGTACTATGTAAAAAAAAAAATGGCTGCAATTCCTAAATGGTTAATAAAATATTTTTGTTGAACCCCTTGAATTAAAGCTGAAAGTCGACACTTCAATCGCATCTTGATTTCTTTCAAATCCATTGTGGTGGTGTACAGAGGCAGAATTACAAAAATTTTGTTACTGTCCAAATACTTATGGACCTGACAGTAGAGATCTAGACTACCCCCTTTAAATCAAACATTTGTCTTTAACCCCACCCCTAACTCAATAAAACTGGAGGGATAGAAAACTGCGAGGGTGAGTCAAATGAAAACCTTTTTTAAAAATTTGTATTACTTATTATAAATAGGTGTCACAAAAGTGTATCAGATTTAAGGTAGCAGTAAAAGGGGCTATTGAGAACAAAGGACCAGTAATACATTTTCACTTTTGCAAGTACAGGTTTAATCATCTGTTTCTCTATTTTAGGTCACACTTTTAGAGTTTTCATTTGACTAACCCTCATAGGTTTTTTTCATGTTTTTTTCCCCCTGTTTTTACCCAATGTGTGTTCCCTGTATAATACGTATAATTCGTTCTCTAGCCTGTCAAAAAAAAGTTTGGCACAAACCAGATAATGGTAGCCCATTAGCTAAAAGCCATACCAGAGGACTTAAAGACACATGGCTCAAATCATTCACTCTTGCCTGATATAGCCATACTTCAAATATACAAAATGCTGAGAAACTGCCTTTAGTTGCTCCCTGCTATGATATGAGTTCCCTAGCTCAACAATTTGTCAATTGTGTAAGAATACAAATATCAGAACAAAGATAAATAGGGGTGCAATGACTTTTGGTGTATGTTATCTGGTGCGCAATGCCTATATACGAATTTTCTGCCTATTCGGACCCGACACCCCGCAGTGAATTACTATTACAGGATTGACAGGGTGATTCACTGCAGCTCAGGAAATTTTGTCCCCTGACTAACTAATCATTTTTTGCTTTCAATTTTAGCAAAATAGGTCCTAAGTACAGTAATTTTAATAGGGCTGAGGAATGTGTAAAAGACATTAGACACTAGATGCTTAGTAACTTCCTCCTACCCAGTTCTGACAAGACAGAAGTACTTCTACCACAGGCAGCTAGATGGAAACTGTCTGTAGCAAGTCTTAAGGGCCTTTCAGCTGCATCCTCTACAAATGCACTAATCAAGAACCTTTGTGTGATTATTGGCTCCAGTGTTTCATTTGAAGCTCATGTACATAATATTACTAGAACTGCCTTTATTCTCTCAGAAACATTGCTAAGCTAAGAAATATAATGCCATTACAGAGTGCAGAGAAATAAGTTCATGCTTTTATTGGACTATTGTAACGGCTTGCTGTCTGAATTTTGGTGTATAAACAAGATCCAGTTTACAATAACCAGAAAGTTCATTCATTTATCTTTAATAATCACTTTATCCTGGTCAGGGCACCATGCACACATACATTCACACCTATGGGCAAATTAGCATAGTCAATCCATCTATATATACAGTATATATATATATATATATATATATTTTTTTTTTTTTGGGCGGTGGGAGGAAACCAGAGAACCTGGAGAACATGTCAAACTCCACACAAACAGTAACACAAGCTCAAGATCCAACCAGGGACACTGGAGCTATGAGGAAGCAACTCTACCCATTGCTGCCCATACGTTTGATCATATCACTTCTATTTTATACACGCTACTTTGGCTGCCAGTAAAATTTTAAAATGCTATTAATTGCCTATAAAGTCCGGGCTTGCCAAACAGTACCTGAGTCATTTTTTCTGTTTTGGTTCCTCTGTGGCATTGCTCAAATTTTCAGGCACCTTTATTTTTCAGAGCCATTTTGCAATGGTAAATGACACACTGCACACAGCAACAGGCTACATTCGGTAACTGATTACCTACAAAGTGCATCTACGTGGTAAGTTAACTGACTGAAGGGCCTGTACATAACATAAGAATTATTGTTAATACTAGTATAGGCTACATACAGTCATATGCATAGTTTTAGACAAGAAGTATTAAAAGAAACCTACTGGAATGTAAGAGTGTTAACTGTGGTTTGAGGCCATTAGTTCCCTTTCTGGAACCACTGTTTCAGGAAAGAAAAAACATTTGCCTGTGGTTCCCAAAAAAAAACACCCAACACATTTGTATTAACATAATCTGTCATTAAAAATGACATGAAGAATAATTTAAATATCAATATATATAACATATTTATTCAATTTTTGATATAATGTGTTATGTTGTTAATGTGAAGAACTTGATCATTTTTAGTTTTCACATTTTTGGGGTGGGGGCATCCCAGCGCACTAAAGAAGTCCTTCCTGAACTTACAAAAAAATAGATGTGATATAAAACTGAACTGGGCTGAGTTTCCCGAAAGCATTACCACACAAGTATCATTTAAATAGTAGACACAGTATCTTATTGAATTTACTCTCTACCAGTTAATTAACCTGTTGTGTTAGGACTTCACCACTATATATACAGTAAATGTATATAAATATATTGCAGATAACAGTAACAACAGTTTTTCTCATTTTCTCAGTTGACCCCAGTAGTTTTCAAATCAATAAATAAATGAATGAATGAATAAACACTAGACTCACAAGATAAAATCTGTCACTCACATTGGGGCTCATTTATTTAACTTATAGTAAAGTTGTGTGTAAATGTTTGGGTAAGCCAAACCGAAATAAAAATTTTTGGATTTCCTGCTGACCTTCTTCTTACTCGTGTGTATATATTAATGAACACATATCACCCATAAATCATCAGGCACATGCACAGCACAGCTGATTTTCATTTGTGACACCCACAAAACTCCATAAATGGCAAAGTTCATAGTACTAAAACGACAAGTAATTGGCAAAAAAGACTTTCTCAGTTTTATAAGTGAAAGTTACTTTGACTCATGTCTAAACCAATAAAATATATTTTATTTAACTGCGTAACAGCACCTGAAAAAGCTGAAAAAGAAAAGGTGAATTATATTTGAATTAAGTGAGGTGAAACAAAAAAGGTTTGACATGAAAATGAAATATCTACTGTATCCATGTGATCGTGGACACCGAGCACATCACACAGGGAAACTGCTATTTTTTTATTCAAAGCAAGGTGTCTGTGTGACTCTCAGCCAGAAATTTCTCACAAGCAAATAAACCCTCCTCAGCGCAATTTTGGAAAAACAGAAGGGAGAAGTCACATAGGCTACGCCTATCCTATGTGTCATAGGACGTAACACAGTACACTAGGGACTATATGGCACATTGGAGCTTGAGACATACCAGATGATTCACTTATCGGTCACTCGATCCTGGCTCTAATGAAGTGTTGCACAGCATTAAGAAAACAATGAGTCATTGCCGCACATCTTCCTTTTATTCAGCAAAATTCTTAATTGAATGACTGGTCTTATTTGTCTTACTTTATGGATTTAAGTTTATTTGATATCTTGATATCAAATTTTTTTCATATTTTCATTAAATTTACGTGTGTAACTGAAATACACAAGCTATTTGAACTTCACAGCATAATCTGTATATAAAAGTACAGTAATTCATCCCGATTTATAGGATTTCAAGCTGATCGCTTGAGGTTTACATTAGTTAGTCTTCTTATGCATGAATTTACAGACACTCAGGAGTATGAGTAGGATATGAACGTTTTTCCAAAATTACAGGATTTTCATGATCAGCACAATTTTCGGGGGAATGCTTGTAAGAAAGATTTATGAATAAATCCATTTGTATCCAGCTTGATAAATGAGGCTCATTGTCATTATTACGGTTCATAAAAAAAAAAAAACAGTGAACACAGGTTGTGAAAACAAGCTTAAACATGGAATATTTCTATAAATTGTGACGCACATTACTGTTTTTATGCAATTATATTACTATTTATAGCATGCGTATTAAGACAGCAAATGTCATCATGCCCTTTACATCAAGGGGATTTTTACTCATAGACTGTGGTGTGCACTAGGTATGCAATCCTATATTTTGTTCCTACGCAATGGTTAGGCTTCAATCTGTCATTGTGCAATAAATTCCACCTACAGTTTCCCGTCAATACGTTTGGTGATCCTTTCCTTAGAAATGTTTCCAGTAGCATGTCAGTGCCTTCACTGCATTTTTTTTCAGTAAAGAAAATGAATTATTTAATAAATAATTTTAGTAGTAGTACTTAGTAGTACTCCCAAGTTCAATACCTAATAATATGATATAATATAATAATGAATTAAAGCTAATGAAATAACATAAATAAAGGCTTACAATATTATTAATAGCTAACATAATTGCAATCTAATATGTTAGGGGAAAAATAAGAAAAATAGAAAAAATGTAACCTGTAATAATTAATAAAACATAACTGCTTATTATACTTACTTTATACTTACTTCTTTGATACTTGAGCATATAAGAAATTGAAATTGCCAAAATAATCAGTTCTAAATAACTATTAGTATAATAACTGGATATGCCAATTTATATTAAATTCATTCCTCATTCTTCAGTAAGTGTTGTATCTTGGTAAGGGTTGTGGTGGATCTGGTGTAGCCCAGGAATACTCTCCCAAAATACACCCTGGATGGGATGCCAGTCTACCACATGGCACCATGCACACACAAATTCACACCTTGGGGCAATTTAGCATAGCCAATTTAACATTGGCATGTTTTTTTTTTTTTTTTTTTTTAATACAGAGGAAACTGGAGAACCTGGAGGGAACCCATATAGGGACACGGGGAGAGTATGTGAAACTAATGCAGACAGTGCAGACAGTTCATGGTCCCTTGATACTGTGAAGCGACAACGCTACCCGCTATACCACTGTGCTGCCCTTAAATGGCATATTCTATTTTAACTCTGCTGAATAACAGTAAACCTTAATGGACATAAAATTCTTTGTCGATTTCTAAGTAGAGAGAAAAGCGATTTCCCCTTTCCACATCTTTTTTTGTCATGGGTTGCAAACAGGCAGACAAAGCAAGTAAGCAGAAAGTGCTAAATGTGCATTTACAGCATGTTTGCTTTGTCAGAGGCAGAGTCAAAAGTCTGCTTTATTGTCAATTCTGCCACATGTTCAGCACCTACGGAGAATTGAAACACACACAAAAAAGGATGTTAAAAAAAAAAAAAGGAAATGCAAATGGAACAAATAAATAAAATATAAATGTAGATCTACAAAGCACAACAGATAGAGTGCAAACAGTGCAGATGTAAAGTTAGTAGTGCAAAGAGCTTATCAGACTGTTAAAGCGACAAAGTGAAAGTGACAGGTAAAAGTGTCAGAGGAGGTAGATTACAGTCCAATGCTGTATGAGGTAGAGCATGGGATAATGCTGCACAGGTGACTGGTGCAGGTCCTGGGGAATAGGGGCGGTGTCAGAGGGTCAGAGTTTGTCAGTGCATGAGGCAGAAGAGGGGAGGGGAGGCAGAGCCGGGGGAGAGTTGAGCTTCCTGACAGCCTGGTGGATGAATCTGTCCTTCAGTGTCGGGTGGGTGGGATCACTCACAATGCGGAGGGCTTTGCGGGTGAGACGGGTGCTGTAAATGCCTTGGAGGGAGGGGAGAGAGACACCAACAGGTGTGTTGGAGGGTCTTTCGGCAGGACGCGTTGCAGGCGCCATACCGCACAGTGATGCAGCTCGTCAGAGTGCTCTCGATGGCGCCTCTGTAGAAGGTGCACATGATGGGGCCCGGGGCTCTGGCTCTCTTCAGTTTGCGTAGGAAGTAGAGACGCTGCTGTGATTTCTTGGCCAGTGATGCAACGTTGTCAGTCCAGGAGAGGTTTTCTGTGATGTGCACACCCAGGAACTTAGTGCTGCTCACTCTTTCCACAGTCGCACCGTTGACAGTCAGAGGAGCATGCTGAGTGTGCGCTCTCCTGAAGTCGACAACAATCTCCTTGGTGCATCTGCCAGTGTTTACTGTAAAAAAAAAAAAAAAAATTATAATATAGTCGAGCACTCTTAAAAAATTGTTGCTTGGGTGACAATTTAAAAGTATTTAATATCTATCTTTTACTTAGAAAGGTACATTTAGTGTACCTTTAAAGATCTAAAAACTAATTATGGTCCAATGATGTACTTTAAATCTTTTTTTATAGGCACATTATATCCAAGTTTAGATAGTTAAGGATTCCATAGCTTCCTAAAGACATACTCTGTTGTCGGGTTCAACATAGGACCAGTGGTGTGCCCGACCTCACTAATACTCTTGTGGCTGAACACGCACAAATCCCCAGAGTCACATTCCAAAACATTGTGGAAGGTCTGCTTTCCAGAAGAGTGGAGGCTGTTATAGTAGCATGGGGGAAGCCTAACTCCAGGGCTCGCAAGTGGTGCAACAGAAACATTTTCGCCCGCCAACCGGAGATCGTGAGTTCAAATCCTGGGGACACAGCCATGATTGGCATTTCCAAATTGAGTGTGTGTGTGTGTGATTGTGCCCTGTCCAGGGTGTCCCCTGCCTTGTGCCCTGAGTTCCCTGGGATAGGCTCCAGGTTACCCCACAACCCTGTGTAGTATAAGAGGAACAGAAAATGGATGGAGTTTAAGAGTTCAGTCAGTCACTTCAAAACTTATTCCCAAAATGCATATTAATCTCAGTTTTGTTGCATCTCTGTTGTCATTTTTTTTAAAACTGATTTTCAGTCATCGTTTTCAGTCTGAAAAATGCTCCCACGTTTTTTATTGCATTATGGTATATTCATTTATTAAATAGGTATGTATAATAAGGTCAGCAATTTAGGTCACCGGAGTTATTGCTTCATCATAATAAAAATAGACCAATGCTCAGCATAGTTGTCCTCTTTCTCTTCCTTATTCTCTGGAAAAAAAAAAAAGAATTGAAAGGGAATTCTTATAAAACCACTGAAAATCCCACCTTAGTAAAATGTTTAATATTTAGTAATAGCATTGAATAATAATTGGAAATATGTTCTTATGTTTAGCTTATCCTCTCCCAATCTTTGAAGCATTTTCATAATATGCTTTTGGGTGAAGGGGAAAAAGTGCAAACACTGCAACAGGAAGCCAGCTATGATACGAATATGAGATATGAAACCTAAACAGATGAATGCAGATGTCCTCTGAATGTTCATATCTACATCCTACACAACCAGACCACAAATCTGCTGCAAATTGATTCAGCATCTTGTCTACAGATGGAAACCTGTATATGTGACATAAATCATAATTCAATTCAATTCAATTCAGTTTATTTGTATAGCGCTTTTTACAATGTCATTGTCTCAAAGCAGCTTTACACAAACAAAAAAGTAAGATGAAGTGTGAGAGTATGTCTGAAGAGCAAGCCGAGGCGACGGTGGCAAGGAAAAACTCCCTGAGATGGAGAAAGGAAGAAACCTTGAGAGGAACCAGACTCAACAGGGAACCCATCCTCATATGGGTTAACAGGAGTGTGTGTGTATGTGTGTGTAAATGTGTATTTATTGATTTATGTTAAGGCAGGGATGATTATAAGACGATGGGGTATTGCATTAAAATTTCCAGAACTACTCAATTATCAAAATGTGTTAGCTCTTACAGTATACACTCACCATCCACTTTATTAGGAACACCTGTACATTCATGCAGTTATCTAATCAGCCACTCAGGTGGCAGCAGCACAATGCAAAGCATGCAGATACGAGTCAAGAGCTTCAGTGGACAGTGAGTGTATGTGTTTGATGGGAATTTTTACATGATTATATGATCCTTACGTGGCCCTTCCATGGTTTTACACTCTGTATACTGGAAAACAGAGTTATCAGCCAAATCTTTGCAACATCATGAAAAAACCCAGATATACTGTATATACCTGCCCCTGTCAGTTTCTTCATATTCCCGCCCCCTTTTTTCCAGTCAGAAGCTCTATATTTTGTCTTTCCTCTATATTTAGCAGTTAGAATTTCCATTACTTCCTTTTCTGAGCATCTTTATAAACCAAGCAAAGCAGCCTGTTAGTCCCAGATCCACTCTACTGCCACCTGCATCATCATGCCACTCAGTGCCCACCTGCTGCTGGCAGTAACTGCCCTCTGCTGCGTTGCCACCGTGTTTGGTAAGAGACTATTTTGCATTTATGTTTTGTCATTTTAACACCTTCTCAGTGGTTTAGTAATTGCATGACAATAATGATGCATGATGATGACACCAATTATTTTGTATTCATCTGCAACATTTATAACTAATGTTATAGTGACAGATTTATAGTAATTTGTTATTGAATTAAGTGATTGACAATTAAGGTGAAGCCCAAATTGTTCCCAATTGGATATTTAATATATTTAATACTCTTAAGAAGTATGGAACCATTTTGGAACCATGCCATCCTGTTATGTCTTATGTCTTCTCACATTTTTTTGCAGGCTTCACGATGGAGGGATTTACCATCGGTCACCAGTGCCGCTGTTTAACCACCACAGACTCCCACATCAACGCTCGATGGTTTCGAAGAATTGAGATCGTGCCTGCCGGGCCACACTGCCGCAACAGTGAAATTATGTGAGTCAGGGGTATCTATATGGGGTATGCTTTGAAAACACTGGCTACTTCCAATGTTACATACCAGAGTACTTACTGTACATGATAGTGTGCCATATTTATTATAATAGGATGTGGTTTTGGTCATAATGGTCAGTGTTTTCAAAAGTTGTGATGCTATATTTACCTACTACTATGCGCTCATTGCCAATCCAATGGCCATGTACTATTCTGAGCTAAATTAACTAGCATGCTAGTACTAATTAAGTAGCTAGAATTAATGTTAGATGATAAACTGATGACTTCCAAAGTGCATCACTCCATTACAGAACAAGAGTTTTACATGTTGTCAGTTTTAATTAAATCAATTGTGTGTTAGTGCTCATAGCTTTTTTCAATTTCCAGAATTACCTTGAAGGACAAAAAAACAGTGTGTGTGGAACCTGAGGCAGACTGGGTCCAAAAAATCATCTCTAAAGTCATTAAAAGGTAAATAATTGATATTAGAAATTAGGCTATTTTAGGCTAGTTTTGTTGTAAATTTCTGTTTTTGTTCTGTCAACCGATTTGCCAATATTGTTCAGATAGCACACACTGTGAAAGCTTAGGCTAGTTTCATTAAGCTCAAGTTAAGGCAACCATGTTTCTTACTTTTTCATGTTAAAACATTATATACTGTACATCTTATACCGCAGCAAATAATTCTCAACTCTGATGGGTCAAAAGATGTTGATAATAGTTCAAGCTCTAAGGCAAATAAAAGGTTTATGTCAATGCCCTCATTCTAATTAAAATACACAGGAACTTGTATGGTGCACCCTGCACATAAATGAATAAAAGAAAATTGTGACAGTTATTGCAGAAGGCTCCAGTGTCACTGCTTTCAAAGCAATGACATAAGTGTCATAAATGCCATGTTACTGAGAAATTGCAAAGCTGTTCCGTTAAGTTTTCGAGCACAGAACAGTCTAGGGGGCTTTGCGGTTTCTCATGACATGCTGCATTCCTTTTGCCTTATTAACTTCAAGAGTAAGAAAAAAAGAGACTGTTTATAGCTGTTATAACAAATGATAACAGGAACTAAATTGTTTCATGGACATTCCACAACTTTAAACTTTAAGATTTAAATAGAAAAAATTATCCCATGTCATTCTTTAATAAATAAAAATGCTAGCTTTGGCAAATTGCTGTGGTATACGAAGAATAAAACACTTTGGGGGGTTTTATGTCTTAGATATCTGGAGAGTAACCATGCATCAATGTGTCAATGTCTTCTTTCTAACTGTTGTGGTCAGTAGATTCATTTCTTAAATATGTAACGTTAGCTAACGTGAGTTTCGTCTTTGAAACAGCAGAAAAGACGTGAAGAAGTAAGAAGTGCCATCTGTGCATCCTGAAGACGGCCGAACGTGCACACTTTCTCTTCGTTCAAAATGAAAGCAAGCCCAGAATCTGATGTGATAAATCCAAGTTTGCGCTGATGAAACTTTTTTTAAACCTTTTTTCCTTTTAAAATGCAATTACACTGTTGAAAATGGTTTTAGTTTGTATACTGCGTAAAAGACTACTATTAAAAAGTGATGTCTGACTATAGAATATGTGCTTAAAATGACACACACAAACATATTAGCTCTTTGTGTATGAGAATACTTATTAAATTGTGCTTCATTATACCTGCTATGCAATCATCTTCAATACAATCTATAATTGAACAAATAATTCTAAAGCAAAATGTAGACATTTATAGATATATTTTTATATTGCATAATAGACTTATTGCACTAAAATCAGTATAGATAAGTAACTTCTACTTTTGGATGTTTACCATCATGTATGAGAATACATACCCTCAAAAAGATGAAAAAGTGTGTGCCAATGTAAGATATATATAGATATACAAAATGTGGAGCTTCCCAGAGTATGAAATAGATTGTGAACATTAAAGATTCAATATGTATGCAATAGACTGTTCATAGACTTAAACTGCTTCAGTAATGATAGTTACAGTAACTTTATGCTGTTGTATCTCATTGTTTTTAAAGTGCCTTTAAAAATGCACATTATACCACATTAAAGATTCAGTAGGCAAACACTGTCCACTATCTTACACTTTGTTTTTTCTTATTGGTGCAATATTGTTATTGTTAATTTTTTTTATAGTGTTTCAGCTGAGAAAGTTCAACTCTATTTAAAAAAAAAAAAAAAAATCTGGTACTATCTGATAACAAATGGCCCAAGTTTTGCAGTTTCTCAAACTCTGAAGTAGTTTAACGTTTAAAAATGGTCTTTCTGTTCTTAAAATGATGGCTCCTTTCCACTGATATATTAGGCTTACGTAATAAAATGGACCAATGTGTGTGTACAAAGTAGTTTTTTTTTTTTTTTTAAATAAAGTGGCCACTGAATGAGAACTCCAGAAGCACAGATAACCCTCTCAATGGAATGCACCATCCACAGATAGCAAAGATGTCTGAGACACAGCCGAACAAACTCACAGTGAAACAGAAACAGACTACACAGGTCACTGAGAAAGTTTACCTCATTCCCCGGGTAAAGCAGGGATATCGGTGGTCACAGCTTAGGAGCAGATCATAAAAATTATTCGGTACAAGGCCATACTGCATAAAGAGATATAACTGTTGGTCAAACAGAAACCTTAAATCCATTTTTAGTTCTACTTCCTGTAACAGTGTATATAGACATTCTCAGAATTATGCAGAAACAGTAGGTAGGAAGACATGGGATGATAAAAAGTGTCAGCAAAAGAACAATAAAACACACAAGCAGCTAGGTTAAAATCAGTAGGGCTGGGATCCTCTTTAATGGTGTCCATTTTGGACATCAGAAAAGATCATTTTGCATAATTTCTGACATTGCAGAATACAGAATACAGGAATTTACATCTCTCATCTTGCTTTGTCCCAGTTCGAGCACATATCTGCGATAACTGAAGACAAAGCTAGATGGGGGATTTTTGCTTGTAAAGTACCAGATGCTACAATAACATAATATACAATAATGCCATTTTCTTGTTTGAATGTTTTGCATAAATTCATACATTTACAAATGTGGCATTTCTTCTATTTCTGTTTCAATGAATAAAACACAAGGGGACATATAAAACATGATCACTGACAAAAGTAGAAAACCCTTTTAACACTCTTTTAGTGGGATGACAATGTTATGCTACATGAATAGACATCTCAGTCTTTATATATCTGTGAGATGCTCACACCAACACTGTAGAAGTGTTGGTATATCATCTCAGAACTGACATTCAGTCACCGACATGGACATGAGAGCTGCTTTTGGATTCAGTCGTTGGTATCAAATGTAGGACCCCACCCCTAATTTGGTATCAAGCTTTTTTTCTATAACTCTGGAAAATGTACTAATACAATTCTGTGCAATGGTTAAAAAAAGGAGTGATTGGGGGAATTTTTCACTCCTAGGTGACGTTTGTAGAAACTTTGGGATCTGTCCGTGAGTGGGGGGTTTTCTTCTTCCACCACTACCTGTGGATGGGAAGGTGTAGGCCGTTGAGGGATGACAGGGGAGGGTGGTACTCCAACTGAGCCAGGAGGGAGAAGTGATCAGAGGGGATGTGTGGGTGAGGACATCCGGTGATGCAATTATCCACCAACCATTGGGTCTCAAGAGGACCCAGCAGGCCCAGCACATTCATGTGGGTCTTGGAGAAGAAAATGTAATCGATCACGCCCTGGAACGAAAGGAGTGATGGTTGTTACGGAATCTGTCAGTGGTTTTTTTGGGCACAATAATAATTTAATGAACACCTCTGCTTCATATCTGGTTATACCACGCAAGTACTGATGGTGTGTGAAATAGAATAACTCTACAACTACTGCTACATATGCAAAATGTAAAAAAAAAAAAAAAAAAAAAAAAAAAAAAACTAATCAGATGTCACTAAATGTGGCTTTGGCTGAATTTTGGCAAACAGGCAAAATGCTTTAGTGTATGTTATCGTGCTAAGGATCAACAACACATCAGCATTCTGGAAGAATTTCACAGTTAGTAATGGCAGTTAAAGCAAAGCAGACTGCAAACTGCGCTCTGTGGAAATATCAAGAGGAGCTACTACAGATTCTTCCTACAATACAAGTAACCTGAGAAAGCACCCTAAATATAAACTCAGCACGAGGTGTTCATTGCTAGCAGCACACAGCAACAACCAACGCTGCAGTAAACACTGGCTAAGCAAGGAAAATGTATACAGACAACCAAAGGTGAATGAAAATGCCCTCTTACCCAGTGTATTGTTCTTGACGATTAGATACTATTTGTCCTTGACAGCAAGGGATTCTGATGCAACGAAGGCACTGAAACATACTTTCCCTTTTGCCGTGAGACCACTCTCCACTGCAACCATACTCGATCCAAGGTAATAAATATAGCTAGCTAATGTTATACAAAAATTAACCTAGTAGCCTACGTGCATGAATACACACACATGCATTTCATGGCCACTATTTAAATCAGGGAAACATAAACAGAGCTAAATAAAATGTTCCATGACATCCCTGATTGATTAATACTAGGTAGGTTACTCATTTGGGTATCAGTATTGGTACTGATGAGTACAAAAAACCATGCACTCATACTGAAAAAAATGGCATCGATGCATCCCTACACAAAATAATGTAGATCAAGGCTTCCAGATTCCAGTTCTGGAGTCCAGCTCAGGTTTCCAGGTTTAGCAGATACCTGTTTGTTAGAGGACGGACTCTGTACTGGGCCCTGGCCTTCCAAGACCCAGAATTGGGAAGCCCTGATATACTAAACCATGGCTCTTCACCTTAAAGTCATAGGTGTAATTAGTGTAAGGCATCAGATTGCTCTCATAGGCGCTCTTCAGCTGGAAACTGTGGGTGATGCTGCCGTCTGGTTTGCCGTTCTTGCCGTTGCAGCTGAAGTTGTTCAGACATTCACTGTAGCGTAGCTCTTTGAAATCTTTGTGATTCTCGGCGACCCCGCCGTTGCTCAGGTATTCCACCACACCTTCAATAAAAAGCCAGCAATAATCTTGATCAGTGACAACAGGCAATTTTAGAAGAAAAGAAAATCCTGAAATAGTTCCATTATGAAGAGAAAAAGAAAAAAAAAGAAGCACCAAAATTTTACCCAGTTATTTACACTAGTGGTTTTACTGCAGTTTCGGTTTCTCTATTGGAGACTAATATAAGGCTTGGAAATGTCCCAATATCCAGTAACACAAGACCTTATGTAATAATAAATAGTTTTTAAACACCACAAACAACTATATTTGGCAATTGGAAGATCTGCAAACCAAGGTACTTCTCTTTACTGAAACATCGTGCACTGCAATGGCTGGTCAAATGTAAAAAAGAGGAATAATTAATTTGCCTTAAAAGGATACTGCAGTCAGGTTTTGTGCTACACTGGGTAAATTGGTCTTTCCCTGTCCATGTAATGATGCTGCTTGTGTAACTAAGCTCATCTCACATCTAATTTGCTTGAAAAAGCAAAATCTGACATATTCTTTGGTGGTTTATCATCAGTAATAAACAGCTGCTTGGTGATCATACCAGAGTCTGGAAGTGAGTTGAGGTCAGCACACAGGACAATAGGGAAGGAGCTGGAGTCTGAGCTGGCTGAGGTGGACCCAGTGGAGCTTAATGCCCTCTCAGCGATGCTCTTCAGCTCTGACAGGAACATGACAGTCTGGATGAGTTTGACGTCCGAGTATTCGGGGTCCCAGTGCATGTGAGCATTAGCCACCAACAGAAGCTGCTTCTCTGCAGGTGGTTTCAACCCTGCAGTACAACAGTAAAAGATTACCTTCAACTGAACAGCATGGACAAAACACGAAGTGATGGAGGTCTTTCAAAGAGCATGAAGGAAATCTCTCATTAACTAAAACATGACTCTTTACAACAAAACTCTAAAAGTCCTATTTTAGACCAGTCACTTTTGTAAATTTGAAACGTACAAATTGCTTTTGGAATTATTATCAGTAATTGTGGGGCACTAGCTTGTGCCATGTCCATAAGGTTTCAAACCTTTCCCTAAGAAAGCACATATTGACTTTATAATTCCTCCATTGGAAGGTGATTATGATTATGATGATGATCATGATGAAAGCACCATAACACAGTATCATTTGTGATGGTGACACCTTGCTTCAAACAACCCCAGAACTGATCTTGAGTATGGACTGAAGTATTTCTGCCATTTGTGTGAAAGTCCATAAAAGAGTGAACGATGGCGTGTGCAAGATTCTGATTTAGGCCCTTTGTTTTCTCTGGACATGTAATTTTCAAAACATGACATTGGCAAGTAGATGCAAGTAGTTTTAAAGGCAAAAGCTTGGCTGAACAAGAACTACCTTCACCACATTTCTGATAAAACAGGAGTGTCAATGCTAGGTACCCATTCTGCCCACGATGAGGCACCCGATTTCACCCTAGAGCTTGATTTTTCTGTGAAACCAAAAGTTACAGTTTAAACCAAGTTGAAGCTGCTCTATAGGCTACAGTTTGTTCCTGTGTGACCACATTGGCTCCACTTGTCGTGCACATCTGGTGTAAAAGTCAACACCTATTAGCACAGGAGGGTGCTGTAAGCGGCACCTCCACAGTTCTAAATCAGAATGGCTACCACGTATGATACAGTTTGTGCTGCAGCGTGCAGAACAACTTCCTTTCCTCAGAAGTTACACAAAGCGTTAAATGACTCAGTGATGCCTGTGGCTAATGCTGCATATTCACATCTCTTAATCTCATACCGATCATTCCTATTTCAAACGAAAATGTGGAAACTCACTTAATCAACTGACACATATAAATATGACCTCAAACAAAAACAAATTCTTGCCTGCTTCACAAAAAAAAAATAAGGTCACCAAACTCTCCCTCCTCTTCTCCTTTATATTTATATTTGTACTTTATTTTGGCTCTGGCAGGTTGCATATAGTTTGAGTAATTTTTATTTATATTGTGTCTTACATTAAGAGGATTTCCAAATGACATCTCTCAAATGTTGCATGGACATATGTAGAAAAAAAAAAAAAAAAAAAAAAAATCACCAAACATTTAAAGAATATAACTTTCACAGCATGAACATGGATTTGCTTCCTCTTTCTATTTGACTGTATTAAAGGTTTAATACTCATATTTTTAGAATATACTCATATTTGCAGAATATACAGTGCCTGTGGAAAGAGTACAGAGCAGAGTCTTGCTAGAGGCTTAAGGTTATCTGTCTAGACTCTGCTTGCACAGAGTACATGAATTTTTGATCATTTTCAACTCCAGTTTCAGAAATAGTTAATGTTGACTGATCTGGACAGATAGTATATATCAGTTGCATTTCAGTTGTTTTTTAATTCAACATACACTCACTCTCCACTTTATTAGGAACACCCGTACACCTGCACATTCATGCAGTTATCTAATTAGCCAATCATGTGAGAGTAGCGCAATGCAAAAAAAATCATGCAGATACAGGTCAAGAACTTCAGTTAATGAAGAAAACGAAGAACGAGGAAAAAATGTGATCTCTGAGACACTGATCATGGCATGGATGTTGGTACCAGAAGGGCTGGTTTAAGTATTTCATAAACTGCTGATCTCCTGGGAATCACACACACACACACACACACACACACACACACACACACACACAACAGTCTGTGAGTGGAGGGTCTACAGGCTGAAACACTTTGTTAATGAGAGAGATCAGAGGAAAATGACCAGACCGGTCTGAGCTGACAGGAAGACTATTTTAGCTCAAATAATCAAGTCAAGTCAAGTCAAGTCAAGAGGCTTTTATTGTCATTTCAACTATATATAGCTGACGCAGTACACAGTGAAATGAGACAACGTTTCTCCAGAACCCTTGGTGCTACATAAAACAACATCGTCACCTCACACGACATACAGTTACAGGAACACAGCGCTGAGGACTAGACTAAGTTGTCCTAGCCACATAAAGTGCATAGTGTGCAACCTGGTGCAAACAGTGCAAAACAAAACAGTGCAGAACAGACAACACGAGACAGTGCAGGACAAGAACTGTACAGGACAAGATCACAAAATAGCAGCAACCCGTAACCTACTGTATATATATCTATATACAGTGCAATGTGCAAATTTACAAGTATTAAAGTGGCAGTGCCAAGTGATGTGCAAAAAGAACCGAGCAGAGCAGCAGTAGTAGTGGTGGAATGTACCATGTAAACAGTAGTACTAACTTAGTGAGTTACGTTGAATGAGTGTGTGTGTGTGTGTGTGTGTGTGTGTG
>CM040998.1:11045045-11079512 GCA_022985145.1 Pangasius djambal
TGACGTTAGGAAAGAAATCTGGAGAGGGCACCAAAAAAAAAAAAAAAAATTTTTTTTTTTTTTTTTTTTTTTTTTTTTTTTAAAAGAAACGGTAGTTGGTAGTGGACTCAGACTGATGTTCGTATTTTTGTTTGTAGATATTGGAAGATGAGATCACAGCAGACTTTTACCTGGCTGTTCCAGACATCATCCCGAAGCTCCTGCCTTTAAAAAACAAACTGAGGAAGAAATTCCCAAAGAGCAAACGAGGTCAGTCCATTCCTCACATCCAAACTCTGTCTGTTTAGTGAAAAAATGACAACAAGTTACTCGTTTAAGTCGTCCTAAATGACTGTTCATGTTGGTTCAGGGTCAGTTGGGGTGAACATTCCTAAAATGCTGCAGTTGTTCAAGAGCGGACATGAGTACATGGTGGAGAGGGACGCCTACATCATCACGCAAGTCGGAACGGTAAATCTAAACCTTTTAGCGTAGCAATGATTACAGTAAACGATTAGATATTTATAACCATAGTTCTAATAACATTTTACAATATAATCATTTCGTTTTGTAAAATAACAAATGATATACAGGGTTTTCAGTGATTTTGAACATCTAATAGTAGTAAGGTATACGTGTTATAAGATGTTATTAGCCAAAAGTACCTTAGCAAAAACTCGTCTGAAGCAGAAGCTTGACATGTTGTAATTAACCAGAGTAAATGTATACTTTCATTTAACTGAAATGAATTTCATGTTACTGAACTCACATTTTACTGAGATGAATCGTGCAATATTGAATTATTTCACCCAGCTGGACATGCCAAAGGAGCACATCCTAGATAACATGCGGGTCATCATTCAGGACGTTGCATCCCACAAGCCAGCAGAATTCGGTGAGTGCTTCATCACTGCGGTCACTGACCTTTTGTTTCAAGACATTTCCTACAATTAAGTGTTTTACACAACAGTTCCATAAACAAGAAATTAATATAAGGTCAGTGACAGCCCATTAGCTTGCTAGCTTACTGCACATTGGCCCATATTGATTTGTACATTCCCATTAAAGGTGCGTACTGGCTTTTCACTTCATCTGACAAGCTTTCACAGTTTAAGTCAAAAGTTATATTCTTGAAAAATGTATAGTTTGCCATGTCCGCTGATGATGTCGCTACTTCTACTGTTAGTAATGGTTCCAGTTCAATAAACTATTGTTAGACTTGGAATTTTATGTGCTGAAAATGGAAAAGTAGCATGATACAAACAGTGAAATGTCCCAGTGAGGTTATACTAAATATAAGCAATCTTGGAATCCCTCTCATCCAATCAAATTAGTGGACAGGAACTAGCTGTTGTATAAATACTGTTTATATCCCTTGAAATAGAGTAGTGGTATTTTGGTGTTCAGAAACGAAGCATAAAGCATGTGTATGAAAACTGCACATTTATATAATATCTAAAGTCTAATACATACAAACGTATGTTTTACTCATTCTAATTTTATTGAAAAAATTTTAAGTGAAGCTTATGATCTTATGTGTTGGTTCAGAGGCGGTGCTCCTGTCTGATGCATTGATTGTAATTGTTGTCTTCTTGTGCAGGTTCCATTATTGAGAGAGCCATCACAAACAGCATGACGAGCGAGGCTTTACGCATCAAATATGAAACATTTTTACAGCAAGAGGAGAAGGAGGACTGATTCATGTTTTCAATGTGTATATTTCATTGTGTAATGACGTATAATGTAATAAAGTTTCTCAAATATGTAATCTTGTGTCATCTGGTGTTTAGGTTTCGTGAACCCTACACCGCACCATGTAGGGTTTGATCCTGAGCTCGAGTTACTATCTGTGTGGAGTTTTTGAGCATGTGTGTGTATGGGTTTCCTCAGGATTGTCTGGTTTTCTCACACTTCCCAAAAGCATGTAGATACATTGGCTAAGCTAAATTGCCCACCCACTGGTGTGAATGAGTGTGTGAATGTGGGCATGGTACCCTGCGATATACTGGTGCCTAGTGCCCAGTCTTCCTAGGATGGGGCTTTGGATCCACCATGACTCTGACCAGGGTAAAGCAGTTACTGAAGAAAAATGCTTGGGGGGGAAAGAAGGTTGGACAGTAACATTGCAGTACCTTTGTTCAGCACTAGGTGGCACTCTTTCTCCCATCATTATTCACCTGCTGCATCATTATTCTGAGCATTTAACATCTCTCTCTTTGATTGATTAGCATGAGCACTTATTTTTCATTTTGACAACAAAAAACAATCAAGAGTTGGTCAATAACGAATTAATTATAGTTTTTCTACAAATAGGCCTATGCAAACATCTGAAATTTGCTTTACACAGTCATGGATTTTAACTACCTGGGCCTAACACTTCTGGTGCTGGCATTTGAAGCTACAGTTGGGTTTGCTGATTATTTGAACATTATATCAAGACATACATACATCAAAATGCTTTGGTGAGTCTCAGGTTAATTGCTTGCATGTAAAATAAGGCACAGAATATACATCACACACACACACATGAGCGTAAAAGGTTAAGATATGTTCTTCTCCACAGGTAGCAGAAATGGGCACACATCACAAGACTCATATTTTCCTCACCAAATTCATCAGTAACATCAGTAACATCAGTAGCCTATGCTACTATTTAGTGTGCAATGTATGATTATTTGTCAAACTTTAATAGTCTTTGAATGAATATTGTGTGCCAGTTACTGCATGACTCCCTGCCAGTGTTGTCAGGTCCATGGTTTACCAGTGGAATTAATCTACTTTTAATTTAACTCTAAGAATGCACTTGTGGTGCTTCAGAGAATTAGTTTATTCATTCTCATAGCTATACGTTATGACTTTATACACCACGGTCCTGTTGAATTCTCTATTCTGATTAGTCAGAAGGTGCTGATCAATAGTTTATAGCAGTTCTGACAGTACTAACTGAAAATACAGGCAAATCGCAGGTTTCCATTAATGGATTCTTTCTAATGTATTATAATTTCTATAGTAACTACTCATTGATCCAGACTTGTACGGCAAATACTTCACATAAAGAGATTTTCAAAACCTGTAATTGTTGTTAGGCTGATTTTCTGAGGACACATTTATTTTGGAAAGTCTATACCGTCAGTGTTTTGTGACAGTCAGAGGTAAAGCTGTTACTCTATGTTTTCCGACATGAGAAAGCCTTCGGGACAGAGGACTGCGCTTTCCAGGTTCTTGGTAACATAACAAGCTGCATTTTTTTTGTCTTATAAACCTCAAGAAAGAGAAACAAAAATAGAGACTGATGAGGGAATGACTGTTTATCGCTGCTCTAAGGTAAGTGATAACAGGAAGTAACTTGTTTTGCTGATGTTCCATGACATTAAACGTAACTATAAATGAATAGGACGAATGAGACATTGTGCATTAATAAAATAAAAACTGTAAAATGTTGGCAAATTGCTGTGTTGTAAGAGGAATAAAACACTTTAGGACATACTGTACGGTTATAGGAACTGCGGGTGGAACAGTAACTCTGTTTTACACCATTGATTATTTTCTTATAATAGCATGCCAGGCTGAGGAAGAGTTTTTATCCACAGGCTATCGACTGTCACTCACTGTCAACCTTGCAGTATTGCCCATTTGAACATATTTTGCACTATGCACAATATTTTCACTGATCTATAATTCCACTATATTTATACAATCTGATGCCCAATGTCTCTTTTACTGTATATGTTTACTGCTAATGTTCTTTGCACTACAGCTCACCTACCTCACATTAGTACTTGTAATATATACTGTATCCTATCATACTCGTAATATGTATCATACTCCACTCTACAATGCAATTTCCAACCCATTTCTTTTCAACACTATCTGTACAGTGTTGACAGTTTATTGGAAGGAATGCAGAGTAAGAATTTCATTGTACATGTACGACATTTTTTGTACATTGTAATTGCCTGTTTTGCAGTGCATATCACAATACACTCTTGAATCCCCCATCACGTTTTATTCCTTACACATGCAACGATATGCAATGATATACTACAAGCAGTTTTAAGACCTTGGTGAAAGAACTGTGTCTTGAATACTGCTTCATTTCAAATGTATTTCTATGATATTCCTTTGTATGGTAGATTTGACAGTGGACCTTTGACCTGAGTATTGAGGGTTAATTTTGAGTGTTGGTGGATTTATCATGAACATCTGGCAACCCTTCTCCCAGGGGTCTGTAGACAAACAAGACTTCAAAAAAAAAAACTATAAAATACCCAGACCTTTCCCTGAATTATTATATCTTCACCATGGTAGCTTTTTATCCCCTTCATTCTACCCATCAAAACCAAAAGGAATATATTGATGACTGTGTTCATAAATGGCTGGATTGCGAGTGCGATATTAGCGCGCGAGCGCATGAAATAAGCTGTAAATGCATAAACTGGAAATACTTTGCACACACAAGGCGTGCACAGGAGTGTGAGAGAGAGAGAGAGAGAGAGAGAGTGTGAGTGTGTGTGTGTGTGTGTGTGTGTGTGTGTGTGTAAAGCTCTGGTGCTTAGTAAAAACTTGAATGAAGACACAGAAGAGCATTACCGCGAAGGTGCACTGACTGGAGCAAGGGAAAGGGGAAGGGGAAGGTGGGAGGGGGGTGTCCCAATCCTCTCATCAATACTCAACTTCCCCTAGCCAGTGCTCAGAGCTCAGAGTCCTCAGCGCGAGCCTGCTCTCTCTCTCTCTCTCTCTCTCTCTCTCTCTCTCTCTCTCTCTTTCTCCACACTATAATTAACCAGACAAACTAGCCGTTTCCCACGCAATGGGTTCGCACCCTTAAATTCGAGTGGACTTCAATTTCAGTAGGAACCGGAGTTGTGTGGATTAGTAGCCTGCACTGGCGCGCGCGGATCACCGGCTCCACTTTCACCTTCTTCTTCTTCTTCTTGTTCTTCTTGTAGGATTACTGAAGCGGGCTGCCTCGAGCCCTGGTGCATCTGCTCACCTTCAGACACCATGATGTTTCACGGAAACTCTGATTTATACTCTATCTAAAAGTATTTCGAGGTTGTTTCTGAACATTTTCTGAAGTCATCATGGACCTTGTGTGGATTCTTCTCGGCGTGTGCACTGCATTCAGCGAGGTCACGCGAGGAGCTGAAGGTTTGTGGCATCAAAGTTCATTTCGCTTCTCTAATGACTGTAGAGCTTCATCCTGCTCGGTAAAGTGCTGAAAAGTTGCTCTTCTAGCTCTACCTCTAGCAACAACAACAACAACGACGACGAAAAGAATCACTGTGTTTGTAAATAAATGTAAGCTGTTCCACATTTGTGGTGCGCGCGCTGGGAGGAATACCTGAACACGGCTCACAGCTCACGTTGTGTCTATCATGTATTGCAACATTTTATTGTGCCATATTCAACCCTTTATAAATCATAATTGCAATGCTCTGACAGAAAAATGCATGAGTTAGAAGTGTGGAAATGTGCTTTGTTATGAATGAAAAGTGGAGCGCGTGCACACATTGCACCAAGTGCAACCTCAAAACATGTTTTATTTTAATTATTATTTTTATTTTATTTTTTTTATTTTTTTTTTTAACCATGCAACATTTTAACAGTTAAGGACTTAATTCAACTCTATAGGTGTGTGCATTTCAAATTTGGGGTTTTGTAGGCTAGTAGTCCCTTGAGAAGGAAGCACTGTAGCTTATAGACATTTGGGGATTTCTTGTCAGAGCAAAACTTTGATCTTACTATCTTTAATCTCTGACTTATAAATAATGCTACATGATTTTACAAAGACTTTGAATAACCAAAGATTCGTATGCATGGTGACTCATACTTGCTTTTTTAAAAAAATATTTGTCTTGTTTGCTCAGAAAGATGTTGGCACTGCCTGGATTTCCTGATTCATTGTCATGTATAACAAAAAAGTCCCCAGTGTTAAATTACATCTCAGTGTTGTATTAACAATGGCTGTTGAATTAATTCTATTGGGAGTTCATTTGTATCCAGCTAGACTAAGGTGTTACTAGGAATATACATATATATATATATACACACACACACACACACACACACACGCATAGATAGATAGATAGATAGATATAGATAAGACTCCAGACCTTTAGAATGAAAAAGAGGTGGCATTGCCCCTGTAGATTTGCTCTAAAACTGTGTTTCACCATCTAAATTTATACCCTGAAATGATCAGTACGCTGAGGAAACACATTCTGAAGCTCTGATAGGTTTGTTCATACTGCCCATGTCTGTAAGCAAAGTAATCAAAACCTGTCTCATATAAAACGGTTGAGAGTGAAAAAAAAGAAAATCTATTTTACACTTCATCTGCAAAAAAATTGAATGTAGATTATATCCTGTAACAAGGCAGCAGTTCAAAACATTAGGCAAAATGAACAGGAAAATTCTTTTGGGCAAAGCAGTCTGGCAGAGATATTAGATGAAGAGACCAAAGCTGCTCAGAAAATTTGGGCAAACAAGTTATTATATACAGAAAGTGAGATGCAACCTTTTGAACTGAGAATCATGTATTTTCACTATTAATAGCTTACCATACACTATTTGTCATCTTTATTTAGTTTTACAGTTCTTCTTAAACTCTAACCTGCTGTATCGTAAGGGTAATATAACTGTTAATGTTTATATGTAGCTTGTATAATTATCCAGTATCTACAACTGACATATGGTGATGAAGTTATTAGCCTATTATAACCATGTGCCATTTATTTAAGGTGAATCGAAGTTTTTATTAAGGAAAGCATGTTTCGTAAGATGCATATGAAGCTTTTGATGTCACTCCAACTGACATGTTGCTTCTTTTTTGCTCCAATGCCCTTCATCCTTACTCATCTACAGGAGCTTGTGTCCACCAAGGAGTCCTGGTTGCGGTATGTATGGATTTCAGTTACTGTCTTTGTCTTAGTCAGACTGCTGTATTTGGTTCAAGCATGTTCTTGCAATTACCTGAGCTTCAAGCCGTAATTGTGCTCGATTTACACAAGCTGGACTTGGCCTCGTTAATAATTCAGGAGAAGTACATCATCATGGCACCGCCTCTGACAGCTGTGGGCTGATAAAGTATCAACCAGAAGAAACCGAATAGCAATGCTGATGAGCAGGAGTGCCTTGTGAATAATGAATGCCAGCAGACTTTGTGAATGTTAATGGGGCAGAGAAATAAACTAGATTCTACGGAGTGATAAGTGGATCACTGTCTCGTTGAGAAACGTCTCATTGTGTACAGGTCATGTCTGATGTCCTGTAGTTAGAGGTCTGTGGCCAGACGTGTGGTAAGATCTTGAAGATATTTAACAACTCATCTGACTCCTGAATTATAACAATTGGTGACCAATTCCCAGGTTTTTAAATGTGGCTCATGGATGAGTGGCAAACTGTGTTCAAGGTTATACTGTAAATCCAAATCCACTCCTGGAAAAAAAAGGGTCCTTTCAGAACCCTAAAGTATGATATTCTTGTCTATGGAGAAACTTTAACCCTTGTAAAAAACCCCACAACAGAGGGTTTCCAAGTGGAACCCCTTTAGAAAGCTTGGATGTCTTGTAGTTGTAGATCAAGGTGATCTGATTTGTGGTAAGATCCTGAAGATGTTAAACAACTCATCTGACTCATCAGTTATAGCAATTGGTAAAACCATGCAACAGATGGTTTTACAAAATGTTCCAAGGGGAAACTCTTTAGAAAGCTAGGATGTATAATAGTTGTAGATCAAAGTGACCAGACTTGTAGTAAGAGCTTGAAGATAGCTAATAACTCATCAGAATCATCAGTTATAACAATTGGTGACCAACTCCCAGGCTTTTAAAAACAGGTCTGGATTGAGTAGCACATCTTCAGATATCTGTTGTTGGGGAAAAAAAAAAAGGTTCCATCTAGTTCCATCTAGCACCAGGTTCCATCTATAGTCTGAGATAAGTATCTCTGGACAACCCATAACCTTAGCAAACACCGTACAACACAGGTTTTCCCAAGTGGAAGATCTTTAGAAAGCTTGAACCCAATATGAAGAAACCTTGAGGAACCCCTCAAGAAAATCTTTGAGACATTGTATTGAGAACCCGAAAAGCTTTTCCAAGTCATGCATTTGTCTGAGAAAATATCTGAGAACTTAATTTGTGGCTTTCTGAGCAGTATAGTGCTAAAAAAAATAATTGCTGTTGGGTTTCCTTTACCAATGTTTGTAATTTTCCAGGTCTTGCTTGAAATTTCACTACCACCTGTTTTTGACTCTGAAATTCAGACAACTGGTAACAACTGCTATTTTCTGACATGGATTTCAAAAAGCTGTAAGTTGCTACCTACTTTTCCCCAGCTTGTAATGGTGGGTAATGACTAATCCCAGACTATGAAGCTTTGAAATACTAGTAATTAGATTGAAGGTAAATATACAGCAACAGATTCTCTCCTGTGTTAGCTTTCTGTTAACCGATAGCTCTGAGAACCAGTGGTATGCGCCTATAGTGCGCTACAGCATGGCTCTGACCTAAGAATGGGGAGGGTTCGTGGAGAAAGAAAGAGGCACGGCGGGGTAGGATGATGGAGGTGGACAGGTGGAGACACGCTCACACTCATTCAGGAAGAGGCCCTTTTGCAGTTCAAAGAGAAAGGCTGCCCAAACACCTGGAGAAGGAGTCAGTCTACACCAGTGGAAATAAGGACATTTAAGCAAACCCAAAGACCTTTAGTTCACCTTGAAGTCCTTATCCAAGTCTTTGGAGCATTAGCACTACTAAAAACTAATAATGTGTGGACATGTTTAAGGGAAGTCTTTGCTGAAGAGAGTTAGCAAAATGTAAAGACTGGGTCTAGTAGAACGTAGTAGACATATAGTGGCGTACAGAGGAAGACTATTAATACTTCCTAGTGAAGCAGTACTTGCCCTTTCTGTAATACTATGTACTCTGCAATACAGTACACCGCAACCAAATATAACACTTGTGCCTCCAGGCACAAATTCTTGGCATTGCAAATAGTCATCCTTGAAGAAATCAAAATCTAGGGCATTTGGTGAATAGAACTGTCTAAACAGAGACCTCTGGAAATGACACGAGATTTTTTTTTATTGGTGAGCATGTGGTAATTGGGGGCAATGTTTCCAACCTGTCAGGAATCTTAGTTTTCTACTCAGGCTTCCTGGGAATTGAACGAATAGTTTGCAGTTCAGTAGCTTCTGGCAGGGCATGGGTTTTTGATGGACATGATCAGCTTTTAAGTATGCTTGTGAAAAACAAAGTTAAGTTTACCTGAAACAGAAATGAAATAATTCCGGTGATAACAAAGTGCATACTCTTGTTTTTTGCTACCGTAGAATGAAAACATGGTAGATAGACAATGGAATTCCAAAGGACACAGATGTTTAGTTGTTATATTTATTGTGTCTTATTGTGTCTTATAAGCGAAGATCAAAATAAATTATTGACAAAGCTCAACAGTTATTTGTCTGGCAAAGTGGTGGTAGCACTTGTAGCATGTTGTATTCAAATCAAGTCAAATTCAATGGGCCATTTAGATTCCCAATCACCATATTTTTAGGTATTTCATTATTTAAATGGCTGCCAAAATTACTGAAGAAGCCAACTAACAAATGAGTGGCATTTTAGTTGGCCTTGAATTGTAGTTTCTTTAATTTGGAAACTGTATGTAAGGTACGATGCTCAATCCGACTGTATGACCAACAGGCAGACTTCTGCTATATTCATAGTTTGACTTAGCTCCAGTTCCTGTTGTGAGTAACCGCATAGTTAATCCAGTTCAGCTGTTACTAACATGCTGTTCTATTGGCGCTGATCCCATTCTGGCCAAGCACTGAATGCCTGGGAGATTTTCGCACCGATTTACCTGATGACTATCCGTCCTGTTGGATATTTACTTTCTGTAGAGAGAACTAAAGGATGTTTGACTTACCCTGTTATAATTTCCCAAGACACTTACATCCTAAAGTGCAGTAAAACTGAGTCAACTGTTATAGTTACCCGCCCAGTAGCTCAGCATCAGCAAGCACCAAGTTTGGCTAATAGAACAACAAACAAATCAACCAGACATCTTTCCTTAGACTGTTTCTGGTCTGTTTGCCCAGAGGCCCCCGGGTTTTTGTCTTGTAGTCCATTCCCAGTGTTAACCCCACAGCCCTTAGCCAAGCATGTTTACACGCTGTCTTTGTGGTGAATAGATTTCTAATCCCCTTTGTGATTTCTTAGGAAACAAGCCTACTTTTTGAGCTTGCTTGCATAAAATTAAATAAAATAATGTACTATTTTATTTAACTGTCTCATATTTACAAAAAAACAAACAAGGTAACTGGTGGAACATTAAATGGAAGAGAAAATGCAGTCACATTCTATGTAGAAATGACATACCTATATATAGAATGTCCATATGATACTTTATTTAACTGCACTTATTTGTATTTTTTTACGGATTCTGGGCAATAGAAAATCCTGCTTAGCACAAAGAAAAAGGCATGAGGGCCAAAGTAAAGACCCGATGTAGCCTAACTTTAACAATATTAGAGCACACACTTCTTGGTTTATTCAACAAGAATCCCTGTGAGACCAATACTATTGGTCTTAGAAGGACGCCTCAAGCAGCACTTGAAAATATGGCCTGTAATTTTTTTGGCTTGTGTGCTTCGGTCCATTTTTTTCATAGGGTATCAAATCCCTTCTAGCTTCCTCAGAGATCTAAACCTCATGTCACACGTCGAGCCTTTTGAAGAACGTGAAGCAAGCTATGAAAACGGAAAGCCAAAAGCATCCCCCAAAGTATATCTCCTGCCAAGAGTTAACTTAAATGTCACTCAGAGTGATCCATTGTACAGGTACCTCTTTCTGATGTTTTTGGCTTTTTTTTTTTCCCCTTTTTTTCCGGGTTCAGCAACATTCACAATTTTACATTCTGCTTTTTTATGGATAGTCTCATCATTTGGGAAATGTATTCAGATGAATAGATCTGAAAGACCTGTTATGATGGCCAGGTGAAAAAAAAAACAAAAAACAAAACAAACTTCAAACCTTTTTTTGCCGAGTCAGACATTTTTTTTTTTTTTTTCTTGCTTAGGTACATTATGGAGATTCCTTAAGTGTGGGTCTCCTTCATTAATCTTTTTCAGTTGTAGTTTTTTGGAGCATGGCTTCCTCTGTGAATACCACAAAGATAGATGATGTCAGAGTGGCGTATGGCAGTTTGGGGAAGACCAGGCCTGTCTTTTCTTTGGTTTCTTTCCTGCCTCTTAATTTATGGTTCTTATTCATGTTCCTCCATGTTCAAAAAGCAAAACAAAACAATCCCTGTTTGCCCTGGTGCACAAGACATGGAGAAGGAGAAGAAATAGCTTCATGCCTTATGTAAACATTGTAAACAAAATCCATTGGAAGATTTTTGGGTTGTCTACCTGAGTATCAGTGAAGGTAATGAAAGATTGTTTAAGCCTGCTCAAATAATATTTCAAGCTTATTGTGTCCTCACCTTCTGTATCTTCTCAGCGTTTTAATAAACTTAGAGTTGAGTAAAGCAAAGTGCAAAGTGATTTCAACTTCTGTCTGGTTTCTATGCCCTGTAGTCATGTTTCAGCTGTTTTTTTTTTTTTAGAACGACTGGCATGTCTTTAGACACAGAAGACGCAGCTCAGCTCCCTTTTCTTATTCATTATGACTCATTGATGATGCACTGGTGCACAGAAAGTTAAAATGTGGACAAAAAGCTATCATTGCCAGTTTAACATAACGAAATGAGCCATCTGCGGTCCCATTTCGATGAAATGTAATGGAATCAACTGCTTTATTGTATTAGTCTGACATGTGTTGAAAGTAAAGCAGTTTGCGTATTAAAGCCTGAAACAAATAGCTCGAATTCTTCAGCGTGTTTAGAAGGATCGCACTTACGTGTAATGTTGTTTTAGGAATCTTTAGAGAGGCTTGTTGCCCCCCAGTGTTTACTTGTTTGCCTCTTTTTTGGCTCATTGTAGGCCACAGGAAGTTAACTGCCCCACACTGCATTTATCATATAGATTTTTGACTATTACTGATTGTGCATGGATTAGAAGAGCTGCCAGATGTTGTGCAAACAATTCCCAACTATTGGCATCTTTTGAAAACTGAACGAACTTCACCTCAGGTGGATGGAAGTATGCAAGAAACAGTATATCATTGTTCCTTCCAAAATGAGTTACAAGATGAAATTCATTTCTGAGGGAATAGTTGATGAAACACTTCCTTATCACAATGAAACGTTTGGAAACATCTGACCATGTGCAGTTTGACCATGATGCACTTTGAAGTGTAACCTCCCCCCTTTCAAGGATACCAGCCGCCGGGAGTGAGAATGGAGATGCTTTCAGGCATTAGGGAGTGAATAGAGCACAATGGAAGTGCAGGGTTAAGTGAGGATTCCGGAGGTGAGTGACCCCATGCCAATATTGAACCTCCCACATTGCTGTTGTGTGTGTGTGTGCGTGAGTGTGTGTGTGTGTGAAGAATGCCTTCTTCAGATTAGGTCTAGGGGGTCATGGAATACATCATTTTAAATAATTTTTTCTGTTGATTTAAAAATGTTGGGATGCAAACTTTTGCACTGGACTGTAAATTGAAGGTGGCGTTGTGGCACAGCAGCAATGTAAATAATAGAAATGAAATAGTTATATTTTCAAGTTAGAATTTGTTGATATATTGTGTAGACCCTCAGATTAACAAGCTTTGAGCAAAAGCCGCCTCAGTGGTTCTTATTTTTTTCCCCCAGTGTAACATGATAACAGGTCAAGAGGAATGCTTATGTCGGACCTACACACAACTACTACTGCACTTTTTTTTTCCTATTTGTCTATCGTATGTCCTCAGTGCCTCCCTAATGTCCCTCTGTTGAAAAATACAGCCCTTGCAATTTAAAAAGACATTTTTATATGTATATCTCTGAAGTGTAACTCTGAAGCTTTTAAGATGTCTTGGGCACTTTTACATCATTATACATCAAACTATATGTAGGGCAGCTATTCAGTCTGCTTCCATACTGTTAACCCATAACTAACTTTGGAAGAAATCCACAGAGCAAAGTTTGGTTTGTCCTTAGTCGAACTGACTATGCTAAAGTTTCAGCAAGGACTATTTCCGCCGAGCTTCAGGGTCCTCTCTAATCTTAGCTTGTCGATTTGCTTAGGAATGTAATAATAGCAAACAATTACAACCTGCCCCATTTATACAACATTTATGTCTTTGGGTATACATGTGCTTTTTCCCAAGCTGTCAGATTGCTGAATCAGCAAAGCAAAGCTGGCCTCCATTTGTGGCAACCACACATTGCCCTTCAGCATAAGAGGTGCAGCAACACATCCATCATTGATCTCAGAAGCCCAGGTCTGGCCTAGATAGAGAACTTCAGCTCCAGAGCTGGCTGTTTTCCCTTCCCCAAGGTTTCTGTTGGATGTCAGGAGCTAGAATTAAATGGCACTTATGTTTTGGTCACACTTTATATAGAGTGCCTCTAATACCTGTGTAGTTACAAATAAAAACTGAGGATTTTTGCACTGTCACAGATGGATTATACAAAAACGTCTTATGTAAGTACATATTAAGGGTGCAATACAGTGCCACTATCTGTATCTTTATTAAGTTTTTGCAATATAATGATTTAATCATCGCTCGTATTATCTTATATTACCAGACCAACCTTTCCTCATTTCTGGAGGAGTGCCACATTGTAACATCGGAGTACACTAATAAAGTCATCACTCAAGAATACACCAAAAAGTCAATTGACATATTCATCTGGAATGATTTGTGCAGGAGTTTTGAACTATCTGATATTAACTGACATCACCTGGGAGCCCCGTCCCCTTCCCCCAGTCTCACATGCTCTCGACTGCACCCTTGCTTTCTGTCAGGATAAAATGGAGAATGTTTTGAGTTTGTTAATATGAATTAAAATCTGTCAGTGTGTGTTCAACTTGTTCAACAAGCACATAGTTGACAATTTTTATTACAGATGCCACTGAAAAATCTCGAAAGTGGATTTCTTCACCTTCAGTTTTTGTCCGAAAGAGAAAATATGCAGAATTTGGACCTAAAAAAAATTAAATAGGCTCAGCACAGGTATAGCATGCATACATTTTATGAGCATGTGACCTACTAATGATCAACATTCGCAAAAACAGGCCCTACAACAAGCGCTTATAATAAAGGTCACATAATCAGTTTGTCTTAAAATGAAGTGTAGATAGTATGCATGATATTTGTGTGACCGCTGAGGTCATGTGAATTGGTTACTACAGACGTTCTCTGGCAACGTTAAGTAACAGAAATATCCGGAAAAAACGTATCCCATCTGAATAGTAAGAATGTTTCTCTTTGATTTTTATCATGCTTACGTCACTCTAAATAATGCATTTATAGATGAGGGGAATCATGCTACCAGAATAAGATATACCTTCGAGCCTTTGAGACTTGAGCAAAATTTACCCTGCAATATTTTTTTTTCCCTCCCCACTGTAACACGATATTAGGTTGAGTGGAATGTTTGATGTCGGACCTACATACGTGCCTATTTTTTTTTCCCCTGTGTCTGTCATTCTATGGCACAATGCCTCAGAGCCTCCTCGATGGCTCTCTGTTGAAAATAATGCCCTTGTTCTTGGGCTTGTCTGTCTACAGCCTTAGGTCGAGCGCTGGCTAATGGCCAGGCGCCAGGCGATAGCTGACGATTCACACACTGGCAGCAGCGTGAGCCTGGCAGCACTCAGACTCTGCGAGCTCTCCCTGTTGTTATCTTTTGTACTGTCTCCTTACTGCCTGCTCTGTCATCCGACTCAGCATCAAAAGAATGCTACAATTAGCCTCTTCGGGTTCCGGTTTATTACAGATGTAACAAACTGATTGTTACAAAGCTGAAACACCTGGAAAGCCTCTGCGAGGAACAAACTGTAATTTGCAGGGGAAGAGCTGAGAGGGGGGAAAAAGGTAGAGAGGAAGGGAAGGAGAAGTCTGTCCTTCAAGGGCTTTTCATAAGCAAGCACCCATCTGTCATTAGGTCAGGCTCTGTAGTCATTTCCCAGGCATGCTGGGGGGAAAATTGTTGCTGACAAACTGCTATGAGGAATTCATTTGTTCAGTGTAGGAGATGTGTATTTACACAAAGACCTGTAAACTTTAGTGCCTTAGAGTAGCGTCATGACTTTTTGTAGTCATTAATATACAGACTAGGGGTCCCAATCTGTATCTGTATCTGTTTAGTGCCCCAAATATTCATATCTGTATTTGGGTTAATGCCATGTTCGAGCTACAAATTGCAAAAAAAAAAACCCAAAAAACATGGACACCTCTTTGTTCTTCTTGTTCTTCTAACAAGCTAGCCAGTGACGAGTGATGTATAGTATAGTTTCCTTCTCAAAACAGCAAACTGTACAGTCAGCCTTATAGCTTTAATAAGCTAATACTGTATGTATGTATGTTTAATGATTAATGCAAAGCAGAATAACAGAGATGTGTATGAGACTGTTTTTTAACCTCCCACACACACGGTTATTATTTTGTTAGTACCTGCTCATGATATTTTCTAATGAATTTAGTTGGTTCTATTTCTCCAACAGTAAATAAAAACAATGAATGCTGACAGTAGATCCTTCACGTTCAATTTAATGAATGAATGTGGTCTTTCTTTGTCCCATGAGCTTCGTGTCTGACTACTCGCCCACATGAAAGTTAAAACCTCCCACTCCTAGCTTTTTTCTTGCATCCTGTTGGATCCTAGTCACGATGCGCTCCTCTAGCCTCAACCAGATGCCCTGTGTGAACCTTTCTGGCAAGCTTTCTTCAAAAAGAAAAAAAAAATGTCTTCTTATTCCAAATAACATATTCATATTAGGACCGTTTCTTTACACATTATTCTGGGAAAGGAAATGAACAGAAAGCCAAAAGAAAACGAGACAATTTATACCACAGTGTTGTTGAATTCCCTCTTTCGAGAAGGTGTTGATGCATTTTCTATAACAGCACAGCTCAAGCAGTATTACCAACTTCAAGGCAAAACTAAACGCCCTACCACGTTTTAATTACATTTTCTTGCTTTAGCAAGGACGTGGTGCAGAAACGTGAACTTGTTGACATTTTCTGTGCTTAATCGTCGTCGTGGAGAAACTGATTGGGAAAAGGATTGCTGTCAGCAGGAGTTTTGCGCCTGTGATTTTAAGCTCACCAAAATACTCCCACACAGCCAAAACTGATCTTTATTGTGGGGAGAATATAAAGTTCAATCTGCCCGTTTGCTACTCATGTATTAGACTAACACCGTAATTATCATCCACACTATATGCTATTTCTGAACCTTATAAAAAAGAATATTTAAATTGAGTGTAGACTATTTTATTGATGTAGATTGGCTATGTACATACTCTATACAGTGGCATAATAAACCAGTAATAAATTTCTAAATTTCAGTACAGATTTATGGCATTTGGCAGACGCTCTTATCCAGAGCGACCTACAGAAGTGCTTTGTAGTCACTATCAAAAAACACATCTTCATGCTAGTTCACTAGGTCAGGGACTAATATCACTATCAGTCTAAAAACCCTGTTGGGAAAGTTAGTACAGTATGAAAAAACACAAGACAAGGATTTTTTTTAAATAACAAAAGTGCTAATTTAAGTCCTTGGTAAAGAGGTAGGTCTTTAGTCTTCGTTTGAAGAAGGCAACAGACTCAGCTGTTTGGACAGCCAGAGGAAGTTCTTTCCACCACCTAGGTGCCAGGACAGAGGAAAAACCTTGACACCAATATTTGCCTCTCTAGAGTCCCTTTCACACTTGAACTTTCACATGGGAATTTAATGGCAATTAATTATGACAAGGTTAAGTGTAAACCCAAACCAGAGTTACAATACCTGTGTAATGTAATTGTAAATATGTGCATGCTGGTAAAGTACCCTTTGCAAGTGTGAATGACACACATCCCAACATTACTGGTAAAGGAATGCTAATGACTTCCCAGGGTTTGGGCGTGAAAACTCTACAGAGATGTTTGAAGATAACAGCTGTGAGGAGAACAGGGGGCATCTTGTTACACTCCTCAGGCAGTTTTTACGCCTCTGAGTCCTGATTTGAAACAACCGAAGTGTTGATTCAGTCCATGTCTGGTGATCTGACAGAATTATTTCTCAGAATGGTTCTAATGTCATTATTGTCGTTTACTTTATGTACAGGCCACGATCGCAATTTGATGAAAACAATGTCATTTCATTCAGTTGAATTTAAGTTCATGGTTAGTGACAAACTAATCAGTCGAGCATCTGTGTGATGGTTTGAACGGTTTCTCTCTACACCAATCCCTCAAGCGTTACTCACTTGGCTTGCCTAATGATGGCTTTAAGGTTTGGAAGCTCAAACTCTCACCATGCATTTTCAATGTTAGGGATTAAGCTCCATTTAAAGAGCTTTCATTCCTCTTCTGGTGTGTCTCGGTGTATCCCGAATACCACCATCAGTCCTTGTCACATTGAAGCTGTATGTCAGGGCTAAAAGCCAGACAGTCATTTCACTCCCTGCCCTAGAGACACTCTGTGACAAAGCCAGATTAAAGCACACTCCAGGCTATGTCTGAAATGAAAAATTCCCCCTTTTGCCCTTCCAGGATAACAAAGGGGTGATACTATGATCATCCATTAACATCATCCCACTGTCCCTTCCCTTGTCTCCTTTAAGGTAGGGTGTAGTGGGAGTGGGAGGAACCAATTCATGCTGGTACCCAACAGGGGATCTTGTCCTAAATGTTTATTTACTGTTTTGTGTCAACAGAGTAAATTAGAAATGTCACCTTTTCTGAGAAGCCTGCAGCCTCACTCATTGAGAGACGCATAACTCTGCCTTGCCCCATTTTCTCACTGAGATGGCTTTTGTCATCAGATTAGGTTGAAGATTTATGAGCTGCGTTGAGTGGCTACCGCATCTAAGGAGATAGTGGGTTATTTTTAAGGTCATAAGCTAATATCTGTTGTCAATTAGGCAAATCTTTGTCTAAAAATAAGGTAAATTGAGAGGTCATACCTTGTCTTGGCAGTATTTTTTAATTCTTTTATTTCTGAAACTGGACATCTGAAGATGGTCTTTTTTAATCTCCAGCTGTCCACTGTAGCTTCAGATTCTTGTTCTTGGCTGACAGGAGTGGAACCCGATTTGGTCCTGTGCTGCTGTGGACCTGGTTCGATGTGTTGTGCATTCTGAAATGCTTTTCTGCTCACCATGGTTGTAAAGAGTGGTTATGTGAGTTACTGTAACCTTCCTGTCAACTCAAACCAGTCTAGCCATTCTCCGCAACAAGGGGGGAAAAACAGTGGATGTTCTTTGTTGTTGTTTTTCACACCATTCTGTGTAAACTCTATTGTGCATGAAAATACCAAACCAGGCCATCTGGCACCAGCAATCATGCCACGATCAAAGTCACTGGGAGCACATTTCCCCCCATTCTGATGTTTCGACGTTTTGACCTGTATATTGCAAGATTTTACGCACTGCACTGCTGCCACATTTGTTGTTGTTGTTATTGTTGTTGTTGTTGATGTTGCTGCTGCTGCATTGAGTTCTGTTATTAATGAAAGGCCACTTGTCACTTTGTAATAATGCCATTCGTAGTTATGTTAAAGTTATTTTGGATCTGAAGTTTGCTGTAAATGAGAGTTATAAGTAGAACAATACAGTTCCCATAAACATTTTTAAAAAAGTAACTGGCAGAGAAGTCCCCCCTGTGAAAAACAAGAATTTGTCAGATTAGCTGAGCTCATTAAGACAAAAAATAAGTTTAGTTTTCGAGGCAGGATTCCAAGAAACGAATCCAAGTTTGCTTGTGCCAAGTCTTATTAACAATATAACAGTAATATTGTACGGTGGCATGATTACTTAGTTCTATTTATTGATGAAAAGTAACACGTTAATCTGGTTGAAAAAAAAGTTATAAGTATAAAAACCTTTAGTGGTTAATAGAGACTTGATAGAATTACTGTGTTTTGCTAAGTTCTTCTTTTTAACAGACTCAGACTAAGTTAGTACCATATGCTTAATTGAGTGGTCAAGCTGACAGTGTATTTCTGAGAGACAATTTGAGTTAAGTCAACAGTTAAGTGAAAAACATTAACATTTCACAATGGACCAGAACAGGAACTTTAGGAATCCCTAAGCGAAAATGTTCATGATCTTGCTGCATCCACAGAATCACACTCCATTAGCTCTACACGTGTCTCATTCTGATCTTCTAAACAACCATGGCTGGAGCGTGGCCTCCAAATTAGTCAAATTTGCAGATTAGACACTTGTTTTCAGAGCAGGTCGAGGGAAACTGCCCAAAACAGAAAGAAGCCTAATGGAAAAGAGGAAATAAGTATACTGTAAACCTCCTGTACATGTAACTGCATTTCGTTACTCTGTATTCATACTGTGTAATGACAATAAAGTTGAATCTAATCTAATCTAATCTAACACAAAGGAATGGTTGGGGATGAGATGTGTGTGAAATCATGCTACAGTGTGTCTGACTTGCACGAAAGAAGCCATTGTTGGGATCGCGAAAGGAGTTGACCTTGTTCCAAAACTCCCCCTCTACCATCTCCATTCAGCCCCACTGCATGTGCACTGTCTTCTTGTCTTTCTTGCTAAGACCCAATGTGATAAAGGATGTGTGAGCCAAAAATGTGGGCTGCAATACCAGTGTCCATCAAAGGCATGTCATTAAGTGCAGTTCTTTAGGCTTTACTGTCAGTGATGAAGCTTAGATCTCGCACTGATCTGCTTCCAGTGATGGGGATGAGGAATGAGAAAAGGGATGGTGTTATGGATACTTTGACCAAATTCTGACCTGGATTCGATGTCAAAAATGTAAAATTTTACTGCACTTAATGTTTAGCTAGATAGTTCTAAGCAGTATTGGGTTTGGAGTAGTAAGTAAGGAATAACACATGATAGGCTGTGCTGAAAATAATCCGTGCAGGGTGGTGTGATATGGCCAGATGTGAAACGGAAATGGATTATTTTCCTGGAACAACATGACTTGTAATGTATTTTTACACTTATACCACAGTTCTTTGCCTTAGATTACAATTTTTAATTTATTAATGAATATGTTGCATCTACATTTGATGTTACGTAACTTCCGTGAGACAAGTTAGTTCCTGTTTTCACTTACTTCATAGCAGCTGTAGAGGCTTTCCTTCACACCACTCTCTTTTTTCCTCTCTCTTAACTTTAATTATAGAAAAACTGACAGTCGAGATTCAAGACACATTACATAAATGTTAAATAAACGTCTACTTGCAGATGTTCACCATATCAATGATTATACCGTTTTCGTTAAATAACAACACGTTTTCTTAATCTGTTCATCATTATGCGTAGATGGCATGTCAGCCATAGAAGTTCCTGTTACTATAGAAACAACATCGTATTAGGACAAGCCTATTAATAGAACCTATTTATGTTACAGCCAGAAGTAATATCAGCGCTGCTCTTAGAAAATTAATCCATACTTTCTGATTCGAGAATTCAACAGCACTGGTACAAAAGTAGATATCAGAGAGACTTAGCAGGATTGTAGCATTATATTTAATAGAGACATATTTATTCAGACTAAACACATGCAAGGGAAACCTTGAGTAGATGACCGCATCACCACCTAATGACTGAACATAACACTTGGATGGAGTTTATGCATTGCTGAGTTTAGTATACATTTAAAGACTTATCCAGGAATTGGCAAAATTCTATCAGAACTCACGGTGAGGTGAATAAAAGATAGGATATGGTGTTATTGTCTTAGTTGGTGATTTGTTATTCAAAATCTTTTATCATTGTTGTAAGAACATTTGGCAAGTGTCTACACTTATACAAGAAAGAATGGGACAATTAAGGTTTGGTCTTAGTGGAACACTGGCGCTAATCCAACATACCATCTGCACCTCTTGTGTTTATACCAGCCAATACACACTGCTTTCAGCCCTGGCATAAATAAAAGCATCAGCGTAGAGGTTAATATCATGTTACAGACATACACACCATCTCTGTAAATAAGTGTTTCTCGAAGTAGAACAGAGTCGAAGGAAATTAAAACAACTAGCAAATAAGGCTCAGCTTTGGCCGCTAGTTCTATGAAGTGATGCCAGGGCCTAGCTGGCAACTGTTTTGTCTGACCAGGCTTAGTAAGAGGCCTGAAGTTTTCTGGAGTAAAGCCACTGAGCGTTGCAGTGTGTGCCCAGGGACCTGAGTAATGCCTGGCACTTCACTGTGCCAGGTGACCGCTTCGCTGGCGCTCATAATTGACGCCATGCTCGACTGGCTCCTGAACTTTTGAACTCTGGAACAAGGTCACAACTTGGACCTCAAGACCGAACAGCCTGGACGTATTCCTAAAAACAATGCTTTACCTGTTAAAAGAGGTATGGATCTTGAGTTTAAGGCAAAACTATTTTAATACATACTGTCCTTTTCTCTTTGTAATGAATAAATAAGTAACAAGGACATCAAAGCAGTGTTAACAGTTAAGAAATGGTATGGCCCATTGTAGGGTTGTTTGAAAGTATGAATAATGGGTATCTTTCTGGGACGACTAAGGATATTTTAGTGTTTATTATTGAAATTGGTGGGCACATATAATTTTAAAGAACCACTTTTGACTTTATTTTTATGATGTTATTTGCATCTTGCATCACAGTGTGTTTTTGCCAGTCACATTTGTTTTTACTGATAAGTTTTAGACATATTGCTTTGCTTTTGTATATTTTGTATATTATCACATTATCAATGCTAATGGCAAAATTTTATACTATATGGCCAAAAGGTTGTGGACACCTGACCATCACACCCACATGAGGTTCCTGAACATCCCATTCCTGATTTAATCCTCCGTTGCTGTTATAATAACCTCCACTCTTCTGGACAGGATGTCGGGTGAGGAGGCCTGGGGTTCAGTTGGTATTCCAGTTCATCCTAGGTGTTCAGTTGGGTTGAGGTCAGGGCTCTGTGCAGGACACTCGAGTTCTTCCGCTCCAACCTTGGCACACCATCTCTTCATGGACCTCGCTTTGTGCACAGGGGCGTTGTCATGCTGGAACATGTTCGGGCCTGTTAGTTCCAGTGAAGGGAAATTGTAATGCTACAGCTTACAAAGACATTCTGTACAATTGTGTTCTTCAATTTGTGGCAACAGTTTGGAGAAGGACCACATATTGGTGTGACGGTCAGGTGTCTACAAACTTTAGCGTATATTGTGTTGTGTAGTGTGTTATGCATTGTGTTTAAAACGAAAACACATCAACATGTTCAGTTAAACTTAACCAACTTACCTAAATTTACTTTATTTACTGTGTGAATATTTTTACACTTAGAAAGCACAACATGTGAATATATATGAATATATGAATTACTTACCAGTGCTTTTAAAATTTAGTAAATGATGGAATTATACACACACCCTTGTTTTTCCCACAGTGAGCTGTTGGGGCGTGAGCTCAGGTTGACATAATCAGGCAGTGAGAGGTAGCACATAAGTGCAGATAATGTCCAGAACCTGTCCTCCTTCTCCTCTCTCTCTCGATCTTCGTTCCATCTTTGTTTGCATAGGCACTTTAGTGTGCACTTAACTGAGTGGGGGAGGTGAAGCAGAAGGTCAGGAGTCTCGCCTGCATTAACATGACTCAATGCACTTAAAACAAACTGCAATTAAAAAGTGAGGGATTTGAGCTTTGGGAGACTGCATTCCTACTGAACACTGCCTCTGAGGGGTGGATCTTCATCACTCCCTTTATGGGAGACAGAGTCTTTAAGAAGATAAAGTTATTTAACAACGAGCAAGCTCGTGTGCCCGAGATCTAAAAGGAAATCCCTTCAAAGTCTCCCCTTGAGGTCTATCTAATTGAAAGGTTTGAGATATAAAATAGAAAGCTCATGGTCGAGCCTTTTGATCTTCTGCTCGCCATGATTCAGAGTCTTCATAAGAGTGTTAATATTAGGACTATGCTAATTAGATGCCTTTTGTAGAAAACGTTTTGGGTTTTGACAAAGTGCATTTGTTTTGTGCTAATGAAGCTAAAACAATAGAAGACCCTTCTACACTATTGTAGCATCTCCTGACCCTTTCCTTCTTTGATGAGCTTCTTATGATAGAAAACAAGAGCTAAGTGTCCAGGTGTCTCATCATGCCTTTAATCATCCAATTCGGTCAGCTGTTCTTATTAGCCGTGTAAGGAAAAAAACACAATGGGATGTGCTGTTATCATAAAATAATCAGCAACAGTATTACCACCCCTAAGTTGATTATTTTCCTATAACAGTATGTCCAGAAGTGTTTTATTCCTCTTATACCACAGCAAATTGTCAGCAGTTTTTGTTAATTAAAAAGTGAGTCTTGCTTTATATCTGTTTATAGCTACAGTTAATGGTGAACTGATGTTCCTGTACATTATAACATCTATAAACAGTCGTTCTGTCAAACGTGTCACTCTTTTACTCAATCCTGAAGTTGCAAAGACAGAAAATACGCAGCTTGTCATGTTACTGAAAAACCAGAACGAGCCAAGTCCATCGTCCCGTGGTGGAAAATGTAAAGCTACAGCTTTACCTTTGACTGTTACAAAGCACTGACACTGGATACTCCTTCCAAAAAAAGGTTAATTAAATGTCTCCTTACAGAAAGCTTCACTTTATTAACATCATATAGCAATGTATTTATTGTTAGTTTTATATTATATGGAGGGTCTGCCATACAAGTCCCTGTGAATTAGTTGTTACTATGGAAACAATAACATATTAGAAAGAGCGCATTAACGTAAACCTTTGGTTTGCCTTGTAGTCTGCACTCCTGACAGAGCAGTGCTGTTGTAGAAAATTAATTAACACATGACCAATCGGATTTGAGAATTGAACAGCACTATGGTGTAAGTAGGGGTATTAGATTAATCCACTTTATGCTTTTATGTCGTTCTCACTCACCTGCCAAAGAGCTTCACACAGCACCACATTAAATGAACAGTGTAAAGTACAAAAATGCTATTCACCGAAACTGTCATGACTTTCATACTTTTTATTATATCAACAAAAAATTCACAGTGTGTAGATGGAGCCAGTCAGTACTGAAGCATTACTTCCCATTTCAGAGAAGAAAAGAAGATTCTTACCTTTCTGCCATATTATGGGAGTGTGTTTGAGAGTAAACCCACCTCAAGGATTCTAACATTCGCAGTATATTGTTTGTTATTTATCACATTATTGGTCTTGGGTGTTTTTATTGTGATGTGTGACCATTGCTAGCGCTTCCATTTAAGTTAACTGTGGCTGTTTTATTATCATGGCATTGGCATGAACAAAAATAGCATTTATTTATTAATAGATTAATTCAGCAATCTCATTGGTTTAGCCATTTTGTTTTAACCTATTTCATGACATAAGATAATCGCAGTGTGTCGAAATTTTACTGTAATATGCTTTTTTGTCCATATCGTGCAACCCTTTTACATGTTTTTTAAGATAGAAACTTCTTCATGTAAAAAGTTCTTTTACATGCAATGCTATGGGGTTATTATCATTTTGGAACAAAATGTGAAAAAAGAAAATAATTTAATGTGGAATGGCATGCACGCTAGCCAGATCTTTTCAGATCTCTGAAAAGAAATATTGTTAATAACTGTTAACAAATTCAGGAACTGAATTTTATTGACAGTTTGTGAAATAGTGCTAATACGGTGCTATAATGGTCGTATTGTAAGGGAAAATCCATTGCACGTTTAAACTGTTCTTGGCAGAGGCTGCAAGTGTTGATTTTTCAACGATCAATTTTTCAAAGTGAATAATTTAACCGTAAGCTAAACCGCCACACCATATATATCTAATGTTTACATTTTTCACATTGCTAATGGCCCATTTTCAGGATCGCTCTAAGCACCTGCCTTCATGTGGAATTCTAGCCTGGAGATAAACGGGCCGGAAGCTGTCCTTCATAGTTAGGCCATGACATCTCCACCTCATCTTCTCTCTGTTCTGCATCCCTCCCCTCTGGCCTTGTTTTCTTCTTAAGGTTACAGTTATATAAAGAAGTTAAGCATAAAAGTAGCCACTGTCAGTTGGGCTTTTTTCTCAGATGTAAGAGCTCGTCTTTGAAAAGACAGCTAGAGCGTGCGCTCACACATAGGAAGTATCTAAAGTGTCCTTTGAGAGTTCTGATATAGGGCTGGGAAGGTATGTAGTAAGGAAATTTGCATAGTTATACTGTTTATTTTATATTATGCTGGTATACATAGATATATTTCCAGAGGCAGCATGTTCCTGAAGTTATGCTACATCTATGAACCACATAGCAAGTGATTTTTACAATTTAAAAATCTACATCTAAATCTCTGTCTATATCTACGCTGGCACAGTGTCATTTTCTGTCTCTCCAACTCACTGCTGGTTTTCTCTGATACCCCTCCCCTCAACTAGCCATTGATATCTATCCAAATCCAAATCAGACCCTTAGTCTTCTCAGTAAGAGACTCGTTATTCATTTTGAATGTCTACACAGGCATTTTAGAAATCAGTATTTTGTAACCTGTTGCTGTTTCAAACCTAAGAACAAGCAAGCTGATTCAGTGTTAGCTGTATTGAAACCATGATATCTCCTACCCCCCAAAAAACATGCTGCTTAGTGGTTAAATTGCCCCTAGGGGTGTGCGTGTGTGTGTGTGAACGGTGTCCTGCAGTGGACTGGTGTCCCTTCAAGGGTGTATTCCGGCTCCATGCCCAATGTTCCCAGGATATGCAGTCATATTGACCTTTTTTATTTTTTCTCAATTCTGTCTTGAGAGAAATGAGCTGTTTTGTGCTGGTTTGTCTTTTGAAGAACAAATAAAAGATTCTTTTCCTGCCTTGCACCAGGAATGGAATTTCTTCAAAGTCTTATCACTTGTCATTGTAAGTTTGTGTTATTGCCCACATTAACTACAGAGCTGTACAGTATGTATTGTCCCAAATCTTACACTAGCCCACTACATAGTGCCCCATCAGCTGTTACTTTATATAGTGGAGTAACTGTCTATTAGAATAAGAGTATATGGTTTGGGAAGCACCCTGTATGGTTGGTTGTGCTGTATGTGCTAATCACAGCAAATACATTTCATGTGACACATTTATTTAGTGCTGTATGTTAATTTCAGCCAATCACAGTGGGTTACTCAAATCTTGGGTGACACACCAATTTGCACTAAACTGTGCATTTCCGAAACTTCTTTTCTGCATCTCTCTCCATCTTCCTCTTTAAATGATGATGATTTGTTTGCATTTATTTTAACTATTTTTAAGGCCTCGATAATTTTTTGCTAATTTCAGCCACGACCAAGTTGCAGTTGAATCTGTGTCGACTGATGAAACTACACATGGTACAGACTGAACTTTTTCCCAGTGTTGATCCTAGTTTAAAAAACAGGACAAAGTTGAATTGAAAGAAATCAGAGAAACTGGTATTTATACATTATTTTAATAACATGTATAGGTAAGGGCAATCCTTATAATCACTCTGATTTTAAAAATAATCTTTCTTCAGTTTCCCCTACATAATAATTGAGTACTTTAAAAGCGATAATGCAGAATTGTAAGTGGATACTGTTACATACTGAAAACTGTGATATTGGGTAGTTGTCATACTGAGAATCAACTCTTTGATACTATATTGGTTGAGGGTTTATACAGCACAAGAGCATGAGGTATTTAAGTCAGATACTGTTATCTTTATGAGGACACAAATAGCTCACTAGCAATATCATGTGTGCAGCTTAAATATAAGCCAATCCACAGAGACTGCAGCACAGCCACCAGCCACCAACAAGAGGAATGAAGCCACTGCTGCCAAGAAACTGCCTATTGTTACTCTGTGTGTGTGTGTGTGTGTGTGTGTGTGTGTGTGTGTGTGTCTTTTACCCCTCTTGGACTGAATTGGAAATGACTTTGTAGAAACATTTTGCAGTTCGACACATGGAGATTTGTGTGTTTTCACCCCTGTGGTATCTGAGTGAAAATAAGAAGTTTCTCACCAAAAAATAAAATGAAATGAAAGCCAACAATGCAAAATATATCACACAATATATAATATATAGCAAAAATGGTCTGAAAAGTACCAGACGTTTCCCTGATTCTGAAAGGAAGATACATATTGTCTTATCATTGGAGCTTTTATTACTTGTGGTAATGAAGGAATAGCTATACTGTTATACACTAACTGTCTCACAATTTCTTTCACATTTCATTCTTTTTTTTATTTTGTCCTGAGAGTATGCAAACATTTGCACTCTGAGTGTGTCCCTGCGCATGGGTGTATCTCTGTGTGTGTCGGACATATTAAATAGCTTCACTTGGAATTATTTTCCTGTAATATACAGTTACAACAAAGTTAAAATAGACAACACATTTTGAGCATGGCTCCAGTGGCAGCTGAATGACTTTAAAGCTGGAACACTAAAATAATCTCCACCTCGTGCAGTTATAGGAGTATCAGCGGCTTTACTAAATATGGATGGTGCTGAATTAAATACAGTGTAACACATGCTTTAGCCATTTATGACGTGCTGGAAAAACATATTTGAAACTTGGTAGTTGTATCACTGATATTAAAAATTATCTTTGCAGGATGATATAACAGAATTTATGATGATACTAGTATTTCATGACTTGGCCTGAGTTGGCTTTAAGGCTATATTGATTTGTGTGAGGTTGACGTTTTTGTAAATGGGTTGAATACGTGATTAAACAATGACTTGGTTTTGGGTAGGAAACCAAAACAGACCACGATGCCACAATGAGAAAGATAGAAACTCTTTACTTACCAAATGTACAAGATGGACAAGAATTTGATCTGCTAGATCATCAGATTACATCACAGGACAACCTCCAGCAACATGACTAGGCATGCTGTTCTAGGAAAATAATCAACGAAATATTGTTACAGCAGTTTGCCAACAGTAACAATTTTATATTTATTAAAGAACAAAATTTAAACTTACAGCTTTAAAGCTGTTGGAAAACTTCAACTTTACCTCAAACTGAAACAAAGCACTGACACCAGAGACTCCTTCCAAAAATGCTAAATAAACATCTCCTCACAGAAAACTTGACTACAATTACACAATCATTTAAAAAAAAAAATCCATCCACTGTAGAAGTACTTGTAGAGTGTTACTACAGAAATGATAACGTATAAGAACGACCACATTAATATACACCTGTGATTTGCTTTGCAGTCTACTGTCAAAGCTGCTGTTATAGAAAATTAATCAATTGTGCTGTAGTGTAAAAAAAAAAATTGACAGCTGGAAAAATGATGACACAATTCATCTTTGGGAAGACGAATAACTCTTTAGGCCAGTTGTATGAAGTGCACGCATTTCAAAATCCCTGCACTCAGTAACCTGTATACTATAAATCAAAATTCCAAACACCAAATTTATGGACATCAGAGTTCCAGTATATTCTAACAAGCACTAAAATATTACGTTTAGTAAAGGTTTACTATGGTTTAGCAAATATACTGTGTATCGAAAGCATGTTATACTTACAATATATTGTTTGACGAAAACCCAGTATACTTTATGAAATGCCAGTATATTGTTTAGTGGAAGGCCAGTATGGTGTAGCAAAAGCCCAGTAACCTGTATATCATAAGATCAGGAGCCACACACTCTACTCTATCCTATCTCCGAAATGGACTAATGGCGTAATCAGGCCCAAGCAGCACCGTGTACCTGTAGTTACCTGTAATGGGCTGTAATGGGGGGAAATTACAGCACCATTGAGAGCCATCTGGATTGTATTAGCTCTGTCTGGCTTTGTCTGTCGCTATCTTTTTATTCATGGATTATATACTACAAATTAGTCAACCAGCTGCTTTCTGCATAGTTACATGCCTGGCATGTTGTCAGTACACGAATGACTGCTGACATGAACCCAAAGATTGATCTTCAAAACCTCAAACAAGGCAGTATTATGAGGGTAGGTATATGATCAGTTTAAAAGCAGGGGTTGTTACCTTGTTTAACCTTTTTAAAATGTTTCACAAATCTCCAGTTTGTGCCTCTTAATGGGAAGCCACCCTGTCTAACACTGTCCTACAGCGTTAATCTGTGTTTCATAAAGAAATGAAAGCTCAATCTGTTTCAGCACATGGCATTTCAGTGCGCAAAAGTGTGATTTAGGATTCCAAGCCCAAGACTTCAACAGGTAGCAGCTGAGTTTCAACAGGATTTGGTTGATTTATTGGTATCTCACATTCCATAGCCCCCTAGAAAGAGATTGAAGAGACAAACCTGACAGAGGTAGCAGTTTTTCGAGACCAAGTACTTCCATTTCAGTCATAACTCAGTGGATTTGTACATTCAGGAGATTGCCAAACTCATTTATTCCTACACAAGTCAAACAGAATCCACCTGAGGGTCACTCCTGTTTCATGCGCTCATGATTGAGAGACCTGATTGACAAGGCTGTGCATTCTGAAGTGTTCAGTAATTGCATACCACATGTGTGTAGTCGTCAGACTACACACAGACACGTGCACTGGCAAGCCTGTTTGGCCTATTAATACCGTTCCATGGCTGATAGCTCAGTCTCCGTTCATACAGCATTAATGCCACTGCAATATCAAGCACATAAAAGACATGATATTGACTGTAACACTAAACTGTAAAAGATGTCGAAAGGACAAAGTGCTCGAAACTTCATTTATGATTGTAGGAAAAGGTCACTGCACGTTAAAAGCTAAAAGCTTACTACTTAACAAGACAGCAGATGAGTGTTTCATTTTCTTTTAATACGCTGTAATTATTTTTTACAATGGTAATGGCCTCAGCTGGATTAAAAGAAAGCAATTTAGGCTTCTTTTGCTGAAATTAATTAATGCCACCTTTTGTATTTTGAATGAAAAGACCTCAAAAGAAATCCTAAAAATCCAGACATGGTATGTCAGCTTCGAGAGATTAAACGGCTCTAGTCAATCTTTAGTTTTGTTGAAAAGGGAATGTAACAGATTAGAATCATCAGCTACATGTCACACTTCACACACATAATAATGTTGAAAGTTGATATCTCGTCATTTTCATTTTATGACTTATTCTGGCTATAGATTAGAAATTATTTCAGCACAGTAGGTTCAGCACAAATCAGTGGACTTATTGTATCTAAGTAATTTTTTAAGCTCAGCAAATGCAATCTATAAGAAACCACAAATCTTCATTTATTTAAAATATCAATACATTTTAAAGGTTGAAGAAGAAGACTGTGTGACCTTTAGTTGTCATTTAGCTGTGACTGTGCTGTGGCTTTACAGAGACACGTAGCAGACTTTCTTTTCCGAATCCAACAGTAATGCGCTAATAATAATAATACACTAAAATGACGTTTTAGTGGATATGTTTTCAGACTGAATTGTCCCTTTAATTTTCAAGACCTTTAATTTCATCATTTATCAAAAACAACTGGGAGAAAATTAACTGTATTGGTGTCCAGGAAGCATGCTATAACTTTCTCACTTGCCGTGTTCACTTAATAAATCCAGCAGGTTCATGGGGTGCTAAGAAATGGTGTGCTGTAATTCAAACATCCTTACTTCCATGTCACTCTGTCAATGATGAGAATCATATGCTGATTCTTATACAAAACTAAAAAAAAAAAGAATAAATTCTCCTAGTTTATAATGTTTAAAAAATGTAATATAAAGTGCTGAGACAAATGATTATTTTCCTTTTGAGAAATCCTTGTATGAAATAGTTTCCAGTCTCTACTAAAATGCGTTAGCACTATGTTGAAACGGCATTACGCCTATAGACAAGGTCAAATGTGCATGAAGGAGGTGAATGTGTGAAGAAGGATGGAATCTTATTTAAGGAATATGCAGTGGATATATATAAAAAAAAGTCTAAACATCCCTGTTAAAATTGCAGTTTTAAAGCAAGATAAATCATGCTCGATCTTTTCCCGACCCCTAAAATGATGCTGCAACAAGAATCAAGTGAAAAACAAATAGAAACATTTTAGGGGAATAAAGAAAAAAATTACATTGACCTGGTTGCACAAGTCTGTGCAACCTTTTTAATGGGACATGTGACTGTGGGCATAATTCTAAAAGATATGTTTGGCACAAAAACAAGAGAGCTTATCACCCAATGATAGCAATACCCACAGGGAAGCGTGGTGGTGGCAGCATCATGACATGGGGCTGCTTCTCTTCAGCTGGGACAGGGGCTCTAGTCAAGACAGAGGGAAACATGGACAGCTACAAATATACCAGTCTGTTTTTGCAATATGTTTGCAGGCTTCTGTTAGACAGCTGAAGACTGAGAAAAATTTCACCTTCCAGCACAATTTGATAGATTTGCTGAAGCATTTTTGCAAGGAAGAGTGGAATAAAATGGCCAAATCAAGATGGCTAAGTTGGTAGACTCTGAGTGCTGTATTACAAGCAAAAGGTGCTTTACTAAAGTATTAGTTAAGGGATGTGCACACTTATGCAACCAGGTTATTGTTTTTTTTTTTCTTTTACTTTTTTCTCCCAAAAAAAAAGTAAAGTGGAAAAAGATCTCGTATGATTTATCTGGGTTTAATTTTTTACATCACAAAACTTTAACAGTGTAGACTTTTATGTCCAATGTAATTTGACAAAATTAGTTTATGATGACAGATAAAATAGTGCACCTTTGTAAATTACTGTATACTAAATTTTTCATATTGCACACTGAGCATTTGTAATTCCCAGATCTGACCTATTAGTCTACTTTTAGGATTAAACTATATATGGTTGAGAAACAACTTTTCATGCTTTTTGATTTATATTCTCCCACGCTGGGTTGAACTTATGCATTATTTGTAAATTTAGTTGGCAGTGGGAATTTAATCTGATTTTGCTGTAGCTAATAGGATATTATTGTGGAGTACAGTAGGTAATATATTAAGTACATAAAGTATGCATGGCTTGTTTAAGGAGATGACAAAGATAATCTTACAGGTTTATTCAATAACCTATAAGCTTCGTATCACACACCGCAAAGCATGTGGAAGTTAAACAGTGACAAACCCTCCATTGTGAGCATTCTTGTGTTACACCAACTGTTCCCTTGAGGCAGCCTTCGTGTTAAAATCACAGCGTTCGTATTTACATTGTGATTCTGAGAGTCAGCTGGCTCTGCCCACATCGGGAACTTCACAGCACCTGCACTCACTAAGTGTTTTGAATAATTTATCATCTCTTTCTTGTTCCCACATGAATCTAGTGGCTAACAATCTCCATAGAGAATTGACAGTTTAGCAAAGTAGAGGTAAAGAAAGAAAGAGCGGTCTCTCTTTCTGCTCTTTTAATAAGTTTTTCTGCATGAATTATTCACTTGAATGCACATGCGCAAAGTCAAGCTACTTTCTGTTAACCATGTGTCCGCATCGTGGCTCTTGAGTTTAGTCTGATTCATCAAGCAACCACAGCTTTGCACTTGTATAGATAAGATTTATTCTCTGATTTTAATGGTTTATACATGAGCCAAAGTTCTGGTACTGTATGTGTTGGGTAAGCTCCTTACTCGATGGAAGAAATCTTTATTCTTCATGTGTACATACGTTTTTCTGATTCTCTGTCTTGCTTCCTGCTGCTCCATTGACTTGACCAACACAGTTTGGAATCTGAGTGACTGTAGATGGCCGTGTGGCAGTGTAGCAATGTCTGTCATTTAAAGGCATGATATAAATGCCTACTTCTAAATTTGACAGTTAGCCTATAGTTAGTTCAGTGGTCTGGTGGTCTTCCAAGGCATTTACAAGGGAATCTCCCCAGTTAGTGCCAAGTTCAAGACAGAAATACAGCGCTAAGAAATGTTGCTGTGAGCTCATCTTACCATCATTTTTGGAATGCATTACAAATATATGATGAGAAATGTATTAGAATCGTGCCAACGTGAATTTTTGGCTGTGTCCATTTAAGCTGTTCCACGTCAATTAATTGGGTGAGAAGAAAAATGCCTCTGTGGAATTGTGGTTTGGGCCAGAAACATTAGTCTTAATTTCTGGTCAATTAGTCTGCTAGGCTCTTGCAGAGATACTGTGTTTCCTTCTCAGCAAGAAAACAGATTGCATTTACATTTGCATTTTACGTATTTGGCAGATACTTTATCCACAGTGACTTGCAATGAGGCAGAATACAATCCCAGCATAGAGCTGCTACAGTAATACAAGTACTGCCAGGCTCAGTCTCCACCAATTGACTAGAAACAAGCACAAGAGAGTTGTAACAAAAGACGAGGGTTGGAGTAAGAGGTAATACTCAGGAGTAATACATACACTGGCTAAAAAAAAAAAAAACTATAAATGATCTTATTTGTCAAAGTATACCAACTTTCAATAAAGTGCCAAGTCATCAGTCATATCAATAGCTAACAGCACAATAGAAGAAATCCCTGGAACAGGAGAGTTTTTTTGATGATTTAGCTTGTTTTGGGGTTTTACTGAAAGGTTACAGGGTTGTACAACTGTAAAGCAGGAGTTCTCAAGCCTTTTGTAGCCAGTAAATTTTACAGGGACTCCCTCAGTACAGATTTATTTCATAAATATTATTTAAATCTGCATTAATATTTTGTCTATTTCTTAGAGCCTTAGCGATTTCTGTTCCTGAGCTTTCCAACAAAACACAATAGCTCTAAGTTGACATTGTTGACATTGATGTTTATAGGCTACTTGTTTTTAGAGTCATTAAGGTTTGGATTCAGCGATATCTGTTAAAAACCACACTATAAAAAGGTTAAAAATTTGACAAAGAAGAAGAAGGACTAATTGCGGTTGTTAGTTCACATTCAGAGCTGTACAGTATAAAGACAGCTCACCATGAGGTTAGCACAAAATACATACATTTCACACAATGCCTTTTCAGACAGATGCCACCAGTTCCTTGTGAATGTAGTCTTAAGGATAACCTTTCTTCTTCTAAGAGAGTAATCAGACAGTAACACGTACATGCACACACACTCAGAGAGAGATAATTAATAGTGTTTAAATACCATTTCATTACCTCATTACCATTCAGTACCTTTCATTGTCTCTGGGGTGGTCCCTTTATGCTTTGTATGTTGTAATATGAATCCTTAATCTGGATATGTGCAAATAATATACACTGCCCTCCAAAAGTTTGGAAACGCCTGAACAAAATAGGGTTTTTGGGCAATATCAGCATAAATCCTCTTTAGTTAGTGACTATTTTGCATTGAAATTAAGGGACAACACAAACTATGAAAACATATTTTATTAAATAAAAAGTTTATGAACATAAACATGAACATAAGATAGAAAAATACTCAAATTTTGGATCCATCAAAGAAATCCCCATTAGCAGCTATTACAGCTCTACATACTCTAGGCATCCGAGCCGGTGTCTTGTCTATCATGGAGTGGCCTGCCCAATCACCTGACCTTAACCCCATTGAGCTGCTATGGGAGGAACTGGACCGTGATGTCCC
>CM040998.1:11079612-11096459 GCA_022985145.1 Pangasius djambal
TCATCTTTGGGCAATCCTCCAGGAGGCTTGGAGTAATATATCAAGTCAATGTTTGAATAAACTGACTGCTCGGATGCCTAGTGTTGTCCCTTATTATCAATGCAAAATGGTCACTAACTAAAGAGAATTTATGCTGATATTGCCCAAAAACCCTATTTTGTTCAGGCGTTTCCAAACTTTTGGAGGGCAGTGTACCTTTAAAAAAGATTTAAGGTACACAATTGGACATTTTGTAGTAAAGCTTTAGTAAGTAAAAGATATATACTAAAGATTCGAAAGGATGAGAGTACTACTCCGGTGTCAAATGCTACAGTTTAGCACCTTTTTATTCTGCGAGTGTAATGGCCATCAGCTTTCTGAAGCTTCCTATAGTAACCACTTGCTTTGCAAGAAATTAGCATATAATCACGCTAGGCTGGCATTGTAGAGATGTATATTATGGAGAATCCAATTAAAGTGCAAGCAGTGAATATATTTGAATGTGTTAAACTCCAGATCTAGCATAACTAGACTGGTATCTCCAACTGCATGCTGTGATTAAAAACATGGTGGCACACATCCATATATTTAGGTCATGTACTACTGTATTGACACATTTAGGAAGACCTGTTAATGCTGTGATAATAAAAATTTGTTCTTCTCATTTGTTGTGGGCCAAAGGCTACACATGTCATCAGAGAAAAGGGGTCTGACATGCTGACGTCAGGTCTGCCCTGCCCTCATCTCCAGCTGTCCTCATTTGCCCTCGACTTGCTGTGTATGGTCACAGCTTCCTGTTCTTCTTAACTCACATTGTATATTGATTGGTTCTTTCCCTGATTGTTTTGACCTGTTGCATGTTTCTGTTCTATAGTTTGTGTATTTATGGCCTCAGTGTTTCCCTGTGTTATTGTGAAGTCTCATGTATTTACTGGCCATGGTTCATTGTCCCTAATTTCATGTTTCTGGGTCTTCCTTTTCCTAGTCGTGTTCTGTTTCTGATTTTGACCTGCCTGTTGAAAATCTGATTATGGGTAATTCCACAACCTGTTTACCTCCATTTTAACCCCTGCTATGCTTTTAGTGAACACATCTCATGCATCAGCTGCACTATTATTTTTTTTTCCACCTTAAAGATTAATTCATTTTTGGGGCTTCATTCTTTACATACAATTTCCATATATTTCAGAATGATCAAAATTAATTAATCAGACCGATCTCAGAAATGGTCTTTTCTTAGCATTTGGTTTAACGTCCTTTTAGCTGATGACTGCACAGACATCAGACTCAGTCTGTTTCCTGTTGAGGGTCTGCTAGGCCTTTAATCCAGGCTTTAATCCAATTCCTCGAGGCTTCAGGAGCTTATCGTCTTAGTTTTGCCTTGAGTAAGTGAAAGTCATTCTCAGTTCAGGTCAGGTGCTAGACTTGAACTTAATTGAACATTTTGGTCAAGCATCGTTTGAGACTTTTAGGAAGTTAAGATCCTTCTGTAAGCATCAGAATTTATCTTGCTGTTGCTGTGGTCTGCAGATGCATCAGCTGTAAAACAAGTGATCCTCTGGTAGCAATACATGCTATATGAGTAGGGTGGTTTGGTTTTTGTATTATATACGGTTTATGTTGACACATCTAATGCTTTGTCAATGTCTGTGAACGTATTCAGATAGTTAGCTTCATAATTGTCTCCTTTCTAATCTGGTGTTAGTTGATCTGCCGTTCCTGTAATAGTAATTCACAGTCAGCACTGTTACAGGGAGTCGGGTCAGAATTGGTGTATAGGTATGGCATTTATTAGTTCTCTAATTTTGTGGGAAATTAGTACATGAGAGTGAGCAGAGTTTTGTTATGGAACTTGCAGACAGTTAAGTTGGTGAGCTGGAGAACTCATGATAACTAGCTAGTGACTAAGGCATGGTGGGAGGTGTTTGTGTGCTTTCCTGTGTTTTTGTGTTTCAAACTTAATTACATCTAGCGAGGGTGAGTCATTCAGGACCCGCTTGCCCTCATGTGTATATTTTTATCTGGCTCGTGCCTAATATATTTTTAACAGGCTGAAAATCAAAACACACTGAACAGATAATACAGTTATATTGAAGTTAAATGTTATTAATCTGAAGTTTGATAATGTATGGTGAATTTTCTGTCTAAACCAGATTAGAAATTAAATGGCCAGCCATTCTCAATTATTAAGACTGCGAAATAAACTGCAATGGTAATGATGCAGATTTGGATTTTCACCTTAGTGTCCCAAGAAAGATGTCATTTTCTCTCTTGAAATAGATTTATCAAAGGTGTTCCCTGCAGCCAAACTGAAACATGGTCTGAATATATATAACAGAGCAGCCTATGTCCATGGCTTTCCTCTCTTAACCTAAACATGTCAGTTAGACAGAAAGCAGATAGAGCCAAGACTACATACAATTAAGTAAACCTAGTCTCACCAGTATTCTAATGCACTAATATGGGAAAAGCCTCAAATCGTTTCTAGTAGTGACTGTAAATTTTGCGGATCTCTAACCCCATAAACCTCCAGCTTATTATTCATTTATTTAAAAATGCATCTTATTCCTTGTCTACTAGAATTGAAAAATTACTTCAGTACAAGTAATCGGAAAGGTATGTAGTGTAAAGAAAGTTTGGACCTACTGACACATCCTGGGAGTTTAAAGGGTTAAACAATACCTCAAGAATTACCTTGTTCAAAGCCTATGCTAACTAGTATAATGACATTGAAGATTTTCTTGTCAGTTTTTCTTTTTTTTTTCATCTTCCAAGCTAATCAAACAGTAGCATTGCTGCTATGTAGCAGGTTGACAGGAGGATTGGTGATTGGGGAAATAATGTTTTCCTATCTAGACTTATAGAGGCTAGCAACTGGCAGAAAAAGGGCATTAATTATCTTTAATTACCTTATCAGTAGCTTGCCAAAGGCTTGCTTGATCCTAGTGGAATCCATTTGGAACTCATTTTGAAACAGAATCTTGTTGAAACACCCTTAATTTATACACTGATATAGGGAGTGTGGTGACAGCTTTTCAATGAAACATTTGCTGTGATCTGAAAAGTACCTGGCATGCCAGTGACAAATGCTAGAGTGTTTTTTTTCCTGACAGTAAGTCTAATTTTGTCATTCGAGCTCTGGCGCCACAGTAAGGTCAAAGATGTCAACTAAATGTAGACCAGCAGCATGAGCGGTTATGTTTAGCGCCTTGCTTTTTTTTTTTTTTTTAAGCTCCTCTTGAATGTATGAAAGCTATGTCTGAAATGAAGGTAAATATTGGATGTAATAGGAAACTTTTTTTTCTGGTTTATGGAGTAGTTGAGTTGACTATATATTGCATATGAAACCTACGAAATGATTTGTAATAGACACTTCATTCATTTAAGCTTAGAAGTTAGCAAGAAATTGTGTAAGTAAACAAGTGTGTGGTAATGCTGAAGGAGTGAGCTGTTGTGATTCCTTTTTCATTTTGAATTGGAACATTTATTAGACAAAAATGTTTCAGTATGTTGAAATTTAATATGGGAACATGCTAGCTAAGACCTGTATTTACCTCTCAGATTATCTCTGAACTCCAAATAACAGTTTATTTGGTTTTTGGTTGGTGTTCATGACAAATTGTGTTTCAGTTCATAATTATATCAGGTCTTATAGATCACAAAAACACACATCCACACACACACACACACACACACACACACACACACACACACACACATTTTCTTGTCTAATATGCCTCACACAACTCCATTAGCTTTTAGTTACAGTGTATGTTGCACACGGAAAGAACAGCAAGACAGCTAGCTAAGTGCCGACTCTGTCATAACAGAAACAAGCCATTAAATATTTACTCACTATGCAGACTTCTCATTCATGTAAGCTGCCAAGCAACAGAAAATCAATGTCCGGAAACAAGCATGCCAAGTGTCCGAGGCAATGGATGCGATGGAGACGGAAGCAGTACATTGGTGCAGCAATGCCCTCACTGATTGCTGTTTAGATAAAAGCCTGGGAAATGATAAGGGCTTTAGGAGTGACGATATCATTTATTTTATTCAAAATTAGGAGCAACATGTTGCCAAGAATTAATTTCAGTGGAGGATAAGGAAATATATATAAAATACCTTTATGACTGTGCTACTCAAAAGGAAATAAAATAAGATGCTAGTAATACGGGAAAATGACAACAAACTAGATCTACCTCCAATACTTAACAGGATGTCACATTGATATCCCTAAGCTCAGATTGTAGCAAGCTGGCTAGTAGCCCTCAAACATAAGCTGGTAGCCAATAAAATGTGATTAAACAAACTAAGGACATTTAATATTGTAGTGATTACTTCTTTGTCCATATATGAACATCATTATAGGTCGATTTCTGCACAAAACAAATTATTTGTCACATACAATCAGCTATGCTGTATTTGTGTCAGGTTAACTAGCCATTAATTAATATTAGGAAATATTTCTGGGGGGATCAATCCCGAAATCAGCCCACCTAGCTACGCCTCTGGCCTGGAGGGTGTTATCAGACGACATGAATGTGAAGCCAGTCTTTTTTTTTTTCTGCAGTTCTTCTTATATACGTGTGATGAAATGCAAACGAGTGTCTGTCAGTAGTCTCTTAAGTGCCAGCCACTTGCTACGACTTTACCAAATGCCATTTGGAGCTTGATTAGCAGTGCTGAATTCTCTAAAGAATTGCATTCTTGTGTTCTGTTTGGACTCTGTTTGGGTCGTGTGGCACAGATGGTATCTCTGCTTCAATTGAGATTCATTACTGTGTCCCATAGAGCCTGAATTAAACCACGAGACTCAATTTTATCTGGACTGAGTTCTTGGTATTACCTGTCTTTCAGTGTTCTGTCTTCAAACTCTGCTAAAACATCTGTGCACAAGTTTTCATGTGTTATGATGAAACAAGAATCTTCATCAAAGTAGAGCAAAATGTTCAAATGCCTTCCCGGGATGGCTGTCATTGATATGCCATATTATACTGAAGCAGAAAGGATTTACGCTCAGTAAGATTCTGCAGAAGCTTTCACGTAATTGCCATATAAACTGTGAATAGACTTGATTGAGTGAAAATCTCTGGTGCCTTGTTTTTAAGATTAATGTCTCATAACCTGGTGTATATGAAGCATTGAAATGCTGTCAGTCTGAAAGTTGACTACAGTAAATTGAGTTTTATTAGTTTGGTACCACTTGGACAGAAAACAAATGCAGTAAAAACACAAAATTTGCATCACTGCCTCGCCTGCGTTTTTCACTGGGCTTATTAAGAATTTGTGTTCTGTAAGTAAATCATCCTACTAATTTGTTTGAAGTCACTATTTTGTCCTCATCATTCTCTAATCTTTGCCATAATAACTATTCAGGCATGCACATCTAATGGCCCTTTTTCCAGCAAAACTTTGGCATTGGACATCTTTTGCCTTTCTGATGTCTGTATAGATACAAAGTAATGAAATTATAACTCTGTCAGACTTCCCCTGGGATGAAATTTGACATCATCTTCAGAGCATTACTGCTTTTCAACAGAGCGTCAAAATGGACTATTTCCTCCAACATCAAATACCATATCATAAATTTATTTCATAAACATTTCCTTTAACCTTATATGGATATATGTTTTTTTTAACCCTTTGAAGTTCTAGGGCTGTCTGCAGCTTCAGACTTTCATTCCTCAACCTTGTAACTACAAACCATTTCTGTGTACCTTTACATGGCTTCACTGTAGATGCTGAACATTGTTGTTGTTGGAAAATGCTTTAAGCTGAATATCTTAATAATAAGCCAGGGATTTAAGAAAGGAATAAAACATGATAGGAAAATAATCAACTACTGGGGTCTTCATATTACCACCCCGAAGTTGTCCAGAAGTGTTTTATTCCTCTTGTACCCCAGCAATTATCCCACATTTACAATATTCGATTAATTAAAGAACATCATAGTTTTTACCATTTATTGTTACATATAATTTTGTGGAACAATTTAGGAAATCCAAGTTAACAGGTTATAGATTACCTATTTAAATGTGTAACAATTAATTAGCTGCCTAATAAGGCCTTTATTTTTAACATTTGTTAACTCTGAAACACCATATCTAATTTGTATTTAAAAATTATATAACATATCGTATTTCTAATCATTTATTTAAGTTATTTCTAATAATAGTGTTCCTGAGTAAATAATACTGTGTATCTTTATTTAATCATATAAACATTGGCTGCTGTTTTAAAAATAACTGTAAGAGATTGATGGTTGGTGGTTGGTGGTACATGCTCCATGAACTTCAATTTCACGCAACAGCAGCATGTTTAGATGTGTATGGAGCCATACCTGAAGGCATCTGCTTATTATTTTCTCTTTTTGACTCATTACAGAACAATACATCATGGAAACCAGACGCTTGTCAAGACTGCACCTGCCACAGCGACGTTGTCATGTGTAAAGCTACCCAGTGCCAAAATCCTCAGTGTGACGTTCAAAGAGTAAGGCTGATATTTTTGCATGAATCAATTATAAAAGTGAAGTGTGTAATGGATGTAAGGATGAGTTGATTGATTGACTGTTGGAGCGAAGTGAGTAAGTTGGTGGATGAATGCATGGATGGATGGATGGGTGGAGGAGGCTGTAAAATGAATAAATGGGTGGCCTCGTTAGCCAGACTGCTGAATGTATGAGTGTCTTTCAAAGAGACGTGCTTCAAGCTCATTGCATTCCACTTTTGCTTTTGATTAAGTGAGAGAATTATATTCCATTTTTGTTCCTTGCTGCTCTATGTGATCGAGTAAAACTTTGCAAAGTCAACAATCAATGCTTCTGGCAACTGTTTCAATGCCTTTTATTAAAACTGTCAATAAAACACAACTCATTTTGCTCAGCGAAGCACAGACTCGACCCTGTATTAAAAATTCTTAATTATCTCTCACTGTCCTTTTTTAACCTTCTGGAAAGCTGATAGCTTATCAGTCCATCTGCATTCTACCTCATATCCATCAATGATTCATATCTGGACAGTTAGCGCCTCTGTTGATGCTAATGATATTGTGCTAACATGGCTGTCTGGATGTGTTCCCAGGGTGAGCGTTTGAGAGTCCCTGCGAACAGATGCTGTCCCGAGTGTTTCCCACAGTCAACCGGCTCTTGCCAGCATCAGGGAGCAGTGTATGGAGTAAGTGACATTCCTGTGGATGAGGCCCAGTAAAAGATGCCAAAGGCCCCAGTCTAGACTCTTGGTAGACCCTGCCACTTCTTGTAGTGTGTTAAGTGGTCAGTCAATGCACAATTGCTTTCTTGTTAGCACCCCGCTCTTGTCTGACAGAAGTATCCTCTTGCTGGTCCCCCTCTGATAAGCTGCTTGCTGTCCTGCTTAATATTCTGACAGTGTCACTTCCAGATTGAGTGGTGTTTACTTTAAGGAAGCTGGCTGTGTTGGCACAGGGGCATAATTCTATAGCTAATTAACTTGCCCCATGTTCGTATAAATTCTCCAACAGCATAGAACACTTTAGAAAAGTAAAGAATTGATCCATATGAAGACTTGGAGCTATTGCTAGCCAAAGTTATTGGCAATACCATTATGTAGCAAAAGCAAACACCAACTTTCCCACAACCTCATAACCTCTCTTTCTGTCTCGCTGTCTTCTTGTCCAGCATGACAGCCAGTGGAGCGAGTCCAAGTGCTCAGTGTGTACATGTGCTTCTGGGAAAGTGACCTGTGTCCCTCCTGCATGTCCACCCCTCAGTTGTGGGAGAGGACAGACTCCTTACCTCCCAGTTGGAGCGTGCTGCCCTAAATGTGCCCGAAATGGAGGTAGGAGCACAGAATTACTGAAACCTTTCAAAATGACAGCGAAATGACTAATGCTAAACTGTTTCCCATGAAGTGTTCTTGTAGTAGAGGCATTTAAGTAGCAGTAAGGTAGGAGTAAAGAGGTTTTATCACTCATTCTGGTGTAAAATTGGATCTGGTCGGCTGGGAAAAGAGCCTAGCACCTTTTCTCTATGTAGAGTTGAGCTCTGATTCTATTAAAAGAAAATAAATTAAAAGAAATTATGCTACAATCTTTGTGATTTTTTTAAAAGATTCAACAAAATTGCACTTACATGGTCTGTTCAATGCAAATTCTAGGTAATGTTCCAGACTCCTCATCTTCTAATATTCCATGATCAATTGAGTCCCTGAGTTTTTCTACATATATGCATATAGCTCTGATTCCTCACATCCTGCCAAATCGTCTAAGTACCTTTTCAGTCTTTCCTGGGTTTTCATAGTATTTGCTACATATATTAGTTACTGATGCCTCAACCATCACAGTACAGTTTAGTACTATATAATGCAGTTTAATACCACTTTATTGAAAAAGCGTTCATGTAAATCTTGTAAAACTTTTTCATTCAGTGAAGGCAATTAACTCCTGTTTATAAAAGCAAAAGAATTTCATCTTGCTAGCTTAAAGGTTTTCCTGTTCTTTGACAGAAATTAGTATGAAGATGTTTGATGCTGACATTGACAGACGACTCGGCCAGTTAATTGTGTCATGAAGGCAGATGGACTGACACACGTGCAGGTTTTGGTTTTCATTCAAAACAACCAAGTCAAACAAACCAAAAGGGCTAGGCAATAGTCAAAACGATGAACAAGCTAGAGGTTGGCGATCAGCAAACAGATACTAGATAAATACAATACTAGACAAATACTAGACAATAAACAAAGCAGTGGTTAAACTGGTGAGACAAAACGAAGCAGTGATCAAAAGGCTTAGTAATATCACAAGTGTAATTTTTGAGAGTCTTGTGACATGATCGCTAGCTGGGAATCATGGAAATTGGAGTTTGTTTGACAGGGTTTTGTAGATTGTAGTTAGTTAAATTAAGTCTCTTGGACAGAGACGCATATAGTAAAATTTCTACATTTGTTCACATTTACACAATATCAAATGTAGAGTTAAACATATAATGCATAACTTGAACCATACTCTTACAACATTGTTCTCACCCAAGAAAAACCTGATGCTTCCCCACCTTCTAAATCCCAGTTTAACCCCTGCACTCATCCAGGGAATTTATCACTTCATCAGAAATGGATGAATGCAGAAACCTTCAGATTATTCACTTAGCTTGACCTACTACAAGTAGACAAAATTGCACTAATTGGTATTTTTCTAAAGTCTCTGGAATGTGGACATTTAGTTAAAATGAGGTAGCAAGGTTATGGTGCAATAAGTTAACAGTGTATTTCAAGGCACTGTGATCTTAAGTCTTAATCTAAAAAAAGTTAACAGATTACAATAAATGAAAGCTGGTCAATAACATGGTTTCATAATGCTAACTGTCTCCAGCTAGTTTATGTTCAATAGAAAGTAGGTTATTCACCTCCCGGCCACCCTCAGACATGTTAATTATTACAGAGACATCCAAATCTCAAGGTCTCTAAAGAGACCTTAAGAGACTTTCTGTTAAATTTAAAGCAGAATTGAGGAACTAATTTACAAAGCTCTGATCAATAATTAAGGTTACTATGTGTGCAGTCCATAAATATTCCATCTATGCACACTGTTTCAAATTTCTTTTTTGATCACACTTTTGCACTTACACAGAAACAAGAGCAAACCTGTATTTATTTATGTTGCAACTGTACTGTACACCTATGGGGCCAATATTTTTTTCATAATTCATATGCTGTAGCTCAGAGCCTTAGATGCAGCTCTCAATATAATGTTGAGCATCTCTTTTGAACTTGTCTTGATGTACATATTTTCTCTTCACACTTGTAGCTGGAGCTGTCTTGTCTCTTGCTGTAATCTCTAGAGCAGCATTACTGTGTCCTTACCCAACTCCCAACTCTCTAAACCTGAATGTATTAAATGGAAAAACAACAACAGAGAAATGAAAGTACTCACTTTCACACATATATTTACACATGCATATAAACACTATTGTGTACCATTTTCACAGCTTCTTGCTTCTGGGAGGGAGAAGAGCACAGGGATGGAGAGGAATGGAGTCCCAGTCCCTGTACAAAGTGTGAATGTAGAAATGGACAGACGCAGTGCTCTGTCGCAGAGTGTCAACCCATCACATGCAAACCAGTAAGTACAGAGAGTCAAACAGCTTCACTTCCAGTTGCATAAACACCTTGACATTAGTCATGATTTTTTATATGCAGTGATGAGGGAAAAAGAGAGTGTAAAAGAATATCACTTGGTCCTAACCAGGTCCTAAAAGTAAGTACATCTAACGTACAGTAGCTACATAAACACTGCACAAAATTATTGGCAATATTCAAAAATAAGCTTACTCTTGCTTCATCCATAATAATTCACAAAATAATTTGCAGCCAGGAGCTCCTCATTAAATGCTCTTGACTCGTTACATATTTAAATAGTTATGCTAATTATAATATTCAAGTGGTGTGGCCACATCTTTAAAAGCAGAACTTTTGGCAGTTGGGTGATCTGAAACATTCAGGTTTGTGTTAACATCATGCCAACAAGAAAGGACATCTGCAATTATCCCAGAGAAGAATTTGTTGCTGCTTATCATCCTAGGATGGGTTATAAGGCCATTTCCCAAAAAAAATGAAATCCATCATTCTACACTGAGAATGATTCCTAGGAAAGTCTTCCAAGGAGTGGCGTCCCAGCACATTCACCCCAAGGTCAGAATGTTTGATATGAGAAATCACAAAGAACCCAAGAGCCAAATGTGGAGATTTGCTGGCTTCAGTTAAAACCTTAAAGGGTAAATTACTCTATTCAGAAAAAAGACTGAACAATTTTGGCTTTAAAGGAAGGGTAGAAATGAAAGCCCCATGAAAGCCCCATTTCCAAAAAGAGCATGCTACACTGGTGTAGGTTTGCAAAGTTAGAGCTGAACAAACCTCAGCATTTTTGGAACAGCGTTCTTTGGAGACATGAGGTGAAATTGGAGATGTTTGGTGATAATGCACAGCTCCATTTGGTGGAAATGAAACATGGCACTTCATCCAAAATGCCCCATACCAACTATGGTGGTGAAGGGATGGTGATTTGCAGAACCTAGGTGCCTTGCAGTTATCAAGTTTAAAATGAACTCTTCTCTATATCAATGGATTCTGAAGGCATTGATGATGCTATTCTGTCTGATAGCTGAGGCTTGGCCAAAACTGGGTCATGCAATAATTCCAAACACACCAACAAAAATAAAACTGAATGGCTGAGAAATTAAGGTTTAAAATAAAGTCCAGACCTCAATCCTATCAGGTGCTGGGGTGCATAATCAAATGCCCTCAAACATCAATGAATTAAAGCAGTGTTGTAAAGAGTGGCAAAAATTCCACCAAAATCATTATATTATATAATTTGTTCATTATATTTCTAATTTATTATAACTTGGAATCTATGTTATGTGGTGTTAACTAATTATGTAATTTTAGGGCCTGGTTAGGACCAGATGACATTTTATGTCTTAGTATAGCAAGTCATTCAATTTTCTCATCACTGTATATGCCATGCTATGCAAAAAGTGCAGTCATAAAGCCCATATGAATCATGTTTATTTTTGTCCTTTTCAGAATGAAAACCTGGTGATCCAGCCAGGACAGTGCTGCCCTCAGTGCATCTCAAACCCATGCATAGCCGCTGGAAAAGAGTACAAGGTACATGGATAAATAGTGAGAGTAGAGCAGTGGAGAGAGACACAGTGGTCAATAGTCTTTCAAGACAGAGACAACTTGAAAGAAAATGAGGTGTTAAAGCGGCACATTATGTGCAGAGAGCTCTCATCAAGAGCACTCTCCTTTAATTCTGTCCCTCTTTTTCATGCTGTTTTCTCTTTCTAAATGCTCCAGTCCTAGATTCCTTATGTGATTCCTCAGGTTTCTATAATGTACACATAGTCACTGGTAGACAATAAAAAAACATTAGGGAGAAGGACCAAGCAAAGAGTATGGTCAATGATCAGTGGTGTGTCAGGTCAATCAAGTTCTAATGAGGAAAATTAGTCACGACTGATGAACAAGCACAGTATGGAAAGTTTGTTAATTTCTCAAGTAAATTAATTCTCCATCCCTGAGCACTATTTTCTGCACGATTTGCCTTTACCTTAATCACACCTGCACACATTAGCTATTTAAGCTGTTATGAATCTGTCTTGTTGGACATAACACATGACTGTGAATGAGCAGGTTAGGTTCCAGGACTTTGACCAGATACTGGATATTGACCAGAAGAAAGACATTTAGTATATTTAGTACTCGGACAATAAACAGTTGTGAGTAACTTATTGTATCAAAAAATTGAAGCAATAGGTGACTGTTTAGGAAAAGTAGAATTCTGCTAAGTGAGGAGGACTGTTATAAATTACTATTAGCTTCAAGCCCCTTTAAACCTGAAACCATGTCTTCTCTCCCCAGGATGGTCAACAGTGGCAGAAAAGCAGTTGTACCACCTGTGTGTGTCATCGTGGGCAATCACGGTGTCATACAGAGAAATGCAGCCCTCTCCAGTGTGACAAGGTCATTTACAAGACATTACACCAAATATTTCACACAGAACACACAACAATCAATCTCCAGTCCAGTCGGGGGCTTGATTTAGCCTCTAAGTAAAATAACACACAGCTGTAAAGTATATATTTTTGTTCTAATTGTCATAAAGTTGTATGCGATAAAACATTTAATTTTGTGTGGTAGCGAGAGGCTTGAATCATTACTAGATTTATAGTTATTTTTGGTATTTTTACTGAAATCATTTCTTGTGTTAAATTCCTTTTTTTGGCTCCACTTGTTAGCCTTCACCCTTCCCAGCTGGTAGTTCTGAAGATATGAAAGCTGTTGATCAAACTGATAGGGAGTATATATATATCATATTCAAAAAGAGCGATACAAACTTTTATACTGATGTCAGTTTTTAGTTATTTATGCACAAAATGTATTCATTTATGTGTTAAAATGACCCTCTTATAATGGAGACTTCAAACATTATCTGTATTGTGTGTACTGCCAGGGTGAGATGAAGGTGAGGCGGCCTGGCCAATGTTGTGAGGAGTGCGTCTCCACTAAAGGCAGCTGCCTGTATGAGGGTACAACACGTTATCATGGTGACATGTGGAACGGTACAGGCTGCGAGTTCTGCGCGTGCCAGCGTGGCCAGGTGCTATGCCAGCGTGTCGAGTGTGCCAGGGTGGAGTGCCCACAGGTAGGAGCACCACCATGCTTTTTCTATATTTTAGCTGAATACCATCAGTATAACATCATGATTTTCTGTACTTAGCAGCATAGCTTAAATTCAGCCAGTAGCTATTTTAAACAAGAATATCTGAATGCAGGAGCTATAATGCAGCTCTACTTAAAGGGATTTAGAATTTGTGTAGAAGAGGTTATCCAAGGTGACAATATTGTCAAGTGTTGAGAATTATGCATGAGGTTTTCAGAAGTGTTGAACGTTGTGAAGTGTGACCTTTAAGGATTCTTACATCCCTTAGCATGCACTTTTATTATTATGGTATGGCCACTGAGGTATGACCACATCAGAGATGGGACTGAGGTCAGAACTTCCATTAGCATACAGGGTCAGTGCCTGCTGCACCTTTTGCCATCTCTGGTGGGGGTCCAAGAATGGAACTGACCTGAATTTTTACTGAGGAGGAACTACAGGATCCTTCTCCACATTTATATAGTGATTTATTAGCAGATATGAACATTCTCACATTGAGGCATTCTGCAGTACAGCGGTGAAGTGTAGTATAAATCAGAAGTGTGTGGGATCAGACCAAGACCTGTGTGGACGATACTGTGAGTGTGATTTATTTACAAGGTAGCATAAAGAGAACAAATATCTGTGAAACACACCACAAGGTAAGTTGAGGCAATTATAAAAATAAAACGAGAGGAAAGGCAATATATGAGGAGTTAAGCACAAAAGTAGGCAAGTCAAGGCAAAACCAAGCAAAATAAGAACTAGACACAGCTAGAACAAGACACAAAAACTAGACATGATAAAAATAGAGACAACCAGAACTCGACACAACAAGAACTAGACACAACTAGAATTAGACCCAACTAGACCTAGACACAACTAGAGCTAGATACAAGAAGAACTAGACACAGCTAGAACTAGACACAACCAGAACTAGCTAGACACAGCCAGAACTAGACACAACAATAAATAGACACCACTAGAATTTACTCAACTGGGAGAAACCTAAATGTAATAAATAAAAAAATATATCTTTCCAAGACAGCTTAATAATACGTTATCTACCGTTTCTAATGACAAATTATCAGCTTCCCAGTTGGCTAGTGTTTGAGCTAGAGTGAGAGGAGAAAGCTATTATAACATAGTTTCCATTTCTAATGAGAACCCGTCTCTCTCAAATGATGAACGTTGAGGTAATTAAGCAATGTCATGTAGAAGACACTGACGGTGCCCTTCTCATGGATGAAGACGACCAACACTAGCAAGCTACAAAAACGCTTGAGAAATAGACGGCACGTGGCATTATTGCTGTGATTTGAGTTTGCTGACACTTTAAGGAAAGCCATTTGCCAGGTTATTTTTTACACATTCACACATTTTTACTGTGTACCAGGGGGAAGAGTTGGTGTATTTGAGTGGGAAGTGCTGCCCAGAGTGTAAACCATCAGTCAGTTCTTGTGTGTATACGCACCTGGAAAATGAGGTATGGAGTAAAAACTAATGTGTCTAACATAATACAGTATTATGTGCTATACTATAAATATATACTGTATATTACTGCAAATAACCCAAACTCCTATCCATTATTGTATTCTTCAGGGTGAGAAAAACACTGTGAAGAGTTTCAGACGTCTTGCTGTAAGTAGAGCTGTGAAACACAATTTGCATGATCGTACATCTTACATATTCAAATGTGTTGGAGATATTTTGTTGTGAAGTTTCTTTATTAGTGATATCAGGAGATGACGGTGGCATCATATGTGGATGTAATTAGTTTAGTTGTCACAAAATGTATCGTTAAAAGGATTCACATATTTATGTGCGTGTGTGTTTCAGAATCTGGAGAGTGTGAGTGATGGTCCATGCCGGGAGTGCCAGTGTCGGGATGGTCATGTGACTTGTTACCAGCGCTCCTGCCCCACATGTCCTGTTGGCACCCTGGCCATGCCTCAGCAGGGACAGTGCTGCCCTGAATGCCACCCAGGTGAGATATGTGTGTTTGTTTGTATGTGTGAAGATGTCTGTGGTATAAAAAAAATTAAAGATTATTTTAAAGACCTCAACAGAGTTCTGGGTTTCTGACTGCAAGCTGCAAGCGGTAAAATGAAGTTCTGGGAACTTTTTACAGCCCCAGGATACCAATGATCTAAATTCATTCCTTGTAATTTGATAAATTGGGATGGCAGTTAACACTAAAACAGAAACAACATTGCAGCTTTCCAACTTGCTTGCCACTTTCTGCTTTGCTTTGCTTGGCTTATGGCTACATGCACACACGCTCAGCTCACTGCTCATAGACACGCCCTTACCGGCAATATATACTTATTCGTGTACTGCATTATTGGGAGGTTGGGACTGGATATTTCCCCATTTTCACCCCAATTTGGTCACCGGTCAACCAGGGAGGATGAAGGTTAACACGTGGTTCCTCCAGGACACATGACACCAACCCAATGCATCATTTCGAACTGTTGCTTATGCTGCGACACAGGACAGCTTAACACACTCAGGGGAAAGCACTGTCTGCCCTCTTCCGCATACTTGAGCTCACAGACACCCCCTATTGGTTAGTGTCACAGTGATTGACAGGGAAGAGAGAGTATGACACCCCTCCCACCCAGAGAGCATGGCCAATTTTGCTCTCTTGACTCAAATCTCAAATCTAATTATACAAATCACAAGGTACAAATTACACTGCTATGACTCATAATAATTACCTATTAGTACATCACTAAATTAAGGTTTAATAATCCATGGTATAGTATTTATTAACGCTTACAAAACTGCTAAAACTATTCGACTGTGTGTTATTTAGAGTCAGATATCTGAAGCTACAGATCTCTCCATGCTTGCTGAAGTGTGACTTCATGTTAATGCACCTGTGAGAACGAGCAAGAGCCAGAACAACAGAACAAATGAATCTTGTGCTTGACTGTGGGGAGATAATTGGATTTCTAGTTCCCAACAGAGTTCCTTGAGAAAACAGTCCTTTTCTCCCTTTGCATTCAGCATTCATCCAATTAATCACCCTTGATAGTGAGCAGCATGCCTCTGATAGATAGCACCTGCTAGCATGCTGGGATTCTGGTTAATGAATTCAGTGCTTGTGACTGTGCACCGGTGTGGGTCTCTATTGCGTTTTACTTTGCTCATGGATTTTGTGGGGAAACTCAGAACATAAAACTTTTGTGTGTTGTTGATCTACAATATGGGGATTTTTCACTTTAAGCCATTTAGGGAAAATGCACTAATGTTTTTAAATAGGTTCATGAGAATCAACATTATACAGTATGTGCCTATTTTTTTAAATTCCTGTGTAGTTCTTAAATTAGGGCTTTTCTAAGATATGACCTGAAGAATCCAAAAATGGTTCGTGAAAAGGGTTCGAGCACTGCATTATTGTACAAGTCAGCACTTCATCTGGTCCTACACCTTGGAGTCAGCTTATTAAGGTCTGGATAACTGTTATACATCATTATACTGCCATCGAACATGCACCCATGTTGCTAGATATTCAGTTCCCCTCCACTACAACTCCACCTGCCAGGATTATTACACTCAGCATCTTCTTGTGTCTTCCTTGCTTGTCTTCCCAAACACACTCAGTCCCACTATTTACAAGAAAGTTGTGCCAAGAAGAAATTTGCAGCTTTGTTTGCAGTAGGACATGTATCTGTTCATTA